>JAINUG010000022.1:7157325-7634643 GCA_029706075.1 Aldrovandia affinis
GGTTTATTCAAATAATAAGGACATTCACAGAAAACTACAAAAGCAGGAAAAGTCCTAAGAAAGTATTGAGAACTGTCTCAAACTGAAAATATTAGTGACCTTGCAGGTCACTAATATGAAAACAAAACCCTTAAAAACATCAGATTGCTTGGATGTGTGACACAGCTGGAGTTCTGTTATGATTTAAGCACTCTGCTGAGGTTCCAGAGCAGTGTATCGTGCAGGGCCAAAACCTTGAAACATCACTGATGTACACACTTAGAGCATTAATGAAAATCCGTAAATAGCTGCCAAACTGGAATGATCCCAATTCTATTTTTTTTCTCTCAACAGCCAGGAAATCAGGCATTGGATCTAACCTAAGAACAACAGAGCATAGAGAGAGATGTTGAGGAGAAACACCCTGAAAAGTATTTTAAAAATAGTGTTTAATATATACTTCTTCCTGATAGTTTTGGGGATATGATTTGGTGTTGTTCCCTTGACTTATTCCATGGTCTGTTTATTTGATTGGCATCACATTTGAGCTCTGGAGACATGCTTTCTGACTTTTGACACTTGACACTTGATTTGTAAAAAAATAAATGCTGACATGTTTTCCATCTCATCTGAGAAATGTATTTAAATGTGTTTTATTATTCCATGCATTACTTAGGTGTTAAGCAGTTTGTATGGAAACAATAGGTGCCCTTCTCAGGTCTTTTGGATGCCAAAAGCTTCCTCTTGTGTGCTGCAAAGGGGGGTAGGTGGCCATTTCTCTACTCCTCCCTGGGGGCAGTTTGGGTGGCATGCTCTCTAGGTGCCATGATTTCATAAACAAAATCTAGCCGTTAAACCGGTCCCTCCATTCTCATTTAGCTCAAAGTCTGTTTCACACTTCACCATCATGCCCATGTCCTGTTCCTATGACATGAGGACAACCATAAAACCAGAGACACTGATTTTTTATGGTCAAATCAAATTCATTCAAATGTATTTCTATATGGCTTTTAAGGACATTTTATAGGGACATTGTCACAAACCTCTTAACGAAAGAGAAGCCAGACCTAGACCCCCCCCAAAAAAAGCAAGTCTAAGGCGACAGTGGCAAGGAAAAACTCCTTTTGTCATGAGTATAGGGAGAAACCTTAGGAGGAACCAGACTAAATGGGGGGAGGCCATCTTTTCTGGCCAGCACAGGGTGTGTTCAAAAGTGTACTAAGACCATATTAGGGTCAGTCCTAATGAGACACTTGGGTGACTGACTTTGTTTGTGACAGGGATCCAGGTCCTGGGACAAGTGTGGGGCAGGTGTGGGAGGACCATCCTGGAATTGCTGGACTGGACTGGTTGATGGGGGTTTACTCTACACTCTACACAGTATTCACTCTAAGAAAAAAATGTACTATGCTGTACCTATTGAAGTACCCTGTAGGGTACTGAATTGTACCTTTAGTCAGAAGAACATAATTGTATCCTTGTGAGAAAAAGAATGTTGATTGCAGTACAAGCCTCATTTTCATTCCAATACAGCTGCCAGTATGAATAAGGATTCATTACTGTACCTTGGTACATATTTGTACCTTTCCTCAATTTGTATCAGGAAGGATCTTATGTGAAACTTTGAAGGTACAATGAACATATTTTTGTCCTGAAGAACAAAAGTATACCCTAATTTTATTTGTGTAGGGCACGGTCTTCTCCATCTCTACTCCTAGACTATGTTTAGTAGTAGGTTGCAGACCATGGGTCTCATCCACACACTAGAACAGTGCCTTATAAGAACGAGCCACCCAGCAGCCCAGTTGTCCTACATAAATAATAAAATACATTTTTTATAAAATTGTATAAAATAATAACATATTGCATATGAACTCCCCACCCTATCAACTATACCATCACCCCATGTCAGTGAATGTAATTCAGATTTCTCTTGCTTCTATATTTCTATTATTACCGATTTTAAAATAAAATATGAATTTTTATGGATAAAATTCCCCCCCTCACATGCAACAATATTGTCATCAGCATTCATGATATATTTCTACTCCTCCGTTCCTGTCCCACAAATGTATCCTGCTTGTGGACTTTTAGAATCTGGTCACCCTAACTGATGTAGGGAGGACTAACATAGTGAGACTGAGGCAGTTAAGACTCCTAAATATAAAATGTTTATTCAATTAGAATCATCAACAATTAGTCTTGCCTAACTTAATTGATGAATTAAGTAATATCTTTTCCTCAGCAGTCACCAAGATTAACCATTTCGCTGATTTCACAAAAAAATATTCCAGGGGAACATGCCCCAAGACCCTCTAGCACCCACCCCCTAACCCCTTGTCCCCCCAATTTTAAAATGTAAACTATCTTGATGCACCAGCTTTTTTTTATTATATGAAACCAAATAAATTACAATGAAGTTTAAAGCCTTCAAGATAAAACATTTGTTAAAACCCTGCAAGCCTATATTTATTCTTCCAGGATAAAACCCAAACAAAATTTCCCAATTTATCTTCTTTGCAGGAGAGTCTATTCTTTGAGATATTCTTCAGCTGTTTTGAGAAGGCTCTCTTTGCATGAGCTCCCAAAATCCGATCATTCTGACCAGTGTGGGGTGGAGGAGTGCTGTAGATTTAAATCTTTGGTGCCACGGAGCCTGCTTTAGTGTGGGTAGGGAATGGGCTTGGGCCTGGCTTCCTTCTGCTCTCAGCTTCTTGCAAAATTTTGCAGAAATACATTTCTTCGAATCTGCTACATCAGAGGTACTCTTTGTAATTGCCTCAATGAGTCAACTGACATTCTTCTGAGACTTGAATGGGAGCCAGTAACCTTGTATTGTCTAATGAGTATTTCTGACCCTCAGATAGAGGGTAAGTGACAAGGAGAAACCACCTCAAGAAGTTTGCATGTCCATCTCAGTTTTTTAAGAGCAGTGTAAAAGTATGCCCTCTTAACAACATTTTCCGATATAACTGGCATTTCTCTGAACTGTAATTTTTTTGAACAATTTTTTTTTTGTAGTTGCTTTGCTTTGAAACAGTTTCTTCTGGGTTGGATGAGTTATGATTAATCATGTAAAGAAAAACATTTTTAATGAACGTATGCAGCCCCGGGTTCGGGGGGGTTATGATAATGGCTATAGCTAAACAAAAATGTGAGCACATGCACACAGCTACAGAAAACATGGGAGGCCTGCATATGTTTTAAACCAGTGGTTCTCAAACTGCGCTATGCAAGCCATGTGTCACTGGTGCATTGCACTTCTTTAGTGATAGCAATGACTGACAGGTGATTGTGTTCTATAGCTGACTGTCACAGATAGCATTAGGCTAAATGTAACAAAGCAAACGAATGAACAATCAAAACTCAATGAAGAGTTAGCTTATCCCAAATATAGCCCAAAAAGGTAAACATGACTGTCATGCTAACTAGATTAGTTTAGAGATTTGTGGCCTATTTGGTTACAGTAGCTGTTTCAATCCAAGTGTTTTTATGTGAATAAAATCATATCGTATTAAAGAAGTTTGATGATAGGCTTGTTGGAAACTTGAAATGTTGGTAAAATTTCTAAAAAAGATGATGATGCTAAAAATGGCGGTGGAAACGTTTTTAACCAAATAAATAATGAAATAGCAAATAAGTTTGAAGTCATGATATTATTTGGTCAACAACAACAGGTGGACTGAGAGGGGGAAAAAGTATTCCTCATTCATGAGAAAAGCATTACAAGTATTTTAGATCTTTTAAAGTCTTAAAGTATTGAGCATGTACCTTATACTTGCCTGTGCAGATGTGGGCTACAATGTCCTTTATTAGAGGCTTCCACTGAATGCCCTGGAGACTGCAGGTAGGCACACATACAGTTATGCATATTTGTAGGCTTGCCACACATACTATAACTGTATAGCCAAAACTATAATATTTTTCCTTTCATTTCCTATGTATTGCTCTAGCTACTATATATAAGGATGTGTTTAATTAAAATAGTAGGTCTATGTGCTTGTAATACATTTTATTATAAAACAGACCTCCCCCCTAGACAGGTATCCCCATGTTTGACATTCATTTCTGAGTAGCCTAAGCTACTGTAGAGCAATTTCTCATCACTGAATGATTCGTATTTTTTTCCAAACACTTCATTATCCTCAGGTTATTTGGAACATATAGATATTTGATGCTGTGACATTAATTGCGGGATTAGGCTGAACAACAAAAAACATGTGTTCAAGTAAGTCCCAGGACCAGTATTGAGAAACACTGACCAAAACGATTGTGTTTTACCTACATCCAACAAAGGAAAGAGGGCATTTAAGAGAAATTGAGCTTCAATCTTTTGTCCTTATACAGGAGAGTCACCAGATGGAACATGCAGCTCAAGAGATTTTAGGGATTCTGTGGAATGTGAAGTCACAGATGCCAGACGGATCCGAGTCACCTTTACTGAATGTACCTTTGCCTGAAGATTCGGCCCCACTGCGCAACCCACCAAGATTCTGGAGAACTTCCCGAAAAAGAATCCTGCACTGTACATAAAAGCATATAAAAGCCATGAATGAGAACTTTCACAAATGCAAGCAAGCAGAGAGAGATCAGCAAACATTGCAGTCTATTGCCACTGTCATCACACATGCAGTTTAGTGCTTCAAGCAATGTGCTAATGCAACAGGTCATGGCTGGGATGAGGCAACAGCAGGGTCGAACAACTACACTACTCTGCAAGGGCATGGCTCCAATACCCCAATTTACCTCCGACCACCTACAGCCTACTTCTACTGCTGCACACTCTTCTGCTGCACCCTGATCCTGAACATCTGCACAGGTTTTAGTTTTGTGCTGGTATAGCTTCTGAAGGGGAAGGTGTGCTCAAATGTTCAATACCATGCTTTAGGCTTTCCCATGAGGGAAAAAAAGACATGTTCACTGTTTAAAAGGCGATATTAAAGTGGAGGTAACTAGTTATTTTCCAGTCCTCTTCTAAGAGAGAGGCAATTTATTTAATATGTTACTGAAGCATTCAATCAAAAATGGAGTGTATTTGATTCTACAGTGTTGTACATTAGATACTGTTTGTGTTAACAAAAACAGTGCAATTGCTTGGAGTGCAATGGAGCAATGGAGGAATGTAGCTTGCGCAAAATGTTCATTGTGGTTCTCATGGCACTCATCACAGCCAGGTTGTATGAGCCTCCACTTCTCTTCCTCACACAACACGTGTATAGTCTGTATGGTCTTCACGCCATTAGAACCCATTGTTGTTTGTCTAGAGTTACTAAAGTACAACAAACAAATCCTGATAACCCTTTGTGTATTCTTTGCAATCAACCATTTTCTTTTAAATATATGAATGCAATCCATGTGTTCATTTATCCTTAAAGCCATCCGAAATAACCTTTTCTGGTCCATTTATTAGCTGATCTGTCTTCGGGCCATTTTTGGTTCCCTGGAGTGGGCTCCAAAGAGATTCCAATCCCAAAACCGGAATTGTCATGGCTCACAGTGATATTTTTTCCATATGGATTAAGACTCATTACTCAATCATTGTGTAGGAAAAACCAATGCTGTATAAAATAATGAGCAAAATAACCTACTCAATGGACAATTATGGCCCTGGAGAATGTTAACAGGAGACTAACATCTGTTCGTGGCCGTCTTGAATAGTTCACTAAAACGGCAAATGATCAAATGGGTAGAATTACATTTAACAGCTAAGTTGTTAACTATTTAGCTTGAACAAGTCAAGACAGTACATTTACACCAGTAAAACCCTGAAACCCTGCAATGAAACAAGTTATGTATGAACTAAGTCAAGGTTAAAAAAAAGCCAGATATATTTTCCCATTCTGGAATTGTATGCGCTCATGTTATTAAGTTGGCAATAATTAGCTTGCCTGGAATTCCTAATATCTCAAATGAATTGGCTATGTAAGGTCTAGGTTACTTTTTTATGTCCAAACATATTGTAATGACTGAGTGTGTAACAATGACTGAGTGTGTAACAATGATACACATTGCTAAGGTTAGCTAGCTAAACTATAAGTAGCTCACGATAGCAGGGGAGCAATGTGAACGTTCATGCAAGCAATGTGTTTTGCTCATATCCCAGTGCTTTCATCTAGCGAGATACTTCCTTATTCATGTAACACTACTGCTTTCATAAACCAGCCATTCCCGTATGACATTAACATAATAAAAATATTTACTTCTAGTGACGTGCGATGCAGCTATACTTATTTAACCTTTGTACACTTATCAGGTAAGGTATTATAATCTGTCAAAGTGATAAGCGTTTCCCTTCCCAAACAAGTGTTTGATTGCTGCAGTTCCACTGATGTGGTTCAACTTCCAACTAGCGCAAATAACTGATCCCAGAATAGCCTGGAATAGTGAATTGAACGAACACCAGGTTTTCCTTCTTATGTTTAAAATAAAAAATGTTATTGCAAAATGAAGCCCAAGTGTAACCTTATTTTTCCTTCAAAGACTTGTTCCAATTATATACAGTGGATATTAAAAGTATTCAAAATACTCTAAAATGGCAACTAAAAACTCAAAATTCTTTGTTTTTTATTTGTAATTAATTAACAAACCAATAATTGATTGCATAAGTATTCACCCCTTTTTCTAAGACACACCTAAATAGACTCTGGTGCAATCAATTGTCTTCAGAGGTCACATAATTATTTGATTGGAATCCACCTTTGTACAAGTAAGGTGTTTCAAATGATTTAAAATTAAATGCACCTGTCTGCGCAAGGTCCCACAGTTGGTTAGTGCATTTCCAAACAAGAGCTTCATCATAATATAATATATGCCATTTAGCAGACGCTTTTATCCAAAGCAACTTACAGTAGTGAATGCATACATTTTCAGTATATGTGGCCCCAGTGGGGATTGAACCCACAACCTAAGCGTTGCCAACGCTGTGCTCTACCAACTGAGCCACAGAGAACCATCATGAAAACAAAAGAACATTCAAATCAGAGTAAAGGTTTTTTCATAAGCACCAATCAGGGGAAGGATAAAGAAGATTTCAAAGACTTTGAATATCCCCCGGAGCACCATTAAGCCCATCGTAAACAAATGGAGAGAAAAAGGCACAACTGTGAAATTGCCTAGAACAGGCAGTCTTCCAAAACTGAGCATCCGTGGGAGATGGGCACTTGTTAGGGAGGCCACCAAGAGGCATCCAACCTGATAGAGCTCAAACAATGGGCAAAAATTGCAATGTACAGATGTGCAAAGGACATTTTGGGTTGATCAGTGGTTGATCCCCATTACATCCATTTGGATTCCATGAAGTAAGAAAATAAAATTTGAAAAATTCTAATATATTTAGAACACTTTACAGTGAATACTGTAGGTCGGTGGTCTGATTAGGAATATAAAAAAACTCATATTAGGTGGTAGTGTAATGTGTTGGTTAAGGAATTGGGCTTGCATCACAGAAGTGCAGGTTCAAATCCTAGGTGAGGTAATTCACCTGAATTGCTTCAGTAAAAATATTGACTCCACCACCTAAAATAAGCTTAATAGCACTTTACACTTTCCCTATTTACAAATCCAAGCTTGGTCTTTTGCCAGGTGTGGTAAAAGGTTTTCAAGGGTTTTGTAGTAATCATGTAAGCTAAGATGTTTGTCACTCAGAGAAGAGTGGGCTGCAGTTCAATGTCTGCTCCGCTCGCTCCGCCCAGTTCAGTCACACTCCACTCCTTTTCCTTCAGCGTGAATACAACAGAGGTGCTTTCTGGGGCATTTGTTAACCAGCTTAAGATTGAGTGAGAGAGAAACAGCCCTCTGTGGCTTTCCTCCCTGAACACTCCTCCGTGCTGTTAGCAATGTTAAGCAGAGTCAAATTAAAAGCAATTTTTGGAAATTTTGCCTTTCAAAATTTCGCTTCAGCACACACGGTTCACAGCTCCCTTGATTCATTATGAAGCTTGCAGGTTATAGGAATTTAGCAGTTTTCCAGATGACAAAATGGTTTTTCCCTCGTAGTGCTACTCAGAAAAGCTAGCAGGGGAACAACCTGCTGCTCTTAATGGGCAAATCCTTTTCAGATAAATTAATAACCTCTTGCAGGACAATGAGGTAATGGACTCCTTCCTGGAACAATATTCAAACAATTTATTACATTAGTACTACAAACATGGTGGTAATTATTTCCAGTTTACTGTTTAATTGCAGTAAGCTGGAATCCATTACTTTCAATACTGGGAGGAAGCATATTCCTACGCTCACTATGCACAAGGTTCTGCAGGTGTGTTCTTGTATGGAACAATTGGTGCAATACCTTCCAGTGCAATGATTCAATAGTTTTATCTACCTCATACTTTCTATCAAGGCCTGACATTTAAACTCACAGTATGTACACAAATTATTAAGGGCCTTGAACAGATACACTATAAAACATCTATGGCATTGATTTTATACATAATAAATTATTTGTTTTATAGAACTATTAGAGGGGATTGGGAGGGCAGGGGAGAAAGTAAGTGAGTTGGTTGATGAAATTAAAAAAATCGTGAGTCAATTTAATCTCTGAAGTGGCTCTGATTTTTAAAGAAAGCCATGCCCCTAGACCTCACAATGGGGTATCTATTACACCGACTACCAAAGAAATGTTCTTTTAATTAGCCACATTCATCTTTTTTCCCTGTTTTGACAGAAATTCTTAAATAAACATACACCACAAAGAGAGAGAGAGTCCAACACAAACATGGCCTTTTTATGTTTGACAGAGCCACTTGGAATAAAAACAATTGTAACCTTGTTTTTTGCACTTTTTGTTGTTGTTGTAAATGTTGTATTACTGATGATGAGCAGCACCTGTGCTTAGAGCAAATCAATGATTGCATTTTATAGTCAATAATCAAGCAATGAAAAGTGTGACAATATCAATGGGTGGAGTGTTTAACCAGTTGGCTAATGTGTGAAAGCAAAACTTACAGTATGTAAGACTAATTGGGAAACAGGTCATCGTTTTCCTACATTCCAAAAATATGTGGATTAAAATTGTCAAATGGTAATAACATCACCATGGTCTTATTATACAGTAGTTCTCAGGAAAGCATTGGATTCATGCTATTACTGTGGTGTTCTTTCTTAATAGAGCTGTTCAGTTTACAAAAAGTTGCTTAAAAGGTTATTTAAATTTAAAAAAGATTAGTTTACTTTATTATTTAGTGTATAATATGCATATGTAATGACAGCTTTAAATGACTT
This sequence comes from Aldrovandia affinis, assembly GCA_029706075.1. NCBI lineage: Eukaryota > Metazoa > Chordata > Actinopteri > Notacanthiformes > Halosauridae > Aldrovandia > Aldrovandia affinis. The sequence goes on from JAINUG010000022.1 coordinate 7,166,527, forward strand.
GAAATACATATAAATAAATAAATAAATGAAAGTATCTGGAACATTTTCCAAGGTTTTTCCAACCAAAACTTTCCCTGGGTTTAATTTTCTCAATGAACCTCCCTGAAGTGTCTTTGAATTCAGGCCAACAAAGAGGCTCCCTGGGTCAAGACTGTCAAGTGTTCATGAAAAATGTTTTCAGGTGGATAGCCCCAGCCTCCGCCTGCCACCCACTATGTCAGGTGGCGTCACCTTTCACAGGGGGACGACAACATGACAAAACAGAACAAGAGACAAACACAACGCTTGTTTCAACAGAGAGGGGGTGGTGGCTAGGACACAGCACCAACTGGTATGGTCTCCGGAACTGGCCTCTAAAGCAAGAGTATTTCCACAGTTTTCAGGGAACAGCTGTGCTCAAAATATGTGTGAAAATCGATGGGCACGTGCACATGAAACTGACTACCAAAGAAATCAGGAGAGGGGGATCTTAGTCTATGCCCTGTACTCGCAGGTTTGTATTTGTGGTGCATTTTCAATCCCCTTTGTAGGCTTGTGCTTGCAGAATGGCATTTGTTGTCAGACAGAACTTACCTGGGTGCGGCACCTGGGTCGCTGTGACTACGGGCCAAAGCATGTTCCAATGGGTTCCAAAAACGTCAAGAGTGCGAGTTTGAGTCTGAGCCACACTATATTACAGAGGTGGCGTGAATTTTTATTGAAGCATGAAACAACTTTTGGGCATCCCTCCACTAGCTAGAAAGGCCGCAGAGACTGGATTTAAAAGGGAAAGAAAAACATCCCCAGGCCCGCTGATGTGCTGTCCCAAATGTTTTACTGCAACAAACTAAATCGTTGAGAATGGTCAGAGAATATTCACCCCAAATGCTCTGCTGTTAAAAGGCACAGAGTGCAGGTCTGGGGCCAGGAGGCTGGCCCTCACCTGTTTGGGCATGGCTTGGTCAGTGTAACGTAGATGGTGAACAACCCCTGTAATTCTCCTCGAGAAACATCCTCCGTAGTACAAGGTTTAAAAAAATATATTCAAAAAAATATTCAAAATTCACAATGTTAGGAGGGAACCCAAGGCCCTTCTTACCATGTATTAATGCACATCTTGTAAGTCGCTCTGGATAAGAGCGTTTGCTAAATGCTTAAAATGTTAAATGTTAAATGTAAAATGCCTTCTCTGAACGGCTTTAAGTTATTCTCTGAATAATCTTTGTGTATTTATTTTTTTATTATTTGTTTTGGGGGGTAGTCATGATATTAAAAGTTTAAATCAATTTTACAATGCTTTTTAGATTACATAAGAACCAGTCTCTGCCAAGAAGTCAGGTCCAATTTCAGTCCAATCTGTGATAAACAATAAATAAATATATAAACAAGTTGATCAATACACAATTTGGGTTCTTACACAGAAAAAGGTAAAAACTGGAATTTGGGTGCACAAAAAAGTTTTCCCCCCTATGAGAAATATATCACTACCAGTGTGGAGACTGAGATGTCCATTGCAAAGCAGTAATGCTGTGATCAGTTAACCATTTCTTGGTTGATTTTGAGGTATGCTTGGGATCACTGTCTTGCTGAAAGATCCATTTGTGGCTAAGTTCAAAGTCAACTTGTCGGCAGAGGGAACCAGGTTTTTGGCCTCACCTGTAAATTTGTTGAAGCCGTGCATTTGTACTTCTCTTCTCTGGCACCACATCAGGTGTTTGCAATCACATGTGCACAAGTAGAGTGGAGAGAAGATAACTTTGAAGTACATCAGTGGGCTGGGGTTTTTCTTGAATCATTGTGCATGAGCAATCTTAAACGATGAAAGTGTTCTGTATTTGACTCAGTACGTAGAGCATGGCATTGGCAATGCTTAGGTTGTGGGTTCAATTCCCACTGAGACCACATATACAGAAAAAAAGTATGCATTCACTACTGTAAGTCGCTTTGGATAAAAGCATCTGCTAAATGGCATATATTATATTATTATATTATTTGATCAAAATGGTTGCGATTGGAATTGCAGTGCATCAAATTGATCAAAATGATTAACAAATGAATTGCAAGGGGTCTTCCTAAAAGTTATTTAATTAAATGGTTCTGTTATTTTATCAAATTGCCTATTATTTTATTTTATTTGGTGCTCAATCCATCAAATAATTTGATAATGAATCAATTCATTATTTTATTCAATTGCATTTTCCATTAAACAATCATTTATTAATATTGTGACTTCCACCCCTCATAGTGGGTTGAGTGATTCAGTCAAAATTGGGACTGTGATAATCTCAACGGTAATGAATACTGAGTATTCCAATTCCTTTCTGTTTCAACAAGGCAATCTTCTCCTTCATATCACTATACATGTTTCAACCAGGCATCAACTCTGCCCTTAAAATCGCTGTACATTTGGTAACCAGGCAATTCTACTGTTAATATTACTATTTATGTTTCAACCAGGCACCAATCCTGTCCTTAAAATCACTGTTGTTGTTTCAACCCGGGAAATTCTATCTTTAAGATCATTGTATATGTTGCAAGCAGGTAGCAATCCTGCTCTTAGTGTTTCAACCAGGCAGCAATAATGCCCTTAAAACAAATTTACAGTAATTTAGTTACCCGTGTCACTTCGCTGCAAAAAGGAGGAAATTGGAAATTCAGTTAACTTGTAAGAAATCCTGAATGTAATGACGTATAAGTAAAATGTACCATATTTTGGCCATGGCTTTTGAAAAAATTTCAGGCAAAAAAGGGACCTGAGCTCTTTGCCTCTAGTATTGCCAAATCCCAAAAAAAAAGTTTAATATTTGAATTAAAACAGATGGTACTGTTTTAGTTTCTATTCAACCATCTGGAGTTTACTTAAACTGATGACTTCATAATCCTCCTGTCCAGCTATGGCACATAAACTTGAAAAGAGGGTGACCTGAAGACCAGACGACAGGGTCCCAACATAGAGGCCTGTAATGAGACGTAGGAATTAGGTTCCGAAATCTCCCAGCAACACGCGTGCGCATGTGTGTATGGAAATATACAAGGGCTTTGCAACTGGAGAGCTCTCTGGCATGATGCAGGGCAGAACTTGGCAGCTGAGGTGTTGTCTTTCACCTGTCCTTCAATGATGTAATATTGGAGTACGAAATCAATCATTAACTCATATGCCCACTGACACTTTCTGCTCCACTGTCCAAGATATTTATGTTGTGAAATGTTGGATAATTACACTGTTCTGCCAGGGGACATTCGGGAGCGCAACTCAAGAGCATTAATTGGCAAAAGCAAGAGTATTTAATTGGCCGTTTCTCTTGCTGTGGCACCTGCAAAGTGGAGGTGAGGTTAGCCTAAAACTCAGTTTGTTGCAAAATATATTTATATTGACTTCAACCAATTTTCTGAGTGGCCTCAGTTACAACAAAAAAAAAAGCTGAGCTTTTGGGAAGGGTTTTTTTTGCTGGTGTTTCACAAATGAGACCAGACAGTTTCAATGTCTAAATCCAGTCCTAAAATGACAGGTTTGGGTGTGGTGGGGGGTGGTGGTGGTGGTGGGGAGTGGTGGAAAATGGAGGTTTCATTTAATTTGCAGGTTTGAATGAGGCCTGTGTCTCACCTTGCAGCCGGCCTCTGCAGTCATTACACAGCCATTGAATGAATGAGTGAATGTGTCATAGGAAGAGAATATGAGAGAGGGAGAGGCCAGGGTGGGGGCCAGGGGGGAAAAGATAATGCTGCATTGGTGTATACTGAGCTTGGCTTCTCACAAACCCAGCGCGTTTTGGGGGGCGGGGAGGGGGGAGGGTGCGTTTCCTGTTTCCGATAATGGAGCAGGTTTATGAGGCCTGCCTCCCAGGCCTGTCCCAGAGTGTCATTGTTGTGGCTGTGTGCCAGGAAGGCAGGCCCGTGCACCCACAGACTGACTGATGTCAAGGGCCTGCCACCAGCCTGGACTTGAACTGATATGTTTACATTGAGTAAGGGAAGACCCTACTTTAGGACTGAAAAGCCTCACAATTGGAGATCTTATATCCCACTCCTCGAGGGACATAATTCCCCCCACAATCCAGTGTCTCTTTAAGCTTTTAATTTTTGGGAAGGGGGAGGAGTGCATCGGGGGAAGAGGGTTGGCTGGGAGTGGATTAAGTTTAGCTCTAGACTCATGTTTTTGTGTTCATTTTATTTGGGTGTATATGGGGGAATCTGTGTCCGTGTGCACGCATGCATGCGGTGTGTGTTGGGTCGGGTAATGATTTTAGTTTGGACTGCATCCTGATTGGAATCGTAGTTGTGCATTTGTGGGGTGATTTATATTTTTCTCAGAGGAAGCTATGTTTGATAGGATGTTTTCCCCACATTTTGATAGTTGAGAGCAGAATCGTTAGGGTACAGATGTTAAAGTATAGCATTGTTATCAGTCACACTTGTGCTGCTCTCAAAGTTATTTCAGCAACCGTGCAATTTATCATGGTTGCTTTTGCCTTACTTTAAGTATCCATTATATTTTTCCTCAAACAGCCCAGCATACTCATGAAAACGCTTCCCAATTACAGAGAAAGGTCAGCAGGCAGTACAATCTTCACTACACCCCAACACACAAAAGTGTGACCAGTCAGATAGATGAACTGTAACCTATTGAACAGATAGGTTGGATTGTACATAATTAGCATATACAGTATGTATAAAATGGCACATCAGAGCATGCCTCAGTTTATATAAGTAATGGGGTGTGGGCGGGGGGGGTAAAGGAAGGTTTGAAGGGGAAAATGCCAGTGTTATGTGCAGACATAAATGACTAATGAGTGAGAACAAAGAGAAATATGAAACCTAGCAGAAAGGCTGGTGGGCACACAGCGTCTTCACTTCCTGGTCAGGTCTTTATAGACTAGCTGCGAGGCTAATGTGAAAAGGAATCCGTTTGTTGTGGTCGTGCATTAAGGTTATACGAGACTAATCAGAGGGCTTTGTCATTCTGAGATGTCTCTGCATACTTTTGCCAGTCACTGGTCTTCCAATGCGCACAGACATACACATGCACACACACAAAATTAAACCGACCTCTGAGCTAAGGCAGTGGTACACAGTGGTCGACAGAAAGGCCATTTCCGATCACGGACTCTGTCGTTTCCTAAAATGTTGCTTGGTACCCAACTCCCCCCTTGCGTTCTGCCTGGTAGAAATCTGTCAGGTTAATTGTCTCTAAACACATGCATTATGCTTGTGACTCTGGCTGTGATTCTCAGTTTATTTGAATTGCGGCAGTGTTACTGTAGCGGTGGCGATTCACACTTTTCCTGACACGTTCTGTTGCATGGCACCTCACGGGCTCACACCTCTGCACTCTGATGTTGTTTGGCTTGTCCTCTGGGCCAATGTGTGAACTGAAACACTGGCACTTGATTTTGGGCTGGCGGACGCACCTGCAGTCTGTGTAAGTTCATTAAAGCTGTCAGTCGCTTCACAACATTAAGCAGGGGCTTGCGCCATTAGCTGTAATACGCCACCTGTTGACTCAAGCCTAACTTGCAGTACTCATTGGGGTTAGGAATAATAAAAACATCTCATCATCTAACCTGTTTTGAAGTTAGGCTTGAGTCAACAGGTGGCGTATTACAGCTTATATATAATTATTAATGATTATTAAGTATAGTAGGCATATACAAGGGAGACATTTTTTCCTTCAACCCTGTAATTGATCCCTGGGGAACCCCACAGGTGATAGGAGATGCAGAGGATACACAGTCCCCAATGGAAAAAGAAAATTCTCTGCCTAACAGAGGCTGTGTCAGAAACACCCACCAAGTTTTGAAGGCAGTCAATTAAAATAGAATGATTGACTGTGTCGAAGGCTGCTATAAGGTCTAAAAGAACTCAAATGGACCACTCTCCATGGTCAGTGTTTAAAAGGACATCATTGGTCATTTTAAACTTGGCAGTGCTATGGAAGGATCTAAAGCCATACTGTACCTTTTCAAACAGATGGTTACAGTTCATATTAAATAAAAGCTGCATAGAAACTACTTTCTCCAAGATGTTAAGAGAGAAATGGGAGCTTGGAAATAGGCATATAGTTATTCATGACATACAGTCTAGATTAGGATTTTAAGGAGGGGTTGCCCTATTGCACTTTTAAAATGGGCAGGCATTGCCCCTGTAATCAGGGAACTATTAACAATAGTGAGAATATCAGAGCACTGTCCCTACAAGACTCCTGAAGGAAGTTATGGATATTGGATGTCATTGGAAGTTATGGATATAATCACAACATTTGTGATTATCTGTTTTGCACCGCAATATAAAACGCAGATTGTGAAATGCCTAGGCAATATCAGCACTCAGAACAACATACCGCCTGCTTTCAAGGGTTCTTAACTCTTAACATAATTCTCACGGAAAGAAGAGAGTCGCATTAAGGCATGCTTTAGTAAATCAGACTGAATACTTAATCAACCTTAGGGCTGTCCCGGACTAAAACAAATCTTGGTCGACCAACAGTCAGTTTTTCAGAGTGGTCGATTGGTCGAAACTTTTTAAAAATGGTCTCGTGTCTCGTGTTTTATAACTTTCTTAAGTGAATGACACAAATGAGTAACAATAGGCTAATGACTTTATGGAGCCGGAGTTCAAGATTACCTGAAAGAAAAAAAATACTCAGTTCCGAGCCTCTTTATGCTGCCCTTGCAGATTCTGCCATTGCGCTTGTGAAGTTGCAGTATGGCCACATAATAGGCTGATGCTTTTATTTGATAACAACCATAACACATTCTAATGCATAGGCTATGTTTTATTTAATTAAGCAGGTTGGTCTCATTGGGATTTAAAATCTATTTTGCAAAAAAATTGGCTAACAAATGAATGATCACACTTAGCCTAATGTCTTCAATTGTAGCCTAAAGCTGAACATAAAGTGGCTATAGCCTATCGAAAATAACTTACTCGAGTCGGAGACCATCCGATGGCCTACTTCCCCAGTCGTTTCATGTTATGGCACAGGAACACTAGCTTGTCCACATTTTTTGGCAAAAGGCTGCTCCTCGATTTATTAACGATAAACCCTGCCTTGGAAAACACGCTTGCAAAGTTTATATTCCACTTTCTTTGGATCGTCTGCGACTAAAACAAAATGCTGCCATACTCCCGATTTTTTCTTTGACATTATGTTCTTAGGTTATATCGAAATGAGTAATTAAAGTATGCCTATATCAACAATCTTAACTGTAGGCAAATCTTAGGCTACAATTAAAATGCACATTCACGTGCCTAAAACAAGAAGGATACAATATAGGCTACATGAAAGGGGATGTTACGCATGTTAGTTATAAATATATAAACCATACAATTAGCAAAACACATTTATTATAAAATGTTACTTTTATTAGTATTATTCACAACATTACTATTACCTTAACTGCCTAATATAATTTTAAGAGAACATATATAGGCCTAGCTATGTTAAGAGTGAAGGACTGTCACTGCCATACCCGCAGCATCCAGAATGGATTATTCTACTGACTCGGTCGAACAACAGCCCAATGACCAAACAATCGACCAGTCGACTAAATGGGGTCAGCCCTAATCAACCTAATTTACAAACTATCCACCCTGTTTTAGCCCATTTACCCCAGGTATACAGTACCAGTCAAAAGTTTGAGTACACCTTCCATCTGGACTATGGCTAAGCGGGCACTCCTTCATTCTTGAGAAAGATAACGACCCAAAACACACCTTGAAGTTGTTCAAGAACTATCTGGTGAAGGGGGAATGTGAAGGACAACTCAAACTAAGGACCTGGCCTGCCCAGTGTCCAGACTTCAATCCCATAGAACTTGTATGGGATGAACTGGCCAGAACAGTCAAAGCAAAGCAACCCACAAGTGCCTCTGGGAATTGCTGCAGGAGAGCTGGGAAGACATATCGGGTGATTTCCTGCTGAAACGTATTAACCGAATGGCCCGTGTTTGTGAGGCTGTTATCACAGCAAAGGGTGGCTATTTTGAGGAATCCAAGATTCAATTTTCAATTAAATTTTATTGAACATTGCTTTGATATTCCTTTTGTTTATCGTTACATGAGTTTTTTGTCATTTAAAGTATTTAAAGAAATTTATATGGTGTAAAACATTGTCAATTATGAGATAAACATAGTTTCCAGCAGGTGTACTCAAACTTTTGACTGGTACTGTACATATGCATGGAAAATGCACGTGTTCGGATCTCTGAGGTTCCACTGTTGTCTGGAAAGAGGAGGAGGAGGAGGAGGCTGTGCGGTCCACATTAGTTTAGTTTCTGCATTTTCACCTGAGCCTCATACATTAAAACACGTTTATTAACTGTCTCTCCAACCTCCACCATCGCTCACGGTATTGTCGTGTGAAATGGCGTCCAATTGTATGTACTCCACTTTATTGTAGTGAAAGTTTAATATTTAACATAACAAAAAAAACACTGCTCATACATACATACAGTATTTTTTTTTTTTTAAAGACCCATATCTTATACAATTTGACAGGTGTAGAGGTGCTCTTTCTCTCATTCAAGTGCATTGAACCACTAACAAGTGCACATTTTAAATACTTAATTAATACAGATTGCATTTCAAATAGAGTTCATTTCAGTCATTTATTGAATGATTTTCTTCAGAGTGAGGTAAAATACATATTTATTTGTGCACATTGCGTTTGAATTAAGAGGTGGTCTTCCATTTCCATTTCATCTCTTGATTGTTACATGTCATTTTTATGTCTAGGATTTAATCTTTGTTAAGGTAGTAAGCCTACGTCTATAGATTTAACATTGAACATTTTGTCTTTGTTTTCGTGTTGTAACTTAATAAACCAGCTCTATATTTTGATTAAGGTTGATCCACCAGATTGCTCTTCCTATCAACAAAATCTGTGATTTAATTGATAATTGGTATCCTGTAGTTATTATATTAAATGAAATAAATATATATTTACATGTAGGATAAGTGAGGGGTTTTAACACATAATACCATTTGTGTTCAGTATTCAGTGTGCTGAATCTTAAGCAAGTGCTGATCTAGGATCAGTTTAGCCTTTTAGCTCATAATGGATATGGTTAGTATATGGACAGGGGAAACCTGATCCTAGATCAGCATTCCTACTCTTAGAATCTTTGTACATACGGCCCCAGGTCTTCCATTCAGAATTACATTTCATTCAGAAAGGGCTGGTTTGGTTTACTCTATTCCAATTTAGGTGTCTATATGAGGCTATTTATTCAGAATATGCATTCATTTCAGCATTTCATCAGCATTTTATTAGACTAAAAGTAAACGTAGACCCCTATTATCAAATCAAATATCTGCTTACAAACCCCCAGAAAAAAATGAAGTAAATGTAATATAACGTTAGCATGTTGAGATCTTTTTTGTTCCTGCAACTGTTTTGTTGTTTATGGAAAATAGAACTCACAAAATGTTTTGAAATGTGTATACGTAGTGATTTAAAACTACGATGTGACACTTTGCCGTGCAAATATACGAAAATAAAGCATAGCTGTCAGCCAATCAGTATCAAGTACACCACCACCTTGATTTGTTGCAGCTGTTGATCAAAAATGTGCGAGTTAGCGAGGTACGCTGTTTTACCAAAATTTGTATTTCTTTATTTTAAGCACAAAGCAATAAATGCCATACCTATGTATTTAAAGTCACTTGAATGATGTATGAAGCCCAATAGTGAATTTACAATAGCACCACCTAGCACCACCACTGGCAAGAAAAAATCTGGTGCCGCCCCTGTTAATAGCCCACATTAATACATTTGATGAAATACTGTATGTAACCTACAACATTATATTTAGCAAAAACATTTGAACTGACTGTATTTAATTGCAGATAAACTCATTGAAGAAGTACAATTATTATAATCGTTTAAAAAAAAAATAACTTTAATAAACACTTAAATAAAGTCTAGCCTGAGATTATGGCTCCCTGTGGCTTTTTGTGGAAAAAAGTGCAAAACATTTTGTGAGTTCTATTTTCCATAAACAACAAAACAGTTGCAGGAAGAAAAAAGATCTCAACATGCAGTTAAATGACTGCTGCTTATCATCTTTGCTATTAAAGTATATGCATAATTGAGATGTTGTCCAAAACATTTTGTGTAACACATGTGTTATTATCTTGCCTGTTAACAAGAATATATAAAGAAAATCTAAAATAAAACTTGCAGTCCTGTCCTGTTCATCATTTTAATTCAAAACATAAAGCCTCAGTGGGAATTATGTTTTTTTTTCTCCTGTATTCTAGTTTTGAGATGAATTATATGTGCAAATAGCAGACATTTGGGAAAAGCAAACATTTCCATTAATAACATACCATAATGTTATAAATTGAAATGCTCAAAAATGTATTACATGTGTTTACATATGCCCAGCTAGTATCTCCATTTGGAAACACAATTATTCAGTAAGTGAACTTTCGAAATATTATAGGCCATATGATAAGGATATTTCTTTTTTTAATCTTTTGGTGGCATATATCATTTAAACAAATAATTTTGATGAAAGGCAGAGTTTCGCAAATAATTTTTTTATTTTGCTGGAATTCCTTGTTCCTCCTTTTACAAAAGAAAGTGAAGTACCTTTCAGTGGCATTTGTCTGAGACCACTAGCGCCCAACAAAGCGGCCTGTCATGTGGTCATTTAAGGTTTCACTTCCTAATTAACTTCTCCTGGGGCAAAAAAACTGTCTGGACAATACGCCACGCTCTAAATCGTCCTTTTCTTTCTGTCTCAGAATGCATATCAGGGAATCCTCTACAGCCACAAGGCCATGTCTTAGAAGGACAAACACTCTGCAAACATCTTACTTAGTAGATGACGTCATATGATTTGTTTATCCCTTACCCTGAAATCAATGGCAATTTGCAACACAAATTAAAAAATAAAAAGATTACAATACTATTCCAAGTACTTTTTTGATGGGGGTGTCTAATTCATAACAATTAAACATTTTGTTTTGTGCCAAAATATGAATAAAAACCAAATACCAACGATAATAATCACTTTTAAGGTTCCCAAGAAATAGGATTAGCTTCTGCGATCACATTCTTTGCTTCTACTTGATGCTAATCTCAGCCTTGATTAGTGTAGAATTAGCCATTTTATGGCTGGTTATACTGTTTCAGCTATTGTTTTTCTTTGTTTATTGTAGGGGGTAAAAGTTCATTTTCCCCCCTCTCTTTGCTTCTTTCCTTTTTTTGGTATCCAACAAAACACAAAAAAAAAAAAACTGAAAGAGTAGGGAGGAGGGGAAACTGAGAGGGTGCATTATTGAGTCAAGTGTTGAGTGATGTTCCCTGACTCCCTTTGCCACCCAGGTCACACACAGAACACCCAGACTGGAATTCCACTCTGCCTTATCACATCATCCCATCGCCACTGGCCCGCCAGGGAGAAAACTCGTTGCAGTAGCCAGGATTAGCAGTATGAAGCCAGCACCATGGAGGTGGGGGGTGGGGGTTGGGGCTGGAGCAGTTCATTTGTGTTTACAAACAGTCGTCGGAGACATCCGTGAAACTCTGGAAAAGTGTGCAGCGTCGTAAAGATAGCAAATTAGCCACAGTCATGTTAGGTCCCCACACTCCCACCATCCTCCCCATCTTCTGCTCAACATAGCAGCGTTCACCCCCCACCCTAAACACACTTTTGGAACTGTGGCTATCTATAATACAGCCACAGCTTTCACAGGAGAGGAAACAGTGAGACTAATTAATAGCTGGTAGTCCAGTTTCCCAGATTCTAGGTCTGCCCTCTCTGTCAGCATTACAATTAAAGTGAGGTAGTTACTGTACAGTATCTTACACTTGGCCCTTCTGGTTTATTAAGAGCTGTTAGCATGTACACTAGGGTTCAATACCAACACTCAGGATCCTGGAACTACCAGGTGTTTTTCCATCACTGGAAATGGGAGAAATACCGATGTGCATTGCACCATTGTCTCTTGCAATCACTTACTGGGCTGCTAGGTAGCTGGCTAAGATCTAACTTGTAGCCCGGCATAGCAATATCATAGCTGTTGGCCCAGAGATCCCAGAGTCTGTTGTCAAGGCTAATAATCCAACTGTATAATGAGCTAGATTGCTTGATTTTAGCTTAATTGTACTGGCTGCCAATTGAGTTCAGAGTTCCTTTTAAAATTGTATTAATTGCTTATGAGACAAATGCATGGCTTAAATATATCACACCTGAATATATCACTGAGCTCTTGTCATCCTATCACACAAATCTGCCAAGAAGAACATAAGAATACATAATGATGAGAACAGGCCGTTCAGCCCATCTAGGCTTGTCATTTAACTACAGTCTAGAGAATATCCAGTACTCCATCAGGCCTGGACTTGAATACCCCAAATGTGTCTCTGCCTCTACTACATGACCTGGCAAGCTGTTCCATGCATTGAAAAAATCTGTTTGGAATTTACCTTTAACCAATTTTCCCCTGTGCCCTCCCCTCTTAGTCTTCTTTTGCTAAACTTGAATAGTTAAAGATGTCAGCTTGAGGTGTTAAGTCTTTCCTCGTAAGCTTCACTTTTCATACAAGGAACGCATATAACCATTTGATTTATACTCAATATTATTTGCTATATATCCCAGCAGCTTGTTAGCCTTTTCACTGCTACAGCACATGGCTTAGATGCAGATAGACTTCAATGAACTCCCAAGTCTTTTTCAAATTGAACACAATTACATTTATCTCCTCCCATAAAATACTGTTCCATTTTTATTTCCCACATGCAGAACTACTTTAGCAATATTGAATATCATCTGCCAGATTTGTTCCCACTTTTTTGTTTAAATCAACTTGGATTATTTAAGTAGATTCCAAACTGTTTGTTAAACCCCCAAGTTTTGTATCATCTGCAATTTTGTTTTGCTACTAACATCCTTATCAACATCATTTATGTAAATAAGGAAAAGCAGAGGTCCCAGCACTGATCCCTGTGGGACTCCACTGCCCACAGCACCTAGGTCAGATATGACCCTTCCTACCATTACTCTTTGTATTCAATCTTGCAGCCAATTATGTACCCACTCTTAAATAACTCCTGTAATTCCAACAGAATCCATTTTGACAATGAGCCTCTCGTGTGGTACCTTGTGAAATAGTTCAAGTCAAAACACATTGTAGCTTCCTCAAAAAAGAAAGAAGGAAATAAGTCCAGGAGTCCCCCCCACCAAAATAACTATGTTGGCTATCCCTTAAGATACTGTTGTTTTGAAAGAACAATTCCAATTTGTCCCTAATAATACATCCCAGACATGAGATGCAAGTTAAACTGATAGGTCTGTAGTTCCTTTATTCATTTCAGTAGCTTGCTCAAGGATCTTGCACTCAAGGTGCTCATTATTATTCCTATGTTCTTAACAAACTGTACCAAAAAACATAATTTATAAGGACTAAAAACTCTCATATACTGGTATTTAGGCAGCCTTGGCAAGTGTCCACATCAGCAACTGCTTGGTCATAACAATTGCAACTGCAGAAACGTGTTGAGTTGTTGTTGCAGGTGATAGCTATCTAACAAATGCTAACCTGGCTCACCTGTCAAGGAGGAAAGATGCCACCTCGGCATTGGTGCTAATAAGCTGAACCACTTTCAGCTCTTGCCATCTCGAAAATGCCTCTCAAATGTTTACACGTGTTCTACATCTGGAGGCCGGTGTAGCTCATGGTTTGATTGCAGTTTGTATGCATTCAAGCACATTTGTTTAGTCATTCTTTAAGTCATTAAGTAAAAAATGTAAAAAAGTTAAACGCATGTCAATTAAATCAGATTAACCCCATATTAACCCCACTGAGATTAAATAAAAAGAATGAATAACAAATCACAAAAAGACAAAAAGAACATAATTTTAGATATTATTCAATTTTAGATTTGTTTTGCAACCAGAAGTATCAAATTAAATGTATTTGTATAGCACGTTTTACACATACATTGTAGATCCCCCAAAAGGCAAGCTTAAGGTGACAATAACAAGGAAAACCCCTTAGTCGAGAGTATAGGGAGAAAAACCTTGGAACGAGCCAAAATATCCTATTGTGCCCAGCACAGGGTGTATTCAAAAGTGTGTTAAATTCTGGAAATATTCTAAAGCTGAGCTTTATCATCTGTAAATTAAGCTTGAATGTTTTACTTTTCATGACACCAGTTAGTTGTGCAATCATGGACACCATGCAACCACAACACTGGTAACATTTTTGCAAATATGGTGAGATTCCAAGGTGGGGTCTCTATCTGTGGATTAGTCAGTTGAGCCATGCTTGATACCATGTATTAATGCATATTTTGTAAGTCGCTCTGGATAAAAGCATCTGCTAAATGCTTAAAATGTAAATGCTTGCTGTGGATTGGTCAGTTGAGTCATGCTTGCTGTCGGTTGGTCAGTTGAGCCATGCTCATTGTGAATTGGTCAGTTGAGCTATGCTCTCTTTGGGCTAGTCAGTTGAGCCATGCTCACTGTGTGTTGGTTGGTTGAGCCATGCTCACTGTCGGTTGGTGGGTTGAGCCATGCTCATTGTGGATTGGTCAGTTGAGCTATGCTCTCATGTGGATTGGTCGGTTTAGCCATGCTCATGCAGCACAGACTTGTAATGTAGCATCTCCATTTTGTCCCCGGTAAACCAGGCTTGAGAATAGGAGACAACACAGTATCTGAAGACACTGAGAATTAAAAAAAATATATATGCCACACATTTTGATTTCTAAATAATTGGTGATAGTCATTCACTGCACTGCTTGTGTGGTGGGGGCATGACCTGGGGCGGAGGGCAAGAAAGGGCCAATGGTTGAAAATCATTGATTCTGACCTGATAACTGATTTGCCCTGATGTTCACCTTTAATCCCTAATTTGACGGCTCATAGCAGAGGTCACCGGGTGGTACAGGGGATTTAACCTGACTAACTGAATGGTTTGGGTAAATCCTGTGTAATATTGTGTCACTCACTTGCAAATGCCACAGGCATATCCCTGGTACCCTCCCTTTATTCCATGTCAGAAAGAAAAGCCGTTCCTATATAAGTATTTTAATTGAGAAATATTGTAGCAGTGTAAAATTGTAGCATTTCACTTGGAAAAAAATGTGGAAAGATTTGAATGCATGCTTTATCTGTATTTTTAATCATGGCTCAACCAAGAGCTACATTCTCTAGACTGACTTATGTTGACAGTATTCTGATTCAGAGTATTGACAGCAGAGGAACTGACCCCCACGGTTTCTCTGTTTTTAATGGTGGGTCACATTTCTCTAGGGCTAATCACTTTGGCTGAGTCAAATCTGAAGCAGCAGTAGTCTCTTGGTGGTTATAAAGGACATGCTCAAAGGGAAATGAAAAGCACTCACACACAACTTGGTATGGCGTTTCACAACAGAGCGGAGCATATTTTAACAGCTGGTATGGCAGGAGGAGGGTAGGGGGGGGATTTGGGGCAACTTCCATTTAAATGTAGCAATGTCGATTGTTAGGTTAGGATAACGCAAGTCTAAAAGTTTAAATAACAAAATAAAATAGTACCCATTAGGGCATAGAATCACGAGCACCAGCACTTCAAGTCTGCTAAATGGAAGAGCCTGACCTTTAAATGTGAAAAATGCTGTTTATATTGTGACTGAGCCCCTGCATTAGGGCTCCTAATGTCTGGCGCTTGCGCTGTGGTTCAGATCGTTCTATGTAATTTACAGGTTTCCGACGTAATATCTATTAACTGGGACCTTGAAGGAGGCCCTTAACAGCATGCCCATCTGTAAATGCCACACTAAAGAGTGGAAAGTATGTGGGTGATGCTGCAGGCATTGAGTTGGGCTCCTTTCACTGGACCAGGCTGCCCCTCACCTGAGAGGAAGCGCTGCGCACAAGGAACACAAACTGCCCTTGAGAGTCCTGTCCTGCCCCCAACCACAGCCCTCTCCATTCCTCCACCCAAACACTGCCCTCGACAGACCTGTTCTCCACCCAAACACTGCCCTCAACATTTCTCTACCAAAACACTGGCCTCAATAGTCCTTCATCTAAACACTGCCCTCTACAGTCCTCTACAAGCCTGTCCTCCACCCAAACACTGCCCTTTAGAATCCTGTTATCCACCCAAACATAGCCCTCTACACTACTCCATCCAAACACTGCTCTCTACAGTCCTGTCCTCCACCCAAACACTGCCTCTACAGTCCTCCACCCAAAATCCCACTACCCTCTACAGTCCTCCACCCAACCACTGTGCTCGACAGTCTTGTCCGCCAAAACACAGTGCCCTACTATCCTCCACCTAAACAGAGCCCTCTACACTCCTCCAACAAAACACTGACCTCAAAGGTCCTGTCCTCCACCCAAATACTGTCATCCCATCCTCTTGTCTGATGGTATATTTGGAGTTTGTATTGTTTCTTTTATCGTTTCATGAGATTTATTTGCCTTAAACCATGGTTAGAGGGTACAATTGGCCCTCAATTGGGATGTTCAATTACCATGTTCACATGATATACAAGAAACATTGGATGTTATTCACAGACAAACGCTCAAATCTAATCATTAAGCCCAGATGGAAACAATGATTTGGTGCTCTGCTATCCAGTAGGTTTAAGGAGTGTCGGACTCCTGACTAAATAACTAAATAAATGACTCCTGTTGTTGAGCATGTAATGACGCCACAAATTTTGTATTTCTTTCTGGCAAAGGGGTGTGTAAAGGTATCACATCTGGTCATGTAATTACACTGCACGCACCGCCCACATTTAAAAGTGCCTTCAGGCAGTGGTGGAAAGAGTACTGGAAAATTCTACTCAAGTGGAAGTACCGTTACTTCACGGAAAATGTAGAAAGCACTCCTCTAGGAAACTACTTGAGTAAGAGTTAAAAAAACAAAAGTAAAAGTACTTTTGCTTTACTTAAAAAAATTGTTTCAGAAAGCTGAATGCGTGAGATATTTTTTGGGGGGAGGGAGGGGATTGTGAGAGTGCTAATGAAGCTGGGCATGTGAGCATGAGACCTGAGGTCTCCATGATGTGCACAATACACGAGTGTTACACATTTGTTACCTTGTGCAACATAATGTGCATTCAAAAAGGAAGACCTTTCAATTTTAGAAGGATATAGTCCCTGGACAAGGGTGTAATTTTAAATGAACTACTGTCCAAGCTCCAACTAATTTTATAGACAGCTATGCAAAACTAAACTAAACTTGTTTATTCTGATAACTTGTGCTTGTGGAGTTGGCTTCCAACTTACTGTGATGCTCTAATATTGAAGAATGGGCGTTACATGACTAACATACGCAATCAAGGACAAATGGAAAAAAATACTACCCATGGTAAAAACTAAAATATTACAAACTAAGTTGAAAAGTCAAGAGAAAGAAAGAACATGTGGGTTTCCATTTCATTAAAAAACGGAAAGCTACTGGCCAATAAGAGTCAAGTAGAAGGATACACGGGCCGCACTGTTTGTTAAGCTAGATGATTCTTGCAGTGTCATAATGGCTTACATTGTTTAGAATTGTTTGGAATTCCAGGTAAGACCTACTAACAAAACATTGTTATGCTTTCTACTGGTTAACAAACATTTCTTACTGACAGATAAAACATATACATTCAATTGTTTGCAAATTGTAATTTATTGTTTGCTAATAATTGTTTTACAATCTGTACATTCAGCCATCTTGTAATGTTTGTTTTGTATTTTCCACAAAACATCAAAACAGATGGACATAGCAAGCAATATTTTGTAAAGGGGTTCCCGGTTTGCTATTAGCCATTGTAAGAGGGGGATTTAACTGTTTACTAAACAAGCTCTTGAATAAACAAGCTTTTGAATACTGTTCAGAAGCCTACTGGTGGCTGAACAGGGAATTGTGTTTGATAACGCATGTTTAATAGTTACTTCTACTAAAATGAATTATGAATAAATCTGTTTAAATCAATTCTGGATGTGGTTTTGTGCAATAATACTGACAGAATTTGCAGCTCAGATGTAATGGTAATCATAAAGTAATCATAGTGGAGTCACTTTTGATGTTTTTTGGCAAGTTAAGACCGCCACCTCTAACTCTAGAATGATCTACTTCAGATGGGCTTACTTTAATTAAATGAGAGAGCATTTATGTAATATATATAACACTTCTAGATTGCAAAACTGTGAATAAAAAATTGACCAAATTTAAAAGGGGTATTGATTATGCACAGTGTAAATTCATCAAAACATTACGAAAAAATAAGTCTCCATGGTGGATGAACAAATCTTTACTGGATATTTTGAGATGAAAGAAGAGACTATACAGAGTATATAAAAAATATAATTTGGAGTAGATTATTGTAATATGCAGGCTAAAAAGGAAATTAAAAGGCATTTTGACATTTACATTTCCCAAAATACAAAAGGTAATCATGAGCAGCTTTTCAATATTGAGTTAGAAAAAAGAAAATTAATGAAGAGGTTATGTGCATTAAGAATAAGGAAGGAGCTTTGGTTTATAATAATAATAAGGATATTTCTGATACACTAAACAATTACTTTGTTGAGAGCTTACAAAGAGAGAAGAGATTACAAATATGCATAAAAGTAAAGTCAATAGGCAGAATGTTTTTGAGACATTGAGATGGTGGAGAAGTACTAGAAAAACAACAAAAACGTAAGAACATTAGGCAGCAGACCCCAATAGTACTCAAGGAAGTTGGGGTGATTATTTATAAACCATTGACAGATGTTTTTATGCAATCCCTAAACACTGGAGAAATACCAGATGACTGGAAGCAATGTAGTATAATTCCAATATATAAGAAGGGGGATCATACTGACCAAGGGAACTGTAGGCCTTTCAGTTTAACCTTAAATCTCATTAAATATACTGGAATGTATTATTAGGGACAAATTGGAATTATTGCTGAAAAATAATAGTATATTAAGAGATAGTCAACATGTTTTTTTCAGGGGGAGGTCATGCCTAACAAACGTCCTGGGCTTCTTTGAGGAAGTTTTGACTTGAACCAGGCTTCTGATATTATGTATTTGAACTTTCAAAAAGCATTTTACCACACAAGGTATCACCCAAGAGGCTGATAATGAATTTAGTAGGAATTACAGGAGTTATTTAAGAGTGGGTACATAATTGGCTGCAAGGTCGAATACAAACAGTAACAGTAGGAGGTCGTATCTGACCTATATGCTGTGGGCAGTGGAGTCCTGCAGGGATCGGTACTGGGACCTCTGCCTTTCCTTCTTTACATACAGTAAATTATCTTAATAGGGATCTTAGTAGCAAAATAGTTACATTTGCAGATGATACAAAACTTGGGAGTTTAGCAAACAGTTTGGAATCAAATAAGGTAATCCAGGATGATTTAAACAAAATTCTGAAATGGGCAGGAACTTTGCAGATGACATTCGATATTCATAAATGTCAAGTTATACATTTGGGAAACAAAAAATAGGAGTATTTTGTGGGAGGAAAAAAATTACAATGTGTTCAATTTGAAAAAAACTACAAATAAAGGACAATTACAGGACGAATGTTTATTTTTGTGTTCTGATATTACTTTTTTAAAAGGATGTAGTATTTATAGAAGCAACAATGTTTTATGAATGGGCTGAAACATTAAAGTGGAATGTTAAAAGTGCAAAAACATTACGTACCAACACGCAGAGAACAGACAATCCATGACAAGTGGAGTGTGCTGTAGAGGACGGGAATGTTAAATTGTATGCCATTAAGCCTTAGAAAGGGCCACTTGGGTGACACCTCTCCACCAGCACAGACTATTTGAGCAATGCTTCATGGCGTAGGATGGCTTCTAACTTGTAATGTTCTAATGATGACTCCTGCAAGGTTCCAGACTCCATTCACACATCCCGAGGGGGGAGATATTATCCCCTCCCTAGTTTAATATTAACCACAGTCCATGTGTGTTCATATTAGCCACAGTCTATGTGCGTTCATATTAACCACAGTCTATGTGTGTTCATGTTAGCCCAGTCTATGTGTGTTCATATTAACCAGTCTATGTGCATTCATATTAACCACAGTCTATGTGCCACTCGCCGTACAGTGGATTCAGATTTTTTAAGACTTTTTTTAATCACAGCAGATTTATTTGGGGATTCCCACAGGGCCTGCACCCTCGATGCAGTCATCGATGTAGCTGCAGCATTTCGACCTGCAGATTCCAGCCCCTCTGCTAAAAGTGGCCATGAGGACCCCGAGCCAACGCTGACGGGCAGGCTGGCTCCTCATCTCTGTGGCCCCCACCATTGAGGAGCTTGACCCTGCCCCTGCACACCGCCGGTTAAATGGAACATAAGAACATAAGAAGAACATAAGAATACATAATGATGAGAACGGGCCGTTCGGCCCATCTAGGCTCATCATGTCCTAATCTAAAGAGTATCTAGTACTACATCTAGCCTGGACTTGAATAGCCCAAGCGTTTCTGCCTCTACTACCCGACCTGGCAAGCTGTTCCAGGCATTGGCAACTCTCTGTGTAAAGAAAAACGTCCTAATATCTGTGCGGAATTTGCCTTGAACTAATTTCCACCTGTGGCCTCTTGTTCTGCTGACCCCACTTATCTTTAAAAATCTTTGGTATTTTACTTTGTTAATCCCTTTTAGGAATTTAAAAACCTCAATCAAATCCCCCCTAAGTCTCCGTTTGCTAAGTTTAAATAGATTGAGTGCCTTAAGTCTATCATCATAACTTTTACCTTTCATACCAGGTATAAGTTTAGTTGCCCTTCTTTGAACTTTTTCAAGAGCTTCTATATCTTTCTTGTAGTGCGGTGCCCAGAACTGCACACAGTATTCTAAGTGGGGTCTGACAAACGCATTATATAACATTAATATAACCTCCTTTGATTTATACTCAATACTTCTTGCTATGTATCCCAGCATCCTGTTGGCTTTTTTCACTGCTGTAGCACACTGCTTTGATGCAGATAAGCTTTGATCAACTACAATTCCTAAGTCCTTTTCAAATTGAACACCTATTAACTTTTATCCTCCCATAAAATACTCCTGTCTAATGTTTTTATTTCCCACATGCAATATCGAATGTCATCTGCCATGTATCTGCCCATTTTTGGATTTTGTTTAAGTCATCTTGGATTACTTTAGTCGATTCCAAACTGTTTGCCAAACCCTCAAGTTTAGTATCATCTGAAAATGTAACTATTTTGCTACTAACGTCCATGTCAAGATCATTTATGTAAATAAGGAAGAGCAGAGGTCCCAGCACCGATCCCTGCGGGACACCACTGCCCACAGCACCGAGGTCAGATACGGCCCCACCTACTGTTACTCTTTGTATTCGCCCTTGCAGCCAATTATGAACCCACCCTGAAACTACTCCTGCAATTCTTACTGAATTCATTTTCGCAATGAGCCTCTCATGTGGTACCTTGTCAAATGCTTTCTGAAAGTCCAAATATATAATATCATAAGCCTGGTTCAGGTCAACACACTTTGTAGCCTCTTCGAAAAAGTCCAGGAGGTTTGTTAGGCATGACCTCCCTTTGAGAAATCCATGTTGGCTCTCTCTTAAAATACTATTATTTTTCAAGAATGATTCCAACTTATCCCTAATAATACATTCCAGCATTTTACATGCAATGCAAGTTAAACTGACAGGCCTATAGTTCCCTGGGTCAGTACGGTCCCTCTTCTTATATATTGGAATTATACTACCCTGCTTCCAGTCATCTGGTATTTCTCCAGTGATTATGGATTGAACGAAAATATCTGTCAATGGTTTATATATAATTTCCCCATGTTCTTTGAGTACTCTGGGATATATGCCATCCGGGCCTGCTGTCTTATTTGCCTTAAGTTTTTGTAGTTTTTGTAGTACTTCTACGTCCCTTATCTCAAAGTCCTCCAAAACATTCTGTAACTTGTCTATACATTTAGGCATATGTATAACCTCTTCTCTAGTAAAGCTCTCAACAGAGTAACTGTTTAGTGTGTTAGCAATATCCTTATTATTATAAACCAAAGTTCCTTCTTCATTCTTAATGCACTTAACCTCATCCTTAACTTTCCTTTTTCTACTACAATATTGAAAAAATGTCTTAGGATTACTTTTTGCATCTTGGGAAATGTTAATTTCAAACCGCCTTTTATCTGATCTTATTTCCTTTTTAGCCTTAGCCCGCATATTACAATAATCTAACTTGTTTCTCTCTGAGTTATCTTTTTTATATACTCTGTACAGTCGTTTCTTTTGCCTCAAAATCTCCCGTAAAGATTTAGTCATCTCAGGAAATGAGATGTGTCACCTCCTCTTGTCTCTGAAAGGCACGCTGGTCGATGTGATGAAGGATGTTTTCCCTGGTGTGGATTATCCAACATTAAAACACAGCGACCAGAGGATCAGAGGCTGTATTAAGGTTTAACAAGGCCGGTAATAGCTTGGCTCTTATTAAACTCCGGTCTGTGTTAAGGAGGCTGCTCCAGTGTCTGCCTGAAGGTGACAGTTTTAGTAACTTTCTGGACGCAGCCAAAGGTTCTATAAACGGACCAGATTTTCAGCTCCAATGTTGTTGTTATGTCCTGATGACAGGGGGTTATCTGCTGATGATATCTATGACAATAAGTTCATACAAAGTAGTATATGTACATTTTAGTTTCACTCTGAAGAGCGATAAAAATTCTACATTAACATGTCTTTCCTCTGTTTTCATAATTTTTTCCTATTGTGACAAACCCCGGGGAGTGTGGAGTTGCCACGAAACCAAGCCAGATAATCAACGAGATTCACAACCAAAGAAATTAAATAATCACTGGAACTTTATTGAATTTCCAGGGGAAAGGGGAAAGGGGAGAGAGAGTCAATGGTGGTTTTCAGGAAATCCGTAATCCTTGAGAATCGTCGGGGCTGATAGCTGGTCGGTACACAAAAGCAGATTCTCACACGGTCCAGCGCGGGTTTCCAGTAGGATAGTCAGACGGTCGAGGTTCGTTGCACAAATCGGGTTTTCTATCCAAACAATGATCAAAACAATTATTGCACACAGCACTGTATTTCTCTTTTCTTTCGCTACTCACTCTCTTTGTTTGATTTCCCTTGCGGTACTCTTCCTGGGCTGAGTGCCGTACCTCTCTTTGTATCACGGCCACTCAGCCCCGTGATTACTTCCAGGTGTGCTGAGATTCTCCTCAGGTGCAGCTCGTTGAGCAGGAAGCCCTAATATGGGTATGGGGTGGAGCCAGCGCGCTGCCACATACTGGCCCTCTATGACCATTCCCCTCACTACTCCCTCCCGGCTGCCACACTATTTTTTCTGTGCTTATCTCCCGTGATATAACTTGGGTCCGAATTCCTGCATTGATAGGGGGTTTTGATTCTCATGGCCCATCAGAGAACAATGAAATGTGCTTTTAAAAACATGCTCTGTATAAGTGCCCTAATATTGCTTTGCTGTTTTCTTCGCTGTCTCTTTTGGCAACAATGTAATTATGCAGAACAAATAAAACTTTGCGAGGGAAAATACTTAGTATTGTCAGTGCAAAGTGAGGGAAATTGTGAAGAGCTTTGTATTTAATATGAATCAAAGTAACTGTAAGAACAACAGAAATGTCTAGAGTCCTGTGGAATGTCACTAGGTGGTTCTTGGGTTCAGAGATTCTTTTGCATGTGACAGAGATTGTGCTACATAAGGAGATCGAACGATTAATTAATCAGTTAATCTCACAACAAACTGTATACATACCTTAAAAGATTAAAATAATGAATCTAAAGCTTTCAGTGAGCTGAAGGTCTGGGCTTCTTGTGAGGGCAACAAGTGCCAGCTAAATCTAAGTGAGTCAGGTTCACATGAAGCCCATAACACAATCTACATAATGGCCAACATATGGTCAGATCTCGAGAGATCTCAAGACTCTTGACTTACTGCCTGGGAACAGCACTCTCGACAACAGTGATGGTAGTAGACATTGGTCAGATCTCTGAAGTGTGACATATTTGACACTCGCCTCCACGCTTTGCTATTCTACTACCTCCATATATCTTAGTTTATGTCTCCCAAACATGCTACAAGCTAAAATATTAACACTGGACTTTCCAGTGTCTGCCTGAAGGTCTCCGTTTTAGGAAGCACAATGATATAGTATATGGCAATTTGCCAGAGGATCAGAGGCTGTAATGAGATGCTACGAAATGGACATTGTCAAATAATTATTTGAGTCTGTTACTTCTGATGTATGCAGTTAAAATATGCATGACCCTTGCACGAGAACCTTCTTGACTTCTTGACTTCCAGTCTGAATCACCACCTCCACTTGTACACCTGCCTTCACTGACGTGATGTGATTTGCTAGAAAATTATGGGTTACATCCCTGTGGGCAGTTCATCGCTCTGAATTCCACAGCATTTGCTATTACAAATACAGGTAACTGCCAAAATAAAGGAAACACCAACAGTGTCTTAATAGGGCCGCTACAAGCCAGCAAAAAAGCTTCACTGCACCTTGGCATAGATTCTACAAGTAAACTTCATTTACTCAAGTGTTTCTTTTTTTTGGCAGTTACCTGTATAAGACTGGATGCAAGGCTTCCACCAGGTTCATAATGGAGAGGTACAAGACTGGATGTGAGGCTATTGTAAACATAATTTGATTGTGGCTAAATTATACCAGGGTCAAATTGGTCATATTTCAACTACCAGAATTGGCACACAATTAGATACACATAGTATGACCAAACATGTGACTGTCAGCAGCCTTTATGGGACAGAGACTGGTACATTAGAACACCCCAATAATTGGTGACATGTTGTTTGAATTGCTGGTGGCCAATGTTGGAGCGTTCTTGTTAGCCCTTTGGTTTCCCATGAACACACCTAGTGTTGGCCCGTCAATGAAAATGACAAGGCCAACATTGGGCCAGCTGGATCACCTTTCCTGGGAATCTCCTCCACCAGGCCCAAAAATCTAGCACTGCACTTACAACAGTCAGCAAAACAAAAACAACTCTTTCTGTGTTACCGTGACCCCATCTTCACATTACAGCATGATCTGCCAGAAAGCTCCTCTGATGTATGATGCAGTGCCAGTGTGTCCCATTGGTTGCGAGTAGCTCAGTAAGTAGACCATGGAACTGACAGCTCTTAGGTTGTGGGTTTGTTTCCCATCGGGACCACATATACTGAAAAATGTATGCATTCACTACAGGAAGTCACTTTGGATAGTGTGTCTGCTAAATGGTATATGTTATTGCCACCTGCAATGTGTCCCCTCTGTGTCATACCTTGAGGTAGTCACGTGTGACTGAAGCAGAACCCCCCTCGCTGATTTCCCGGGGGAGGGGGGCCCTGCTTCAGAATTGGGAAAGATATAAATTAATAAAATATCTAAATTAAGGGGATGTGGCAAAGCTGTGGCGACAGTACTGGATGGACATACACGGGCAACAGACAAAATTCATGTTTTTTGTCTGTATGAATAAAAACTAGGAACTGGAAAATGTGAAAAATAACAAGAGGTTAAATTACCTGTTGATTTACTGTCACTCAGGGTATAGCTAATATTTTCACTGCGGTGTTACGGCAGTTAAGATCATACGCAGCTGAACGCTAGGAGAGAGGAAATGTGTGAATTTGTTTTAAATTGTGGTTGACAAATCCTCCTAAGGCTAACAGCCTTGGCCTTTGTTCCTTTACAAAACTTTTGCATAACAAACCTCTGCATCACATCGGCTGTAATGGCTTAAAGAGATCACTCTCTTTGAGCCCTGAGACACCTGTGAAACGCTTTTGTCAGTGGGGAAACATATCAATGTTAATTCTTCATTTTGATTCATTCACAGGGTCAACAAACAGTGCAGGCTGGTCGAACTGAGACTGTGCGTATGTAAGACCTGCTGGAAACACTATGGATGGAAAAAGCCCTGGCCAGGGTTTGTTTTCACCTGAAGCAGTCGTTTTTCTTGGATGGGGACCAAAACTAAACTGCTGAATGTGTTTCTACGGTCTCTCTGGGTTTGTGTGTGCACTATAGCCACTTAATGTGGTGGGGGGAACTTAAGTTTTCAATAATAACCGTGAAATCGTGAAACCGCACTGTTTTTGAATCCTGAGCAAACAAGCGAAGAAAAAGTACACTTTCCCAAATAATTGGTTTGTAACATCACTGGGCCAGCTTTCCTTCAGGCCATCAGTCAGCTTCACAAGCGGTGAACTACTGCGCGCTAATGTCCAGTAATGGCATTCTTACTTGTTAGAGCAGACTGATGCTGTTTTACAAAATCTGAGGGATTAGAAGATGAGATAATCTTTGAACTAAAGGGTTCACTGAACCTGTTTTGTTTCAGTACTGTCATTTGCCATGTTACAATAGTACCAATACTCAGCTTCACCTGGCCTGCTTACTGCCTGGCAGCTCCATCATATCTGTCATAGACATACATAACGTGAGATTTCCATAACATTCCTTGTGACTCATTACAATAACCTGCTGTGAACCAGGATAGGCAGCTATGACCTGAATTCCAACACTACGAGAGAAAAAAAACCCCAAAGGACTTCAGGATCATTGCTGTGCAATGCAGGTTCCTCATCCACTTCGTGGACCCTTATCTTGGTTGGACCTATGCCCTGAATGACCGAAAACGTTTACAACCAGCTGTACATCAATAAAGGGCAATAACTCAGTGTTGCACACGCTTCCTTTAAATTACCGTATACATCCCATCGATTAACCATAAGTCCAACTCTTATCAGTGTTGTGTCTGGAAATGACTTGGCCACACACATTATGACGAATGAGAAATTCGAAGGAGGAAGGATATATAAATTCCGTATAACATGTCAAGTGTATGGCGGAATTTAACCTCCTGTACCCTAACCAGTGTGACTAAAAAATATGACCATTGCTCCAAACTATAGCAAGCATAACTGTAAAACATTGATTTAAAAGAATTGCCCTGAAATAGGCCTGCCCTAGCACACCTAGAAGAGCTCTTAAACCTTCAACGACAATTTTAAATAAAGTGCTGCATGCTTTCAAAGAGTGTCACAATGTATTTGCAGTTTTTTATGTAGAAGCTAAATAGATTACTGTCTTATATCACTCTTTATCCTTTTACCACTTTCATAATTTATCCTCCTCTTCTATATTACATGTTCCACTTAAGTTTATATTGAAATGCAGCTGGCATTATTTTACAGGTTTTTGCTTTAGTAAAGTATGATTATATAATGTTATTGTTGTTTCTGCTACTATCATCAAATTTTTATCAATGTTGTTGTAGCACTGTGCTGGCATCGTGCCAGCACCATTTTGTTCATGCATTATGCTAGTGCCCTGTCACTTTTATTTGTTTTCAACCATGCCTATTGTTTTCAAACATTCACAAATGTACGCCATTAGTTAGCGGACACCAGTCTGTGTGGCGCTCCGTGAAGCTCTGAGCTCTGCTCAGCGGCGAGCCTCCTCGTGAAGCGCGGTTTGATGTGATTTGGCTTGATCCGACTTTAGGGCCAGTGAATGGCAGCGGCACTCTGCCCCAGCTCAAAGGCAGGGGAGCCTAATGTGAGAGCTGAGTGAGTATGACTCAACGTGTGACTCAACAATGTGTGTGTGTGCGTGCGCATGTGTTTGTGTGTACAGTATGTGTGCATGAATGTGTGCGTGTGTATGTGTCTGTGTGTGTATGAGTGTGTGTCTGTGTGTGGGTACTGGAGGCTGGGGGTAGGGGAATGGGGGCTGGGACGGGAGAAAAGGGGGTAGCTGTGATACATTTTGGCCTCAATTCGGAATAGAGGAAGAATGTGTGTGGGGCGGAAGCGGCTAATGACCTGCCGAGTCGCGAGGCGTGGGGCCAGCCCAAGCACATGAGCCTCAGCTGATCCAGGCCTGGGGTGAGGGCCACCGTTCAGCCAGGGGGCCTTCACTAAAGCCATGATGATGGGGCTGCTGGGGTAGCTCATCCTGTTAAGGCATTGTTCTCGAGTGTGAATGAGCCCTACGCTCTGGTTTTGAATCGAGACCGTGCAAGTGCCGACTGTGGCCAGCAGCCCTGCAGGGTAATGCATAATTGGTAGTAGTGTCATATTCCAAATAAAGATAGATAAGATAAATAATCTTAGATTCTGCAAAAAAAAAGCATATCTTTCCAAAACATGTGGTGTCTAGCCCATCGCTACCACAACAACAGCTGAAAGAGTCCTCAGGAAGTAGAAGTTGAGTAATTATTATCTTCAACCTGGCACCCAAATGTCAGAGGATCAGGTGGGTTGCTTTAATGACATTGCACGTGGTCAGAACTAGAGTTCTGTCTCTTAGGGCACCACTCATATTCAGTAAAACATTTGGCCCCTCTAAGACATTTATTGCAGGTACCTTTTTCTCCAGGTAACAAACTGAATACCCAGGCTTATTAGCTGTTCTATGGGACTGGGAATATTTCAGAAGAAAATTATTTAACCTTTATAACAAATTTTATATGGTAAACTGTATGCAACCCACCAAACGTAGCTATTAAGCTTTTGATTTAGAACTGACGCTTACATTAAAAAGTGCAAGAAGGTCCTGTTAAAGCTGTATAGGTGTATAGTTAATCATATTTGTAATTGCATAACACCATAATCATACAGAAAACCTCTCTGTTTTTATTTCTGTAATGAAAAGTGAAATGAAAAGTCCTGCATACCAAGTTTACAAGGTGATTGGTTTGAGGAAGTTGCGCATGACGAATGGTCTGCTGGCGTGCTGACGGAGAGATGGGCCAAAAAACGAACGCCAGACTCATGAGAAATGTCACCGTAAGTAAGAATAAAAACTCCTCTAAATTCTGCTATGATTAAACGAAGACAGACATGAATCGGGCTAAAGCGGTCTGGGGTCCAAATGTACAGCCTAAGGGAGGTTTTGGGGGCACTTAAAGATAAGAACTATCATGAATTAATGTGATGAGATTAGGGTACTTCTAACAAATTCAAAGCAAGATCTTCCATAGGAATATTCAAACAAGCATGATTGATATTCCTGGATATCCATGTTATAGGAAATGACAGAGTGACAGGGAATTTTAATTTATATCAAGGACTCTTTCAAGTCGAAAGAAATTGAACTAGGCAATGATCTAAATATCTAATACATATTTAATAAATATCCCCCTATAGTCACAAATGGATTTTAACATCTCAGCCATATACAGTATAGTCCAACCTGAAAGTCCTTGCCATTTTTTGACAGCCTGGATGACCTACTCAAAAGATGAATGGCTAATATTTGGAGACTTTAATATGAACTGGATGGATAAACATGGCAGAAAGAAACACCATTGCCCAGATGGTCAATCGGCCAACCAGACTTATTAGAAGTTTTCAAACTCAGATAGCCCTTATATTCACAAATAGAGAAGAATGGGTCACAAATACATATCATTTTCCTACTGGCTTGTCTGATCACAATATGACCCTAATGTACTTATGTTTGTGGGGTTAATTGCAAGACAATTCACAAAAAATGCCTACTGGGATATTGTAATGGTAACACGCAAAGGCCAGCAAAGTTTGCTATTCCAAAAAAGAACTTGGGCCTGTTTGATAGAGGAAGGATTGTATGAGCATCTAAAAAAGGCCTGATACAGGAAATCACAATATTCTTATTTACAAACTTTCAAGTTCAATTGTTCAAGTAAAACATTATCATGGTTTGAATCATATCTCAAGAATCACGAGCAATGAGTTTACATTAAAAGAATGTATGGACTTGAATGAATACTACATCGTAATATTTCATTGTTTATGGTTACAACGATGGCTGTGAACAAAACTTAAGGCTACTTTGCTTTTCTTTGTGGTTGTTGGAATCAGGAATCCTTTTTTTTTACTGTAGCTCACCTAAGTACCTCATAAAAAGCTTAGGACATCCTGTGGTCACTTAAATCAAAAGAGTCAAATATACACTCTTAGACATGTCATCCAATTAAGCAGTGCTGCCTTGGGTTATTGATGTCATCTGCGTCAAATGCCAACAGGCTGCTGTCGTCTTCCAAAACAAATAATCTACTGGGCAGAGAGGCGCACGTTCCCCATGCAAGCATAAGAGTGCCCAAACACTGCATGTCAATAAAACTAATTTTTGACATGAGGTATGGACTGTTTATTAAGCCTTAGTCACGCTTGATGGAATAATCTTGTTTCCTCAAGCACAGTGCTGTTTCCTTCTAACTGTCATGCAGCACCATCAGGTGGGGAAACTCCCTGACTGCAGTACATATGACCAGCCAATGACATTGTTTTGAATGAGTACGATTGTTAGAGTATCTTGTTATAGTCGACGCTTAACACCTCTGCATGTTCAAGGTGTAAGCATTATAAAATAACTTTTTTCTTCGTTTTTTTATGCTAATATAAAAAGCCTAACATTTGGCTGTAAACCAATGTCAAGGCAAATTGCTATAGGAATTTCTACAGGAATGTTTGAATGTTCCTTCAGTCTCATAACACTGTCATAACACTGTAAATAAGCACCCCCGGGATACAAACACATATTCAGAATCATGATAAAAACCTTTCCACAATGATAGAAAAAATGTCAAGATGTTGACATTGTTTGCTGTGAATTGCAATGACCCAGTCTGGAGACTGAGATGTCCATTCCTGGCAGAGGGAACAAGGTTTCTGGCCAAAATGTCATAGACTTGCTGAGATCCTGATTCCATTGACCCTAACAAGAGTCCCAGGACCAGTAGATGCAAAACAACCCCATAACATGAAAGATCCACCACTATATTTCACCGTAGGTAGAGATTCTTCACTGGAACTCTGTTTGGAACCAGGTGTTATGGTTAGATGAGCTTTGAGCTTTTTGCCTGTGCACACTAACAATGTGTGCACAGGCAAACATAAATGTGATTAAGGCCACTAAAGTATAAGTATGTAATGATGCATTATATTACCTGTAACCTCATATTTCAAGCAAGTAGGGCTAAATGTTATACACTTTGGTCTTATATTATAGCGATGTTTTATATATTTTATATTATATTATAAGGTTGTTATAATTACCTATGAGTTGTTATGACTGCTTATACATTTGATCAGGCATTTATAGTGCATCATAAGGCACTATAAATGTGGTTGTAAGGCATAATTGGGAGGGGGTTAAAAAACATACACAAACCTGAATAAGCAGTGAAGTGACAAACTGATTTTGACTGGAGATATGTGTGAAGACTTTTCAGCTCAGTCTTTGTCTCAGTTCTCAAATTGTGGTCTGCAAAAAAATGTGCAATGGCGGGTCTTACATTGAATGCAGAAAGTGTAGAAAGCTATGCCTAGTAGCTCTCTTCCCTGTCATAGAGTAAGCCAACCCTCTTGTGTCTGAGTTAAATATTACACACCATGTACAAAGCACTGTTGTCCCCCTGACAATAATTAGGCCAATGAGAACAACAAATATCAAACAGCAACATACAAGATCACTCACCAGTAACTCCCCACTCATCAGCAGTGTCTCATTTCGCTTGCTAGCTAGCTATAAAGTAAAAGGTTAGCTAGCAACAGCTCACAAACTATGGACAAATGGTTGAAGTTTGTGAGGTCCACAACCAGAAATTCCAGTTCAACTAACTTGCAGGTGCAAGTCTGAACAGTGACAAAGAGACGCAAATATGATGAGAATTACATAAAGATTAAATAAAGACTGCTTTCAGGTGGACTGGTTCTGTCCACAACCACAGTGAGTTTTATGTTGTAATGTGCTTTCGAGAATAGCCTCAAACCCTCGCTCTTGCGCAGACATTTAGAAACTAAGCATGCCCAGCACAAGGACAAACCACGGGTGTTTTTTGAAAGTGCATTACAGCTGGTGGCAAATAAGGCAAAGGATAGGTAAAAAGGAATCGAAGGCCCTTGAAGCATCTTGCATGCTGAGTTACAGAGTGGAAAAGGTAGGCAAGCCTTCATTCTGCCGGCTGCTGTGGACCTGGTGGGGAAAAGGCTAAGAGAGCTGTGCCTTCATCAAATGACGATGCAATGATGGCATGGCAGAAGATGTTCTAGGCCAGCTACTGCAATGCGTAAGGAACAGCAAATGCTATTCCTTACAACTGGATGAGTCTACAGATGTGGTGATCTTGGTACATGTCAGGTATTTTCACGAGGGGCCAATTAAGGAAGATGTGCTATTTTGCAAACTGCTACCACCCCAAACTACAGGAGAGGACATTTTTCAAATTGCTGGACAATTTTGTGCAAGCACATGGTCAAAATGTGTTGGCACTTGTACCGATGGTACCAAATCAATGACTGAGCAATACAGTGGAGGGCTGAAGCTCATGTGACATTACATTTACATTTTAAGCATTTAGCATTTATTCTCATCCAGAGCGACTTACAAGATATGCATTGACATGAGTTCACTGGTCTCGGCACGGTGGTGCAGTGGATAGCGCTGTCGCCTCAAAGCAAGAAGGTCTCGGGTTCGAATCCAGGCCGGGGGCCTTTCTGTGCGGAGTTTGCATGTTCTCCCCGTGTCCGCGTGGGTTTCCTCCGGGTACTCCGGTTTCCTCCCACAGTCCAAAGACATGCACGTTAGGCTAATTGGAGAGTCTAAATTGCCCATAGGTATGAGTGTGTGAGTGAATGGTGTGTGTGCCCTGCGATGGATTGGCAACCTGTCCAGGGTGTATTCCTGCCTCTCGCCCGGAACGCATGCTGGGATAGGCTCCAGCCCCCCCCCGCGACCGTGACCAGGAATAAGCGGCTTAGATAATGGATGGATGGATGAGTTCACTGCAGCATGTACAGAAAGGCACTTGCAGCCAAAGGCATGCCTGCCAGTTTGTTAGAGGTGTTGGGACAATACAGTGAAAATGGTTAACTTCATAAAAGCAAGGCCTTATATATTATTTATTTTTTCACTCTTGAACGAGCTGAATTTTGGACTTCAAATTGTAATAAGTGTGTCTGAAAATTGACTTCCAACAGAAGCCACTGGTCGATTTCTGGATACAACTACCCCCAGAATATGCATCCCTTTCAGACCACGTAGTCGAGACATGAATGCCATTTGCAACCGCATACCTCTGTGAAAATTGATTTTCTGCCCTCAGCTGCATGAAGACAAAGTACAGACTGAGACTGAAACTGCAATTGAGACTGTCGCCCATTCAACCCAACATGACAGGGCTATTTGGTACAAAACAAGCCTAACCATCTCATTAATCATGATCAGGAATAGTAATAATCCTAATTGACTGTGACAAGAATAGTCAAATATTGTAAATGTATAATTGCAAACAAGCGCTTACAGATATATATTTGAAATGTATGCAGTGTAGCACTGTTTTGGTAAAGTAGCCAACTTGAAAACTTGTGCATGTAAATACAATCATACCAAGCCCACTTGTTG
This sequence comes from Aldrovandia affinis, assembly GCA_029706075.1. Lineage (NCBI taxonomy): Eukaryota > Metazoa > Chordata > Actinopteri > Notacanthiformes > Halosauridae > Aldrovandia > Aldrovandia affinis. The sequence continues at coordinate 7,199,862 of JAINUG010000022.1, forward strand.
GCTTTGTATTTAAAATGGTACCTATGCACCTATTTAGTGCACTACAAATTGTGGAACATGTGGGTGCTGAAAGGGGGTACACATTGGGAGGCTAAAGGTCATAAGGGGTACACGGTTGTAAAAAGTTTGGGAACCACTGGTGTATATATTTATGAGTAGAGCCCAGAGTAGGTTATCTTGCATGTATTTCAGTCCTCCACCACCAGGGGGTCGAGGACTGAAATAATCATTTTCTTAGAGGAGATGGTGATTTAATATGAGCAAACCGCGTAAAAAATATTGTAAGGCAAAAAAATAAAACAAGCTGCTTGCAGGCAATTGTTTTATTTGATAGCTTTTTTCATTTAATAAGGCTTATTAATATCCTATGAGCTTTTCTGTTTCTTTGTTGAAACGCCGTAATATAAAAACTAGGTATCTGACAGCAAAATCCTACAGGGACACATGGAGGATAACTGCTGAAATTCTTGTTAGTTGTATTTTCATGTACATAACTGATTTTGCTTGTAGTGACCTCACAGCTAACAGAATTAGATGTTCACACTGAAATGAATAAATTGAAGAACACACTTTCAACTTTTACTTTCTGAGTATTTATTTATTTTCATGTCTTTGCTTTTAACCATGCGTTAAATCATGAGCTGCAGATTAGACTTTAAAAGGCACAGTGTGGGTGAGGAGGCTAAAGTTAACATGAGAGGTTTACATGTCAGGAACGGTGTCGGAAAACCCGGCGCGGACCCAGGAAAACGATAATACAATGACAAGACTGGAAACTGGTATGTTATGTTAAAACTTATGTTGCGGCTCCGCGTGGCTTGGGAAAATAAATAATAAGTATCCAATTGAATCGGGCGCAAAATTGGGCGCAAACTTTTTTTTGGCGTAGCACCCCGTCGACAGAAAATCCGAGGGGCGCAAGAATTATTTTCGCGTTGCACCCCCCCCGTCGACAGAAAATGGGGCGGCTCCCAGTGTTTTCTTTTCCGTGGAAACCGGGTCCAAATGGCTCTTTGAGTGTTACGGGTTGCCGACCCCTGGTATAGACCATTCCTGCAGATGGCCTCGGGAGATAATGAAACCTAAAAACTGGACAGAGTCTTCTGGAATTCACATTTCTATGCTTTAATAAACAATTGGTTTCTAGCAGTCTCTGGATAACCCGGCGTACATGCTGTATGTGTTCCTCGAAGGGTTTAGAGAAAATCTGAATGTCATCCAGGTAGACATAAACTAACTGGGACAGCATGTCCCGGAGGACGTCATTCACCAATCCCTGGAAGACGGCAGGAGCATTGGTGAGTCCGAATGGCATGGGCAGGTATTCATAATGACCGGTGTGAGTGTTGAATGTGGTCTTCCATTCGTCCCCCTCCCGAATCCGGATCAGGTGGTAGGCATTGCGGAGATCCAATTTGGTGAAGAACTGCCCCTCCTGGAGATTGTCGAATGCTGAAGACATCAATGGGAGTGGGTAACGGTTCTTTACGGTAATGGCATTGAGACCTCGGTAATCAATGCAAGGACGCAAAGTTCCATCTTTTTTCTTAACAAAGAAGAAACCGGCGCCAGCAGGGGATGACGAAGGGCGGATGATCCCTGATGACAACGAGATGGCGATGTACTCCTCCATGGCTTTGTTCTCTGGGACAGACAATGAGTATAGGTGGCCTCTCAGAGGAGTTGAACCAGGAAGTAGGTTGATAGGGCAGTCGTAGGCGCAATGAGGTGGTAAGGTGCAGGCACGGGACTTGCTGAAAGCCTGGCCGAGGTCGTGGTATTCAGAGGGCACGAGTGACAGGTCGACCGGTCTTTCTCTAGCCACGGGTGTGGAGTCTCCAGGGGTAGCTGCGGAACGAAGGCATGACTTCTGACAGTAAGAGCTCCACTCCCGGATGTTTCCAGTGGTCCAGTCAATACTGGGATTGTGGGTCGCCAGCCAGGGTCTGCCAAGCACCACTGGAGCGTGGGGAGACTCCATGAGATAGAGTGCTAGCTTCTCTCTGTGATTCCCGGAAACAAGCAGCTCCAGGGGCTGGGTGATCTCCTGAATTTCCGCTAGAGGCGTACCTGTCAGGGTCTTGGTCTGGAGAGGTGTCGCTAGACGAGACACCGGGATTCCCATGCAACGAACCAGGGTAGGGCAGATGAGGTTGGCATCGGCCCCCGAGTCAATAAGGGCCTGCACCGGAAACTGCACGAGAGGAGGACATGGAGCATGGGACATTGGGGTCGGAAGGTTAATAGCCGAGAAGCACCTGTCAGAACCTCCCTCTTCACTGACGGGCATTTTATTTTACGGGGCACGAAGACCGGAAATATCCTCTGCCTCTGCAGTAAAGGCAAAGTCCCCCCTCCCAGCGGTGCTGGCATTCGGCCTCGGATAGATGGGTCCGATTCAATTGCATGGGCTCCGTGATCGCAGTGGGTTGAACAGGGGAGTTGGATCGCATCGCAGACTGGAAGCGGGGGGAAGCAGGGGATTCGCGATGCCTCCTTCCTCCGAGTGTCGATGCAGATGGCTTAGTCCACGAGTCTGTCCAGGTCCGGAGGTAGGTCGCACACAGTCAGTTCGTCCAGTATCCTCTCGGAGAGGCCGTGCATGAAAGCGTCGTAGGTGGCCTCGGAATTCCATCCTGCTGAGGTAGCCAGGGTCCGGAACTCGATGGAGTAGTATGAGACAGATTGGTCTCCCTGGCGCAGACAAAGCAGTTGGCGGGCAGCCGCCCGTCCGACCGAGGATCGGTTGAAAACCCTTTTCATCTCCTCCGCAAAGGAAGAGAAGGTTGTGAGAGTAGGGTGTCCAGATTCCCAGAGAGAGGTTCCCCAAAGTCGAGCTTTTCCCCCAAGGAGCATGATTACATAAGCTACCTGTGCTCTCTCCGTGGGAAATGAGGAGGGCTGGAGTTCAAACATCATGGAGCATTGATTCAGAAAAGTGCGACCCGAGTTGGGGTCGCCCAGGTAAACCAGGCGCGGACCCAGGAATGCAATAATGTTCTTTATTGCAAAAACAATAGGCAATGGTCAAACGGGAGCAATCAGGGCAATACAGGAATCCAGAGAGTAGTGGGGGACAGGCAAAGTTCGTTTCAGGCTCCAGTTGTGTCACAGGCAGGCAAGACGTGGTCAATGGGCAGGCGGAGGTCGGTATCAGGAAATCAGTCCAGGAAACACAGGGAGGAGCGGGGCTGGAACCACGAGGAGCACGAACAGGTGGATCGGGAACGAGACTGAGACCGCAACGAACACGGAAACACGAAGAAACAAAACACGGGTAAACAAAGAAACCGCTGGAAAGTTGTGGACGCATAAGCAAAGCACAAGACAATCTGGTAACGAACATGGGAAAACGCACAGTTTATATACATTAGACATAACAAGAAACAATCAGGAATTAACACGAATGCAGCAGACTGCAATCAGACACATGAGGAATAAGTGAAAACGATAATACAATGACGAGACAATCTGGTAATGAACATGGGAAACGAACAGCTTAACTACATCAGACATAACGAGAAACAATCAGGAATTAACACGAATGCAGTTAACTGCAATCAGACACATGAACAGGTGAAAACGATAATACAATGACGAGACTGGAAAGAGGTAAGCGAAAGTAAAAACACAGAACGGACAACCAGGAAAACATGGAATAAACTACAAACACCTAATTACGGGGAACACGAACACAAGACGTGACATTTACTACAGTAATGAAAGGTTTAAATCCCCCTTTACTACAATTTCCAGAAGGGACTGATACCAACACTGATTTGGAACATAATGAAAACATAACTTCAGGCTTAAGCGAGAGAGAGAGAGAGAGAGAGACAGACAGACAGAGAGAGAGAGACAGAGAGAGAGCACAAACTCTACCAACTGCGCAAATGGCACACGCAACCTAGTGACTTCACAAGGACTGCTTGAAGTGCACACCCACCACAGCAACATGCAGCAAAAGGAAACCACAGTGCAAACAAACAACAGCAGGAGTTGCCTGTTCACAAACTTCTAGATTAAAGATAGGATAAGTGAGAGCACGTATTTCATTTTGTTGTTTTTATTGTTTGATTTTCAGACAAAAGGCTCTCGCACAAAAGACAAATAGGGCCCCAAAGTTGCCACGCTCGTCATGACATGGAACTGCTGAAGTTGGCAATTGTTCTCCAAGTTCTCAGTCTCTGTCAAGGTAACGCACCCTGTCTGTCTCCACCTGTCAGGATAACCTTTAAAGACTTGTATGTTTCTGTTCATATTTGTTAGGTATCATTGGATAAAACTAGAAATGTAATCGACTTTAGCTGAGACCGTCTCGCTTGAACATGTAGATGGCATTGATTGTGGTGATGTCTGAATCCCTGAAGGTAGGAAACAAATTTATTTTACACATTCACTACTTCCCAAGTAATAAACTTTTTAAAAAACCTCCTGGTTTGGCTGGAAGTCTCTTGGGAAGATGTTTCAAGCAACAACTGAAAGCAACTGGGAGAGGTTAATAATAATTTCCTGATATTGGGAAGTATATTTTACACAGAGTTGTCAATGCGTGGAAAAGTTTTCCAGGTCATGTAATACTTTCTATAGGTCCTTATTTGATTTAACTAGTAACATTTTCTGTATTGGTATTCATTGAGCAGTGCTGTGTTGAAAGTTATCCAAGATGGGTCATGTTGAATTACATGTTGCAGTACTGGGCATCAAAGTTAATTTTTCTGTGATATGTTTTTATGTACCATGTGTAAATCCTGCCTATGTATTAAATATTGCTGAAAAAAAATGTATATAGAATGTATAATGTGAACAAAAAGTTGTTCAACAGCCACTGGCAATTTTACCTCATTGAGAATGTCTAATGTTTAGAGAACCAACATATTTGTCATCCTCAAACATCTTACATAACACAACTGGTACATAACACAGTAATAAACATTAGGGGCAGAATTTGTAGGATAAAATAACTACATGGAACTACAGGAAGCACAGGAGTATTTTAACAGGGATGTAAGCTTTTAAGTAATGGGAATGGTTGAAAATGTCTCATATCGTTCACTGCTTAAGCTTTACTTGAAAATGTTGGCAAGTGGCTATTGCTGTCCTAACTTCAAACTTCTGACTCATTAGTCTTTTCTTCAGGGTAAAAGCGCATTAAGTTTTAGACAGTATAATCGATATCTTTTAAAATGCCTTCACTTTGATTTACAGATGTACTTTATTAGAAAGTTATTTATTATTTAAGCAAGCACACAGTATTGATATTTAATAACCTTGAAACTAATAAGGTGATTAAATATTGGCAAATAGATGTGTAGAAAAAATTATCAATTGATAAACCCACGGTTTTGTGAGCATGGACTACAATATTTTTGTGAAAACAAACAAAAGCTAAAAACTTTAGTTGTGTAAAGGGTAATACATTGTTAGATATGAAACAAACATTTTTGACTAAACCTGCCTAAATTCTCATCCACATTTCATGTCTCAAATCATTCAATTTGTAATTTAATTCAGTAATCAAGTAAACTTTTTTTTTTTTTACCTGATTTTGCGTCTCACATTAGTACATTTTAGGGACGGGCATTATGAGTATTCAAATACTCGATAAGGACATTATTATGTATTAATTATTATGTTTTTTTTAATAACCAATACAAATAAATGTGAAATGCTTTAATATAATTAAGACTATATATTTTTAACACTATGACATTATAGCATTTTCATATTTCACAGTGGGGCTAGTGACAGTTTCCACCGGGTCTTTCAACATCAACAGCAGGACTAATCAGTCAATCAGCTACACACTCAACTCTCCCCTGAGCATGTACAATTTTTTTAAAACAAGAATAAATAGTAATCATCTTTAGTTAACCCTTTGAGGAATACGTTTCTTGAGAGTTCCAGTTCTAATTGACAGAGTTCTATTCTGGAATGTTACAGTTATTTGAGGATGCCATTAGCAACCCTTGCAACCCCTACGATGTCATCAATTAGAATCAACTAGAATGTTACGGCATATTCTACAATAAGCATCATAGTGCGATAGTACTCCTCAAAGGGTTAAGATTAATTTATGTTAACTATTTTATGTGTCAGTCAAAAAAATGGCAAAATGATTTAATGTGTCAAGGAAAACAGTCATCATGACGGCATACGACAAACAAGGAAAAACAGTATCAGGAAAGAGGAACAGTGGTCGCAAGTCGAACACTCACCAACAGGGATAGATGGACACTTGATCAAAATCACAAAGAACACCTACAAAATTACCACACGACAGAATCTACACCTGTGGCCCAGTTTCAATTAAATCTGTACATCGTGAGCTTCACAAAGCTGATATTTACTGTAGAGCTGCCATCTGGAAACTTCTTCTAACCAAGGCCAATGCACACGAACACACAACCTGATGTAATAAACAAAAATTCTGGACTTCTGAGCAGTGGTAGACAGTGTTTTTTTACTCTTCTTCCTACATCTTGACGGGTTTATGTTTGGAGAAAGACAAAGGAAGCCTTCAACCCAGATTGCCTGTTCCCAACTGTTAAACATGGTGGTGTATCTGTTATGGTATGGACAGGCATCTTGTGGCAGTCATTGGGCCAGATGCAAGAACCACTTTTATGCACAAATTTGTTCGTAAGTCACTCTGCGAGTGATTTACGAGAATTTTCCGCATTCACCAATTTTCTTGTATTTAGAATTTTCTCTTAGGTACAAACAAGATTTACCAGTGGTCCAGAGCTGTCGTACATTAATACGTACAATTTACCTGCCGTTCTCCAAAGCAAAACAACTTTGTTTTTGACTAATGGATTGTGTCTATTTCGTTACTTAGAAGAACTGTTGAGTTTGAATATATAAATTACACAATAAATTATAGAATTCATAATGTATAATCATTTTGAGAGTATCCTGTTTCACAATTTTAGGCCTATATTTGACTGTTTTCTTTTCAAATTGTAGGATAATATCATTCATAATTAATTAATATAATTATATCATTATCATTCGTTTCAATTGTGGCTATTGAGGCTATGGTATAATACTACAATATCTTGGAAGAGAGTGCGTATTTAGAGAGCGCGCTGATCTATTTGCAGAGATAGACGAAAGCCAGTGTCGCTTTTTCGGTTACCAGTATTATACCAGGCTTTTTTTCTTGAACCCAATATCCCAGTATCCCACTGGAAACAGTTCAAAACTTGTATAACAGCATTTCAAAAAGGAGTGAAGCTGGACTATAAATTCATATACTGTTTGGTGTTTCCATTATTTTGTCTACACCATGCATATGTGCACGCATTAGATATTCTCTCATTAGATTTTATGGAATTCATGTGCAATGTTAGTTTTCATGTAGTAATACAAATCTATTTACAGTACAACCAAAATATTACATATAATTAACATGCCTAATGTTGAAAATGGTACACAATTAATAATCACAATTAATAATGGTGATTTTGAAAACAGACAACAGAGAAGTCAATGCCCAGATCCAAATACGAATTAAGACGAATCCAGATCTCGCTTTGACAGTTAATAGCCTGTTAAAACAGAGCCATGCCTTACTTTATTGAAATACGTATTTATGACCAGACAAAAGGAGTCAAGGCGGCACGGTGGTGCAGTGGATAGCACTGTCACCTCACAGCAAGAAGGTCTCGGGTTCGAATCCAGGCCGGGGGCCTTTCTGTGTGGAGTTTGCATGTTCTCCCTGTGTCCGCGTGGGTTTCCTCCGGGTACTCCGGTTTCTTCCCACAGTCCAAAGACATGCATGTTAGGCTAATTGGAGAGTCTAAATTGCCCGTAGGTATGAGTGTGTGAGTGAATGGTGTATGTAGTGCCCTGTGATGGATTGGCGACCTGTCCAGGGTGTATTCCTGCCTCTCGCCCCAATGCATGCTGGGATAGGCTCCAGCCCCCTGCGACCCTACCTAGGAATAAGCGGCTGAAGATGAGATGAGATGAGACAAAAGGAATCAAATAATTGTAAAGACAAGTTGAGAATCGTCTGGTCAAACTTCAATGACACTCAGAATTTAGATCTAGTTAGCTAGGTAGCTGGTGGGTAGTAACTATCACTAACAACGAAAAAATTCATGTTATTGTCCCCTTTATTTAGTTTCACTCACAACTAGTCTCCACGTCAATGTCGTTGGATTATCGATCAGAATCACAGCAAAATACCAGTCTCTTGACTAAGGTAAAACAAGCACTCGTTCACACTACTATCATTTGAAATCTCCAATATTTCAAATTATAACGTGGTGTTTCTGCTAGCTTGTTGTAGTATGGAATCTTATGTTTAAGTGGGAATTTATATGGTACAAACCAGAGACTTGCTTAGATCACATTGAGTGTTGCGTTCGGCTGCAGATTTCGACTCGTTGCCGATTGATCGGTGCACCCATAGTGTCAAGTGCTCTCACTGGGTAGGTGTGTGAGCCTTGGTACACAGATCTGGCTAACTTCAAGTTAGCCCGTGATGAAGAAGGTTTAAGTTTAAGGATGTGTTGCCATAGTAGCTCAGTTGGTTAGTCTTAGAGTTTTAGCTTGCTTCGAGGAATGGAAAAGCCAGACTTATGTCATCCTTTAGCCAGTCCTGATGAATTGCTTACATGCTTGTGTCTTGTGCCAGACACAAATACAAAAGCTACAATGCAACATGTTTTCTCTAAACTCAACATTCCACTTTTTCCACTCTGTGGCACAGCACATGCTTACTGCATGGCCGGTGTGAATAATTATCTTGCCACCCAAACAAGGCCCAACTTTAGAGCACACTTTGCTGTTGTGTAACTCTATTAGGCCTGTATTCAATAAAGATTTGTGCTTAACTTTGATTTTAAATAGATTTTTCTCTTCATGGACATCATTTGGAGAGTTAATTTTTATGATTGCTGAATTTGCCAAAATGCAAGCTTTTGCATTTAATTGTTTGTAGAAGTTAAGAACAAATGTTGATTTAATCCAGTCCTCAGTATTGCAAGATGTAAGACACGGGATGGAATATTGGTCTTCATTTCATCCCGTTCTTAAAGCAGTGCTTCGCGAACCTAGCTAAAAGAAAGGTGAGGGTGACAGAACGATCGTATATCAGTGTAGCGCTCCTTTGAAAGTTAGAGACAGAAGTCCAAGACAGGAATTACAACTGTGATGTGTTGATTACTTAAGGAATAACGAAAATAAACCACGACAGGGTGATGCCTCGGGACAGCATCACACCACCCTGTTGTAGTTTATTTTCATACAACTGCACACCCCTTGTGTTTTATTCCTTGCATAATGTACACAGGAAGCCTGTGAACCTGACGGATACAGTGTGAAGTGATAGTCCCCCTTTAGATAGCATAACAGTGTAAGCTGTCAGGCTAAAGCTAGCTGTGGTCTCAAACACGTTTTCATGGTGTTTTGCCTGTCTTGCAGCCCTTCTGAAAACCACTGCCTCATCACAAAACAATGTTTCACAACCAGAAGGGACTGATGAACCAGTTACAAATCAAAGTGAGTCTGTTTTATGTTGCTATAATTTACATGAAGTGTGGCACCAACCTGTTCATTTTTTTTGTACCTCTTTGCAGTACAGCGATTGGGGGGGCCCCAATTGCTGTACTGCAAAGAGGTAAAAAAAAAAAAGCAGTCATAGATGTCAACATGTCCAACACCGCCGAGGCACGGAGGTGCACATGATTTATAATTGCATTACCTATTTGGTGCAGGAGTTTCTAAAAACAGCTCCTCTCTTTGGGCCCGTGTTCTGACATTTCCACAGGAAATGAGTCACAGGATGTGGTGGCGCAGCACTGCATTGCATTGCCACCCAACACTCGTGCAAAACCAAACACTTCCACATAGCAGGGATTTCTCCATGGTGTGCTGATCTCACCTGTACATTTAAAAAAAAAATGTTTTACATCAGACAAGATAGAATATAGCCACTGGGTGCTTCCATTAATGTGAGTGAGAGCAGAGGCTGTTGATCTCACAACCCCTGGCTATCACTGATTTCCTGTGTTAATTCCTCCCCCTGCAGCTGATGTACTCACACCACAGCTATCCAGCAACTGCTCTGGGACCCTGGAGGTTTTCCTCCGCACGTCATGGGTCGCGGTATTGCTGACCCCTCAATCCACAAAAGAAGTGGCAAATCAAATCTGCGGACACCTAGGATGTGTAAGCGCGTATTCAATTAGCCACAGCAGCAGCCACAACGGCACCTGCATCACCGACTGCACCTACAGCAACTTCCAACTGAGGAACTGTACTAAGGTCCCGCAAAGTAACTGCACCAATGTTACCGAGATTGTCTGCGGTAAGTCTTCATCAACAGAGAGCTCGACTCCATTTTTCTCGTTTTGACTACAGAGTGACACAGAACATACATACAGTGGGTATAAAAAGTATTCACACACTTTTATACTATCCAGCCCCATCAGCTGACAAGCTGAAAAATATGTTGTGTAACCTGCAACCAGGGGCTTTTGGGAGATGTTTTCCACACATACATCATATCATCCCTGTGTGGGGGCTTCACCTCCCTTCAGTACCTCTGTGAAACAAAACACACCATTTTGCAGTAGCGCTTGTAACCGAGATTCTACTGTGTTTTGGCATTTTCTTCCGATACCCCCCTAGTGTGCCGTAGACTGTATAGCGCTTCTACAGCACAGTGGCTGATATACTGTTCTTGGAGGACACCGAGCTGTACATTTCCCAGTACACACAGAGTGTGTTCCAGTTCAACAGTCATTACGTTTAACATTCATTATATAAATGGATTTCTATCTTTAATAGAACATGAATATAATGTATATGTTTATAAAGAAGACTTCCTAGCCATCTTCTGAAAATGTTATTTATCTTCCAAAAGCACACATCCATTTTATGTAAAATATATATTATAAATAAATCCTGAACCAAATTTCGAACTACTTTGTATCAAAATATACGGAAGCCCTGAATAATTTTTGGCCTCTTCAGTTGTTAAAACGACTTAATATTTTATCCCTATTAATTATTTTCTCTCAACTTACTAAATCATTTTGGTTTATTTTTACTCATCGGAACTTTTTTCATTTCTGGGCTAACCACTTGATTGATTTGTATGAAACACATTCATGGATGGTACCTCAAAACAACGATTGACCAGGTTTTGCACCAAGTCGTCACATGGTGGCGCCATGCCATTCAATTGAAATGTATATGTTTAAAAGATCATTCCTGCTCCATTTGACCTAGAGACTTGAAACCAATTTTAGTAGATACCTCTCCTCACAGACTAAACATATCCCCCAAGGACCCAATGGCATCAGCCATATTGAATTTTTTCAAATTTTGTCCAAAACACACACTTTTTTATGGACTTGGCCTATTCACAACATGTCCTGATATGTACAGCACATAGTCCGGAACAACAAATAATTTAAATGCTGGTGTTGATATCTATGATAAATGTAGAAACTATAATTTAGCTTTGAACTTTTTTTACAAAGGACTTGGATGCTTAAAAATCTTCTAATGAGCTGTAGGTCCAATTAACATGCCGTTTTGTAACTCATACACCACAGAACTGTCTCAAAATAAACTACATGGCTGTCATGAGCTAATCAATTACAAGTATTGATTTCCTTGTTCTCATTATCTGTAGAGCTGGTTTGCACAAAGCCTGCATAAAATAATCTCTGCACTGCCATCAGGCTTATTTGTAAATTTCATATTTCAGATATTGCATAAGCAGTATTGCTTCAATGAAACATCATTAATAATATTATTAATTATTATATTATTAAGATTGAAACAACTATTCAGAATGAAATTCTCTATTTATGACAAAGCACATGCACATAATTGTATATTTTGCCCACATCTTGATTGATCTGCAGCTAAATCTATTCCTCTTCATTCTTTAAATCTAGATTCCATCTCTACAGAGCCTGCCCGTTGCAGACTATTACATTACTACTAAACAACAATACCATTGAAAATGTATGAGCTGTCATTGAAACAAATTTTTAGCTGCATTATTTTATTAAGTCTATGAGTTACAAAACTAGGTTAACATTGAAATATTTTTTTGCATTATTGTTTATGCTTTGAAATACATTTCTCAACATCCAGATACTGGATGTATTCAAAAGCTCACCTGTGTGATAGCAGTTGGTTCGCCTTCTGTGTGGGCTTAATTTTGTGTTTTATAACTTGTTATAACGTGTTGTTGTTGTTGCTCCTCATGTAGGGTCACTTGAAGCACAAGATACAACTGTGGTAACTGTGACCACAGGTAAGTGCCATCTTAACTTTGCAAACCCATGCACATCAAAAAAGTTGAATGCAAATGTATCCCATAGATTTAATCTAATGCAGTTAGGCATAAGGATATATGCAATTCAATATGATAAATGTAATTTGGATTCAATCAGACCAACCTCATGGAAATCCAGGAATCAGGAAAAGGTGTGGCCTGAAATCTAAGCCACATCTCCAATTTTGCAATCCCCACTGTTTTAATACAATTATAAATTAAATTATTAAATATTATAAAAATTTAAATATACTTTTAATAGTAAATGTCTTTAATTATTATTTCTTCATATGAACTCATTGTAGATAGTTTTTCATCTAGCTGAGCGTGAAAGACAGCATCCTTGGGTTCAGTAAGGCCCTATACAAAATAAATGTAGTAGTTTTATCTATATGATTGCATGTTTTTGTTAGTAGCCTGTCTGAAAATTATTCAAATTTGACCAGCATAAAGAGCATTTTAGTATTTTACCATACTAAAGAGTATTTCAAACGCTTGACCCAGGTCCGTTAACTTGTGTGCTGCATGCGGCATGTCTGCCTCCCAGGTCCGGCTACCACTGCCGCCAGGACCCAAGAAGCCCCTCCCATTCTGACCCCTGCAGAGGTGGGATGCGTCGCTCTGTCTCTCCTCCTCCTGATGGCGTTGGTTATGAATGCTCTCCTCTGCTGGCGTTACAGGAAGAGAGAGAGGCGTGGTGAGTCACCCTTTGCACACAGCCCCATGATCAATGCGGCGATGCTACATGGGCCTCTCGCGTGGGTATCGCTCTAAAGCGTTCATAGAATCCAGTGAGCATCAGTCACCCATCTTAAATGTACAACCTGCGATTCATTAGTCACTACAGAAAATACATAAAGATTGCCTGGATATTCTATATATATTTTTTTTTTATTTTTTATATAGCACAATATACTTAGAAGGAAAATTAATAGTGCATTTTAGAAACATGATGTACAAGCAAAGGAAAGGTTCAGACAATCAGACAAATAAGTGGTGGAAAGACATTTGCTTTGTTCTTCTGTAGGTGATCATGTCACCTGACACTGGTGTTTACAGCTGAGGTCAGCAACAAAGCCTTATTTGTTTGTTTATTTGTCGGGGACATTGTTACAAGGTAAAAAAAAAAAAACACCTGTCCCCAATAAACTATAGAAAAAAGTATATATCAAAAAATATAAACAAAACAAAATACATACACGAGCACATTAGAAAGAATACATCTGCTTAATACACAATATCACATAATATAATAAAACAAAACAAAACACAAGCAACTGTATTACATAATCACATGAACGCAACCAGATATACTTCTAAAAAAACTATTAAAAAGTTTATAAAAAGTAGAAAAGTTCTTAACTATTTTAAAAACAATATTTTGTCTGAAAGCTCTGTTGCATGTATTAATAAATCCTGTCCTTTTATAATTCAAACCTGGGATGTAGCTTATCAAATATTGTGTAAATAATTGCATATTTATGTTTGACCATTATAATTATAGCACTGATGTTATTACTGTAATCATCATTGCATAATTATTATTGATACCATTAAAATAAGAATTCTTAAAATTATAGTATCATAATGACTATCATAATCATTACTAAGCTGCTACTGATGTGATACATATTTGCTATAATATTTATTTATTTTCATTTATATTCATTTTTATACCATAATCCTTATGTATCTGTCTACTTAATACGCTCATATCAGTTTTAACCTTGTATGATAGTTTTAATGTTGTTAGTGTCTGTGTTTGTGTTCTCTTGTTTAACCCCCTCCCCTCTTTTCTGTTAAGATCTGTGGTCTGAGGTTGAACCTGGGACTAACAGCCTAATAAGTAATTTCCCTGTCAGCCAATCACAGGCCTCACCAAGGTCACCATGTTGACTGTGGGATCTGCTGAACACAGTTAATTGTTCTCCTCTCCTCATCTGTGACATTTTCAACTTTTCTTTGGAAAAGAGAGACAGATTAAGTCCCAGTTTGTTTATGGTGGTCTGAGATGTTTCTTGATTGTTCCCTGTCTCTGCAGCTCTGGAACAGAACAAGGAAAACCTGCAGTCCACAGAACAGCAAGACAATGAGTACCAGAGCAACGACAAGTCCACCGCTGATGTCACAGGAGACCACGGTCAGTGAAATGATGGTCTCTATGCACCTGACCATATCGAAAGGGTGAAAGTCATCGTTCTTCTCACGAGTTGCCACATTGCCTCTTATCTCTCCCTACAGCCCCATGCAACCCGAGGCGACTGGGTACACAGCGCAATGTCGACAACTTCTCAATCACCTCGGACTACAAGCCCCATGACCACAGCGCCAAACCTGCTGTCGCCTTGACCACCTTCAAGAGTAGGTTGATGTGGTCTCTCTCAGAATTTTCACATTTTGATAAAATGCTATAATTTTCTAATTTTGTTTCAATGCTATAACGTTAGGGACACAAGTGTTCCGCTGGCATTCATAAACTTATCAGTAAATGTAGCTAAAATGTCAGTTTACACAAATTATTGATCTAATTGTATAAATAAAGGCCCTCTTTGCCCACCCCTGATATATAGCCATTTAAAAATAAAACGATTAACCGAAAAAGGGTGGGACATGCATCAAATGAAAGCTTGGACTATTAAATCCAGGTGTAACTATTTCTTCTTCATAAGCTAGTCAGTTGATTTACTTTATCAAGCTAGCTACTTATCCTGCCATGCAAGTGCAAATCTCTCAATTTTTCGCTGCTAGGCAATTGGTCAATTGTTCAGTTTGTTGCAACTGGAAATTCCACATTTCTGCCAGATTCTCTACAGAACAGGGCAGAGAACAGGAGCCCCACACTGAAGCCTTGGTCCCTATACTGTCTTACTGAAGAAGGTGAGGCTACCTGCCTGCTTCACCAAAAGGGCCAGCTGCCCTCTCGCATACACACACAAAAAAAATCCAAAATCCGATGATGATCAAACTCTTTAAACATGGTAAAACATTAAAATTTCAGGTGACAACCCAGTCAGTGGTCTGGCTGACGAGGCAGCACTTCCTCGACATCACAAAAATGTGGGCAGCTTTCGAACGTTAGAGGAAAACCACACCAACAGTGTCTGTCAGACCAAAAACCTGGCCATCCCAGCTGGTAAGACTGTTTCTGCTCACTTTTATGACTAACGCAACATAATAAGGTCAGGAAACACAGAGACAAAGTGATAACCACAACAAATATCAATTATGTGTAAACTATATACAAATAATTTTTTGCTTGAACAGTCCCTCCTTTTTTGTAAGATAACCCCTTCATGTTAAGGCTTAAAAATGGCTTTTGCGGCCTGTTTTTCACTACTCCAAATACCAAATGTAATATCTCCAAAAGTACACATTGCACAGACATGATTGTGGGCTTTATGTGAAGTAGAGTGTTGTCATACACACATGTTAATGAGGAATTAAGTGTCAGCATCTACAAATGTGTCACCTATGAAACTCATGATGCACTTTACATATAATGTAAAATAAAGACAACACTATTTACACCCTACGAATAGGATTTTCCCCTCTAAAGTCATAGCAGATTCCAGATAAATAACTGTTGCGGGTGCAACCTCAAGGGGTGTACACTTCCCCCAAAAAACTGGATGAAAATATCTAAAAGCAATCAAATTCTATTGTGTTGTTTCTAAAAACAGGACGCAGGCATCCTATAATGGTTATAGCCAGTCACATGCCACGCTGTATGGGTTTTTAACTGTACAATTACACCTCTTGTACAGATATGAGAGGAAAATTAAATCTAAGATGATTAAAAAATTTTTTTGTGGTTGCTGCATCAAAGTGTCCAGAAACGTATCCAAAACGTATTATAAACCAGGGCCCCAATAGCCAAAACACTTTCCAGGTGAATCAAAAAGATTGTCATGGTAACAACATGGGTAGCCTTGTTATATGTGTCATCTGAGTCGACACTCAAGGCTGACAAATCACCCTACGAAAACAAGCTAGTGTCTTCATATGTGTCTTTGTCTATGTTATATTAATGTGTGCACCCAGTTTTCACATGCGTATGCAGTGCTCCCGTGATTTTCAGTGGAAATGGACCTGTTAAGATACAGGTTGACCTACACTATATGGCCAAAAGTCAGTGGACACCCCTACTAATTATTGAGTTCAGGTGTTTCAGCCACACCCATTGCCAACAGGTGCATACAATCCAGCACATAGCCATGCAATCTCCACAGACAAACATTTAGAATTCAGAATGGTTCGTAAAGAGCTCAGTGACTTTAAACGCGGCACTGTCATAGGATGCCACCTTTGCCACAAGTCAGTTAGTGAAAGTTCTGCCTTACTAGATGTGCCCCGTTCAACTGTAAGTGCTATTATTGTGAAGTGGAAGCGCCTAGGACAGCAACAACAGCTCGGCCACGAAGTGGTAGACCACGCAAACTCACAGAGCGGGGCCGACGAGTGCTGAAGCCTATCATCTGCTGCATCACTCACTACAGAGTACCAAACTGCCTCTGGGAGCACCATCAGCACAAGAACTGTGCGTCAGGAGCTTCATGGAATGGGTTTCTATGGCCGAGTAGCTGCACACAAGCCTCACATCACCATGCGCAATGCCAAGCGTCGGCTGGAGTGGTGTAAAGCATGCCGCAACTGGACTCTGGAGCAGTGGAAATGTGTTCTTTGGAGTGATGAATCACGCTTCACTATCTGGCAGTCTGATGGACGAATCTGGGTTTGGCGGATGCCAGGAGAACGCTACCTTCCGGAATGCATAGTGCCTACTGTAAAGTTTGGTGGAGGAGGGATAATGGTCTGGGGCTGTTTCTCAGGGTTTGGGATAGGCCCCTTAGTTCCAGTGAAGGGTATTCTTAATGCTACAGGATACGAAGACACGAAGACAGCCAATTGGGCGCTTCCAACTTTGTGGCAACAGTTTGGGGAAGGCCCTTTGCTGTTCCAGCATGACTGTGCCCCTGTGCACAAAGTGAGGTCCATAGAGACATGGTTAGACAAGTTTGGTGTGGAGGAACTCGATTGGCCTGCACAGAGCCCTGACCTCAACCCTATTGAACACCTTTGGGAGGAATTAAAACACCAATTGCGAGCCAGGCCTTCTCGTCCAACATCAGTGCCTGACCTCACGGATGTTCTTTTGGCTGAATGGGCACAAATTCCCACAGACACACTCCAAAATCTTGTGGAAAGCCTTCCCAGAAGAGTGGCAGCTGTCATAGCTGCAAAGGGGGGTCCAACTCCATATTAATGCCCATGGTTTTAGAATGGGATGTCCAACAAGCTCATATAGGTGTGATGGCCAGGTGTCCACTGACTTTGGCCACATAGTGTATCTCAGCGCAACAGTGACTGCAAGAAGCCAGTGAGAGCTCGTTTGGAAGCATAGAACCTGGCCATCTAACCATGACCATGGCTTCCACGTACAACCAACCAACAGCTATTCAGATGATAAACTCCAGAGGCCACAGTCATTGATGCATGGTTCTTGCTTAGGTTCATCAGTCAAAATCTCATAAAATATACATACTATGGGGAATAAACTTTTTTTCTACAAGCAAAACCAGCTTGGCTCTCATTTGCTAAGTGAAATAAGTTGACACACGTCTCTACCCTGAGGAGGCTGCCTCAAACACACACAAAAGGTTACAAATATGCCTACAAGTACATATGCCTACAGTTTATCATTAAGAGTCCTTACGGCAATGATAAACTGCACAATCTAATGGTATGTCCCTGTTGCAGTGGACCCGTTTGATTCCTCCAGCACGTCGTCTGGTGAATTCTATGAAAACACAGGAACGGTGGCCGAGCTGCAGATACAAGGTCCGTGGCATTCTCAGAGAACACCCCCCAACCCCCACACTCACTCACCTGCACTGGTGGACATCACTGACCACTGACTAAAACCTAACCCTGGTAATCAACTTAACAAAGGCCAGTATGATTGTTTACTGTGGGGCATTAACCAAGTGAACAAAGACAACTATAATGTTTTTCTTCAAGGTGATGCACTTCCTGTTAAGATGACAGAGGGAGATGCCTCCTTTCAGCCACAGACAGAAAGGTGTGACTCACAACTAGGTGGGTGGTATTTTTCCTTTTTTTCCTTTACGTTTAAATGAAAACAACTGCAAGCTGTATTGAAAACAACTTAAAGTGCAAATTCTGTAGGATAGACTGCTGTGTTTAATACATTTTATTCTACTCTGATTCATAAAGAAACTAAAACTTTATATTAATTGCAATTACACCTTTAAGAGAAATAACATCTCATTAAAATAACCACATTTATACACAATATAGCATATAGGGACAGTGTCCACCCTGTCTCTTCAAAACCTCTGAAATTCTTCCGGGGAGAATTCTTGTGGAATGGTGTTCCACATTTCTTCCAGGACCTGCCAAAGATCATTTTAGTGGCTGGGACTTTTTTTAACTTTCTCTCCAAAAAGTCCTGTCAACTTCAATAAGTTTTATTTTGCTTATGAATCAGAGAAGAAAGATTCAATGGCTGATACTTTTGCACAGCAGTGAATGAATGGATGAATTAATTAATTAATTAACTTTACTTGTACTGAATACACTGCCACAAAATGTCAGCTTTTAGTCATACTTAAGAAATATCACTTTATACATAGAAATATTTAACATCCTAATGAAAAAAATGACAAAAGCACTAACCAGGATACAGCAGAGACAGACAGGCAGTCAGAAAGAGTCCTGACTGCACTCATAAACTGCAGAATCTAATGACATGTCCCTGTTGCAGTGGACTCGTTTGATTCCTCCAGCACGTCCTCTGGTGAATTCTATGAAAACACAGGACCGGTGGCCAAGCTGCAGATACAAGGTCCGTGGCATCGGCAAACACCTCACATCCACTTAACTGCACTGGTAATGAATATTAGTGATGGGTGAGGCTTCATGAACCCCAAAATAGGTGGTCACAAAACTCAAGTTTCCGGCTTCAGAACACTCAATTTGACTCAAAACAGTGAGCCACTGATAAAACATAGTAGTTCCATCCATTTCGAGGTTCGTGAAGCACTTCCACTCACATCATTAGTGAACACGACACAAAACTAGATGCACTGGTGGACATCACTGACCACCAGCTTAAAAAACATTGTAAAAATATCTACATATTAGAAGCTGTACCCCAGTAGATTCCAAAGTGTCTGCTGAACCCCAGAGTTTTGTATCCTCTGCAAATTTCACAACATTGCTACTAACATCCCTATCAAGGTCATTTTTGTAAAAAAGAAGAAATAAATAAATGTATGTCCAAATATCGATCCCTCTGGCCCTTAACTTCCCACCGTCCCTTGCAAAGATATGATCCCTCCTAGTTACCCTTTGTTTTCTACCTTGCAGCAAATTTCGAACGCACATTGCAGGAGTTCCTGTAATCCCCCCGTTTTAATTTTAACGATGAGTCTCTCAGGTGGTACTTTGTCAAAAGTTTTTTGTAAATCCAAATAAAAAATATCATAAGTCATAAGACATATCAAAACACATTGCAGCTTCCTCATGGGTCCAGGTTTGTTAGGCATGACCTCCCCCTTCAGAAACCATGTTTGGCTGTCTCTTATGATACTGTTTTTGTGAAGGAATAATTCCAACCTGCCCTTAATGATAGATTCTAGTATTTTACATGAGATGCAGGTTAAACTGACAGGCCTATAGTTACCTGATATCCGTCCTATCCCCCTTCTTATAAATTGGTATATTACCTTGTTTCCCATCATCTGGTATTTCTCCAGTTTTCAGAGATTGCAAATAAATACCTGTCAGTGGTTTATAAATACTTTCCCATAGTTCTTGGGAGTACTCTCGGGCAAGGCCGAAATTACCATATATATTGGGGGGGACACATCCCCCCCAATATTCAGATATGCTCAAAATGTCCCCCCAATATATAGCCTAGCTGATATTTTTTTTTTTTAAAGGCCCCCCCAATGTTGACTCCATGGTTACGGCCTTGAGAGAGTCTCGGGTATATTCCATCGGGGCCTGCTGCCTTATTTGCCTTAAGTTTTGTCATTTTTCTAGTCCTTCCCCTTCACTTAGCAACTAAAATGCAGTACAAAGTGGATTGTAAACAAGGTCTTATACATGTATATTTGTCCTAAGAGAGGCCCAGAACATCACTGTCACCTGTGTGTAGATCAGAGGACCAAGAGTAAAGCATACAAAGCTTGTACACCAATCTGAAGTGAATTTTTGAAGAAGACACCTGCAAAAGGACAACACTATCATTTTATAGGAACCGTAATCCAATGCATGTTTGCAGCGCTGGCAGCTTTTCGATTGCTTACATTACTATGTGGAGTGATGCCTTATAGATGTGCTGCTGTAGCTTAGAGGCTGAATTACATTACAGGCATTTAGCAGATGCTCTTATCCAGAGCGACTTACAGTTTACATTTCTTTACATACAATCCTTGGTTATTAACTGAAGCAATTCAGGTTAAGTACCTTTGCTCAAGGGTACAACGGCAGTGTCTGACCTGGGGATTGAACCTGCAACCTTAACATTATAAACCCAGTTCCCTAACCATTATACCACACTGCCGTTGAATGTCTGGGTTTTTTTTTTTTCTCCTCAGGGGACTTGTCCAGTACGTCATCGGGAGATGACTACGACATCCCCGAGGGAGAAGAGAAACCATTATGCCCAGCTGCGATAGACAACTCGAACCGTTCTTCTTCAGACAGCGACTATGATGACATTGCCAGCTACATACTATGAATCGAACCGACAGACGTTCAAAAGCGATGGGATTGCTTCTAACAATCCTGTTAAAGTATTACCCTGGCCCTGCTGGCATTGCCACGTGTGAGATATCTCAGATCCAACTTTAATTAAAAATGTATTCAATTCAAACAAAAAGAGGATTTTAGGCAGTTTTCCCCCAATGTTATTTCTTCAGTAGTTTCAAACTATTCAGAAGTATTAACCAAAACACAAAAGTGCTAGGTTTATTTACTTGATTTTATGATTCTGAACACAAATCTGTTGATATATATTAAATATTTGTTTTACATATGACTATTCTGGTGTGCACCCTGAGATGGTTGATCACAAAGCTATCAGCCATGAATTCCTATGGAATGTATTCAAAATAATATGCAATACAAATGTACAAATACTTTTAATTTACAAATTATATTTTACATGTTCTTGTCAGCAAATAATGACCCATCTGACTGAAGGGCCATTTTATTTAACTGTCAGACCTATCTGGAGTACAAATATCTTACACTTTTACCAATGGGAAATACATATTTACAAGAATAAAGATGTTTTTATGATACCTCTGTGGTGGTACTGGTAACATCTCATACATAGCAAATTACTTCCCTTCAGACCGTGAGCTTAATGTGACTGGACACTTGTGTATTTCATGGACAGATGGCAGTAACACCTCGCAATAAAGTTTAATTAATTAACATGAACACATCATTAATGGCAGCAATACACATGCATCCGTTAAAATAAAGGAAACACCAACATAAAGTGACTTAATAGGGCATTGGGCCACCACAAGCCCCCAGAACAGCTTCAATGCGCATTGGCATAGATTCTAAGTGTCTGAAGCTCTATTGGACACAACCAACACCATTGCCATTTTTCCACAAGAAATTCCATCATTTGGTGTTTTGTTGATAGTGGTGGAAAACGCGGTCTCAGGCGCTGCTCCAGAATCTCCCTTAAGTGTTCAATTGGGTTGAGATCCAGTGACTGAGTTAGCCATAGTACATGGTTTACATCATTTTCATGTTCATGAAACCGTTCAGTGACCACTTGTACCCTGTGGGTGGGGGCATTGTCCTCCTGGAAGAGACCACTCCCATCAGGATAGAAATGCTTCACCACAGGATGAAGGTGATCACTCAGAATAGCTCTGTATTTATTGGTGCTTGCCCTCTAAGGGGTTGAGTGGACCTAAAGCATCCAAACATGCCAAATGCACCCTGCACCATAACAGAGCCAGCAGAACCCTTCATTTACTCAAGTGTTTCCTTTATTTTGGCAGATAGCTGTACATAAACCATTCCATACATAAATGGATTAGTTAACCCCTGAAACATTACGGGTTTGTTATTTTCATTTGGGAGAAAATAACAGCATTAAAGAAACTGGAATAAGAACCTAAGATCTGGCCATTAGGTCCACCGAGGCTTATAATTACTTACAGCCTAGAGAGTATCCAGCACTGCATCAAGCCTGGACTTGAATACTCTCAATTGTACCGTATATTACCTACAAGCATATTACCGATTGTTGAGGCATTTAAAGGAGAACTGTCATGGTTTTCAACGTTCGCTCATTTCCGAAGGTAACAGTCTTTTAACCCATTAAGACCTGGAGTGACGTTTAGGTCGCATCGATTTTGCGATTAATGAAATGCGCTGTGATTAGCTGAAATAGACGTGGGGGAAATGAAGTGCACGTTGGTGTCGGATTTTTTTTTGGAAATTTTTTCCAGAAAACCCTCAGGTTTTAAGAGGTTGTGTAGAATAATTGCTTAGGTTTTAATAGGCGTTTTTAGCAGGCATTTTAGGTCTGAATGGGTTAAGGAGCTAGATGCGGTGATGTCAGATACGTAACTCCTGGACAGAGTTCCCTTATCAAAACTCATAATATTATTGTATGTTACTTTTAAATTGATTATATTTATACATGGCCCAATTGAGAATCAATGAGAATCACACTACAATATGTTGCCTACAAGACACCAAAGTCAAACCAAAGAATTGGATAGCAAGAACAGTTTTTTTTCCAATGGTAAAAATGTAACCAACAGGCATTTACCATTATAAACTTTTCAAAAAACAGTTGTCAACATTAGCAAAATAAACAAAATATAGCACCAAGATAAAATTAAATAATGTATAATATGTATAACATTTTTTTTTAGCCAAGACAAAATTGCATTTCTGCCAATTGTCTGCCCTAATTGCACAAAAATCTTTATAGTGTCCATTAGTGTTTTTTAGTCAGGCAACACAGGAAAAGCTATGCTATTTTAGTTGTGCCAGTCATTGAAGCAGTCCCTCTTGCTACAAAGCACAAGGGGATGTCACAGGACATTAACTTGATAGGTGTCTTCTGGTCGCAGGGCCAGCACTTCCATCTACCAGCTCTCCGGTAGCTACACAGTGGTTGTAAACAAACCGGCTGTTGAACTGGGTCTTCTTTGGGGCTTTTGCCATAATAATAAATCCAAATAAACTAAGAGAAATGTATAAAGAGTTTTCCACAGCGCTGAAGTATGTGCACCATTTTGCATGTCTTCAACAGCAGCACAATGTGCACAAAGCTCATTCAAAGGAAATCATATATCGTTGTAAAGGGTATCCCACTTGCAAGAACTCTAGACCAGTTTCAGCATATATAGAGGGAAGTAGCATCGATTATGCCACTGGATCTTGCCACATGATCGTATTACTGGTCGCACTGGTTGGACGTTCAGGGGGGCTGTTTGGCCAATACTTATCAGAGAATGCCAGGAGTGGGCTTATTTTGTAGCAGAGATGTACCTTCATGAGGATACAAGACTTTCCTATGTGAAACATACTCACATATCTCATAGACCCAGGATTATGACATCTTTGGTATTGTTGGCGATACAAACCGCAAAGCAAACATTGGAACTCTCTCTTGGCTTGCTCTTGTGACAAAACCGGTTCACTATGTTGATCGGTAGACCCTTACGATGATCAGGATGCCCACATTATCAATTATGTCATATTTTGGGAGTTCTAAACTTTATTTTCCTAGTACACCCTGCTTTGAATTGAGACAGGATGATTTTTTGCAACATCCTGGTTGACTTGAATTTCCCTCCACTGCTGAAAAGACAATATTCCACTCGATCTGTGCATATAATACATGTTCATATTTTCGGTACATTTAACCGTGATAGTGTGTTATATGATGTAACCAACGTACCCTTTAGCCCTTAGTTCACTTGCTAACGCTACTCACATTTCTAAATAGCAGCGAACTGCAATTTTAACCAGCAGTTAACCAACTGGCTGGATTGCCTGAGCTAGCACAAGACAGTTTTGCCAGGTTAACCAACGTTAGCTAAGCACGTAAAGGCAAGTAAAGAAAGAGCCTAGATGGGCTGAATGGCTTGTTCTCGTCATTATGTATTCTTATGTTCTTAAAGATGGTATATACAGTACCCTCCAAAGTTATTTACATCCTTGATAAAGATGAGCAAAGAAGGCTGTATAAAATAAACAATACAGGTAATTCGCTATATTGTGTGCCCAAAAAATGGGAAAATGATTTTCTTTTAAACTAATACAATTGCTCAGAGAAACATTTTGATTTAACAAAGTTATATCAAAAAATTGAAATAAAATCCAATAAAAATAAATTTGCATCAAGATGTAGAGCTTTAACCCAATCATAGCTCACTAAAATGCTCTTACAGTGGATTGAGCAATAGCACTGTCAATCTTGATACTGAGAAAACTCATTTAGTTCTCAATTCCATCTGGAATTTGACTGATGTACGCTCCTGTGTTGGTTCTGTGTCAGATCTAGAGTTTCCCAACATTCACCCTACTATGACAGGTGCTTGTCCTGTACTGTGTCTGTCTGTCTGTCTGTCTGTGTCAATGTTTTGGTAACTTTGTCTCAATGTGTAATGAATTGTTAACTGTTTTACTCTTCCTAATCCATATTCATTAAAGGTAGCCGATGGAGGCGTCATACTTCTGTGGTACCAAATTGAAACCCTTACATATTTGGGTGACCCCAACATGATATCCCTCAAAAATTTAAATCCTGACACCTCCCTACCATTAACACTAATCACCCTCCCTGCCTCAGTCCCTCGTTTAGATACTCCTGTACTACCTTAAGGATACGCTGGCCCAATGCAGCTGTACCCCTGCAGTTCAGGTGTACCCTGTCATGCTTGTACAGGTCACTCCTGTCCCACAAAGTCCCAGTGCCCCATAAACCTCTTTCCAACACCAGGTTTTGGATTAAATCTCCATATAAACGTTGTTTCCCTTTACTAGCAGGCGGTACTAGCAAATATGTTACTGTATATTGCTTTTCATATACTATACAGTATTGTAATGGATTAGTTCATGTATATTACTATTGTTAATCCTTTGTAAATACATGTGTTAATGATTTGTTCATGTTAATGCATTCGTTAATGTTAATTAGTGTAACATTATTATAAATAAACTGTTACCCAGTTGCCTCTATGGTAGTACATGCAGAGTAAGCTGGTCTCTTTACTGCTGAGGCAAAGTCCAGTGTGGAATGGGACTTTCCAAAAGGAAGGACAACAAATGCATATTGGGTGACTGACTGTGGCGCCTTTCACCAAAGGAACTTGAAAGGCAGTGACTCCTAACACATCTGCTGTGGTGGACAGGCAAGAACTGTTTAGCCAGAGACTAGGGGATGGCTGAGCAGTCAGGCTATGAATGTATCCACAATACTGCAAATATTATGAGGAATTTACACTCCACGGTGACTTACTGTACTTTTACAATCCAAAGAAAAGAGGTGCCTTTTACTCCACCAGCACCTCTGTCATAGCATTAAAGCCACTTCCTTTCAGCTTGACTCTCAAAAATGTAGTCGCATGTCTGTTGGATTGTTTGATGGTAGTTAATGGGTCAAAAATACCATGGGCCAAGGGCTTGGATTCAATCAACATATATCCTTAACTTTGACTAGCAATTAAAGTGTTTGTTTTTTCTTCAAATCAGAGTTTGAAAAGGTAATTTTGGTGATGGCTTAACTTGCCAAACTGTTTGCAAAAAAAATTAAAAAAATGCATTTAATTGTCAATTAAATGTTCGAAGAATCAAAGGTAAGGACGAATGTGGACTGAATCCTTGCTAATACCTCTCTTCAGGCAATCATTGTAAATAAGAATTTGGTCTCAACTGGTTAAATAAAAATAAAAAGATTTCAATTGAACATCTCATTGGAAGGTCACACCTCCTATAGCACAGTGTTCTCATCACTGGAACAATGGATTCCACTTGGTCTACAACGGATAGCTTCCCTTATAGTCCCATCATCGCTGCTTTCAGCAGAAACCTGAATTTCCTGCTGTTGGAAATTTTTCATCCAAGAGCTGACCAAGCCCAGATTCAGTACTTTGGTGAGTGGTTACAGGTTTGTTAAGCCTCTCCATAATCCAGTAGCTATCATTTCCATGATGCATCAGCAGAGCTACTGCAAGCCTGATGTGTTTTATCCAAATGTCTGATTTGTGATGTCTTATAATACAACACATAGCCACAAGTAGATGCAGGACAAAAAAAAAAAAAAAGGAACAAAAAGAAATTCACAATAATATAAAAAGAGAGTCCACACAATAATATAATGCTCCCAGGAACAAGTGCAAACACATGGACACCATTTCTAAGCATGGTCCTGATGAAGATCATTTTTTGAAGCGCTTTCCATGCGCGTGCAATTAAACTTATCATGGGACCATTACAGTAGTGTGCAAACTATTTGTTATATAAAAATAATAATTTAT
The DNA here is from genome assembly GCA_029706075.1 of Aldrovandia affinis. NCBI lineage: Eukaryota > Metazoa > Chordata > Actinopteri > Notacanthiformes > Halosauridae > Aldrovandia > Aldrovandia affinis. The sequence continues at coordinate 7,226,727 of JAINUG010000022.1, forward strand.
TTTTTTTTAAAGAAAAAAAAAAAGAAAAGAAGCACAAGCAGATTCCCCAAACATGGCAATGAACTCTCAAGCCTCGTGCTTCCCGCAGACCCACTTGAGCTCAGGCTGGTCCCTCAGGTCGGTGAGCAGGAGTGTGGAATGCCAGCTACACTGGCAGGCGTATGCTCTCGCGTTTCTCTTCCTCCTCAGCTTGGCTCGCAGCTTCTGACAGTCGGGCATGTTGTTCCTGCAGGACAGAGCCGCACAGTGACCGTCACCAATCCCCCAGCCCAGCATACTTATTATACCCACTTTATTGTCTGGGATTTATGATTGGTGTGCTCTAATGCAATGGAACACACTTTTCACATGTCGGATCTGACATAAACGGTCAATTAAATATTAAATAAAAATGCATGACACGGGAGTTCACAAACTGGGGTCTGGGGTTTGCACGCATTTCAATTTCATTGGTTGCCCGTTAAATTTAGAATTGACTACAAGCTCCTTCTCCTAATCTACAAGGCTTTAAATGGTCTTGCTCCAGAATATTTTAGTGAGCTACTCATCCCTTACTCTCCACAGCGATTGCTCCATTCACATGATGCTGGATATCTGAATTCCAAGAATAACAAAAAGCACAATGGGAGGGAAAGCCTTCTCCCACAGAGCTCCCCTTTTATGGAATAATCATATCAATCCTATAGTCAAAGATGAGTAAGGAGACTGGATTGAGACCGTGGAGCTGTCTGGTGAGCTGAGCAGACAGTGCTGTCACCCTATGACTGCATATGAACGCTCAGGGTTTGCTGTTCTATGCTGTGTTATGGTGCTGTCAGTCCTAGGTCACTCTCATGGATCATACACCCCCTTTCTACTCATCTTTTAGATATACTGTCATAGCATAGACTGCTGGGGCTGTCCCATGTTACATCTTTTAGATATGCTGTCATAGCATAGACTGCTGGGGCTGTCCCATGTTACACTTTATTCTGACTCCTAACCTATCTACCTTTCTGTTCTCTTCCCTGGGGCTTCGCCCTCAGAATACAGATCGCAGCACCAACCCTCTCCTGGTTCCTCCCCAGGCCATGATACAGACTGGAGGCCTGGATAAATTGTCCCACTCTTCTGACCCCTCTCACCCTCAACATCATTATTTATTCCCCCCTTAGACCTTCCTCTCACCTTCTAAGGACATTAAGCCTTAAAGCATTTAAGAGGAAATCTACCACTTGTGATACCTGGGCCAACCAGTGGAGATTTCTTCCCACTGGGGGAGCTTTTTCTTGCCACTATTGGAGTGTTTTTCTGACTTTTGGTTTCTGGCTTTTTGGGGGTTCAAGCCTGGTATTTTTGTGTTTTCATATTTTGTGTTTTCTGTAAAGTGTCTTTGTGACACTTTAAAAAATGCTATACAAATAAAATTTGATTGAATTGAACAGAAACAGGTTTTTGACAATTTGCACCTGGGGTTCTGCTACTGCTCAGGAACATGAGCCAACACTGCCCCCTGGTTATGACAAAATAAAACACAGTCAGGGACAGTTGGTCATGGCTGATTTTAAAAACCAAAAGTGTAGGTGGGCCAAAGGTTTTCCATTACCTTTCCAAATTGTTGTATGGGCCAAATTGCTAGTTTGTGGGCCGGTCATTGGCCACATTTGGCCTGCAGGCCACCAACTGAATATCCACGGTCTACAGTATTTTTTTAAACTACACAGAAGAAAATGACATTGACAATGAGAAGTTTCAGTTCCTGCTGCAATACGTGCTTACCTGAAAAACAGATAATCACAGGAAAGGTCCCACACGTGATCATCAAACGATGTCACACGAAAGTCACAGGAGGTGCACCTCAGTTGACTGCAAGCCCTGTGAGGACAGAGCACATTCTACACCATCAGTATGCTACACATCGACAGACACCAAATTCATATGGAGTTAAAATGTAGCAAAAATGCATTTCAGTAGAACCTTTTTTTCTTCAAAATTTGGTTGAGGATAAAACCAGGGATTCCCTTAGCGCTTTTTACTGAAGGTGGGCCTGAACAAAACAATGTTGCCGCTTAAACAAAAAATCGGTTGAAAATGTGAAAATGCAATCATTCATAGGCTTGTTTTCATTTAGATGAAAGCAATGTTGAACAGGGGCATCTGCTGGCCAAAACGGGTATGTTTGATGATAATGGAGCTGCTTTTCCTAAAGCCACTGAGTATTGCATGCAGTGATGTTTCCTGCAGGGATGGAATGTAGCAGAACTACTTTGTTACTGTACTTCAGTACTTTATTTTGGGCTTTGTGCTTCACTCAAGAATTTGTATTGCATCTGCTTTTACTCTTATTTACAGAGCCCTGAAGCAACATGATGAAAACGTCTTTTTGGAAACGTTATCGTGTGCATGACGGAGCAGCTGAACTGACAACGTTGCAGAACTGCACTCTGCTGCCACATTCTTTGGTGCGCTGCGTGGGCTGATTTGGAGTTGACTCAGAATGTGCGTTTTTATTATTGGTATGCTATTATTATCAACAAATGTTATTAGATAGCTAGCATCTACACTTCATATACTGTATATATATATATATATATGCCATTTAGCAGACGCTTTTATCCAAAGCAACTTACAGTAGTGAATGCATACACTTTTCAGTATATGTGATCCCAATGGGCATTGAACCCACAACTTAAGCATTGCCAACGCCATGCTCTACCTACTGAGCCACTTCAGAGCCTGACGTACTAATACACAGTACAGCTTCAGAGCCTGACGTGCTGCTATGCAGTACAGTGGGAGAGCCCATTACAACCTTGGCCCTAAAGCTGGCCCTTGTTAATGGCTGACATCGATCCTGTGTGTTATCAGCGGTTCATCCTCCGAGGACAGGGGGGCTGGGGGTTCTGCACCCATAGGTCGCCGACTGTGTAGGATTACTGGTATTGCAATAATAAATCACATCACCTGTGATCCTACACAGTTGCTGACAGTTGAGTAACAATGTTCTTGCCTTTCCTCCATTCTTGGCTTTCCTTTAAAGTGCAGGCCTTCCAAGACTGCGGGTTGCTATCTAATTATTTGTTTTCTTGAACTGGTTTTATTACTTTACTTGCTTTTTTATATATATTTTATATATATTTTTAAATATATATATTGCTTTAGAACATATATAGGCCTAGCTATGTTAAGAGTGAAGGACTGTCACTGCCATACCCCCAGCGTCCAGAATGGATTGTTCTACCGACAAGCGCGGTGAACTGTGGCGCGAATCTAGGTGCCTCATGCTGCGTGGAGAATTTTTGTTATTTTAATTTTATTTCGGGCGACTGCTCGACCAAAACAAATCTCGGTCGACCAACAGCCCATCGACAGCCCATGGACCAGTCGACTAAATGGGGTCAGTCCTATGGAAATGTAGTATACACATAAATATATTATTATTATTATACACACTAACTGTAGTGAAATGAGAGACAAAATGAATGGAATATTTAATATAGAGATGCATGTCATCAAGCCACATTTTGAACACAAAACTAAGAGGCATAACATTGCAACTACTTCACCATGGAAACATAGTGACACTTTGCTTACCTTTGTGAAATACTCGTTCCGACACCACTTGGTATAGAACTTCCCCCTATAAAAACTGGACAACATCTGCAAAGAAAATGAATGAAATAAAATACAAAGATAACGATCATACAATATACATCATACTTTGGGTGATATCGACATGTGAACATGCAATCATATTTTCATAAAGAAATGTTAATGATGCAGTGGTGTGGAGTAGTGGAAAGAGACAGGTCTGAATCTGTAAATGTTGCCCCCTTGAGCTAGCCACTTAACGTGCATTGCTTTAGTACAGGACTCCTGGAGGGCTGAAAAGTGGACTGGTTTTCATTATTGCTCAGCACTTAATCGATCAATTAAAGCAGTTGATTACACAGTTAACTCATCTCACTAGGTTTATTGGTTGTTGTTGAAATGTTTTTAATTTAAAAAAATCATAATAATTCAGAATTAGTTTCAGATTTTATCCCATTTTCTCCCAATTTAGTAGCCAGTTACACCCTCTATTTGTCATGTCAATCCCCCCCCTCATATAGTGAGTTCACTGCCGTAGCCCTGTGACCGGTAGTGACAAAAGCGAAGTATAGTCTCCTCCGAGACGGCACTCACCAGGCTGTCGACCGTAACTCCGGTCAACTACAGAGCCACTCCTGTGCGCAGTGAACTCCCTGTCGGTTTCCCTCCCCCCTCCCTGGGGTGGACAGCATATTCCCGCCCCCAGTGGCACTCCCGACCAGAGCCGACTCTTTCTAGCCAATATTACTATCAAAACTTTACTATTATTACTGTCTCTAGACAGTTAGGCAAATTACCTATATACTGTGTATAAAAATCTTCTTCTTTTTTTTAAGCGAAGTAGTACGATTTCTCATTGATCAACATTAATGTAACTTCAGAATCAATGTGTCTTTATATTCAATGTTTTTGGAATGACTGAGTTTAGTTTGCTAACCATGGTTTTAAAAGAAATTACACATATCCATTGAATAATACACAAATAGCATTTCACAGAAGTGGCTTTATTATGAAGTAGTTCACCCAAACTTTGTTTACTTTCTCCATTATTCATAATCTGCATAGTTCCCATAAAATATTGTACATAAACCAGCTTTTAACTAAACCAACAGATTTTAAACCTAACACATCACCGATGTCAATTTTGACTGTTGTTGCTTCTTATTGGTTTCATATTAGTGCGCTGTCAGTGTTGTTACTTTTGGGTGATATCACTGTTTGGTTTAGGCTACATGATCATGTTGTGGTTGGCAGTGCGCTATTTGAGTGTGTTGCTTTATTTAGGTTATTAGGTTCCTGTGTGTGGATGTGTTGCACTGTGGTTGCTATGCTGTGTATACACACCAATTATGTGATTATATATCCTACTCCTTGTATTTGTGGGGGTTTTTTTTGTGGGGGCTCAAGGTAGGTTTGCCCTGGGCCTCAGATTTCCTAAATCCATCCTTGTCTGGGTGAATGCAAAACATTGAGAGTAGTTTGTGTCCAAAGGGTACCTACATTACCATTTAGGAGATGAAAGCCAAATTGTAGTGGTGGCACAATAATAATCATCTGAACAAAACCAATAGGGTTCCGGTACTTATTCCGGCCTTATTGCCAGAGTAAGCAGACTCTTCTTATTGGTGTTCCAAAAAAGTAAATCGATAGATTGCAACTTGTTAAAAATTCAGCTGCAAGAATACTGACCATGACAAACATGAGAGGACAAAAAGGACTCACATTCCTCTGTCCTTGCTACACTGAATTGAATGGCTACTTGTGTCTTTTAGAGTTGATTTTAAAGTTATTTTACTTGTTTTTAAGGTACTAAAGGATTTAGCCCCAAAATACAATACTGACATTATTGACTGTATCAAAATATGTCCAAAGTCTAGCCTTAAGATCCTCTAGTGGTGGCCTGCTCTATACTCTGGTAAAGCATAAGCTAGATAATTGTCTTGTCAGGTAAGCGAACAAGTGAAGAATCCAACTTGAGCAAGCACTATCACATGTGCACGCCTGGCAATAGATGCACGTATTATTTTTGTTAGTAAAAACGGACATGTGTTCAAATGTTATTTTCTTTCACAATATTCCTTTATTCAGTTATCTACATGGCACATAAATCAGGTAACGTAAAGGGAAACATACCTTCTACCTGCTGGCTGTGGCAGTGAATTCTTACTGTCAGTCTTTGTTGCTTTGGCCGTCTGTACACAAAGTTCACAGTTATGAATTCATACAACTGAATAGATTTGTGGCACATAATCACACTTCAGGACAGTCTGAAGATTTAATTTAGAACTGGGCACACGGTCAAGGTTTGTGCAAAAGCTTGGTGTTTCATTTAGGCCATGGATAAAAGAAGACATTGGATTCAAGGTAAGAGAACAGAAGGAATAGATAAACACTTACATGAAAGTTGAGGGAGTCATAATCATCATCGAATATGTCCTCAAGGAGAGCATTGATGTCTTCATCCTCACGGTTTTTACATGGCTCTTGGTTTGTAGAACTGAAAAGAGGGATACGGTCATGTGCTCAGGCTCAAGACCAGCTGAGAGTAATTAACATCTCCTTGTCATTAACTATATGAGTGACACACGTAATTATATAGAGTATAAATCACCCATTACTGATTCTGCATTAACTAAAAAAAGACCAATAAAAAATATGGTTGTTTTTGTGGACTATGTTTGCCTGTATGTCAAAAAGGTTTTGTTAGGGATCAATCAGCTCACAGGCAATTCAAATAAAATGTGGCATATTATTCTCTTAGAGTTAACAGCATGTAATAAAACTGATTTGTATTGTTTATCAAATAAAATAAATATACATTTTAATTTCATAACTCATATAATTGTTTATGTATGCATGAATTGAAACATTAATTTGAAAAATAACACGTTTAAACATAATAATCGTATTGTTTGTGTGCATACATTTAGGCACATCAATTTAAAAATATATTATTCGTTATGTATTCATGAATTTAAGCAAATGTTACATCATCATAATGAACAATAATAAAAGTATTGAAATGTATTAAAGAATATTTTAATTTTACAATTAAAATATATTTGGACATACAGCCTGCCCCCCACACATGACAGAATTTCAGAACCTGGACAGCGCACCACTGACCAATTTGTTTGTTAGGTGCACATACGGTAATTAAGCCCCAGTAACGACTGATAAGGTGAAACAGTCAAACTCAACTGATTTGAAAACTAGACATTCTGAGGAATTCATTTCACCCCACTTTTACTGAGTTTCACATTTGCTTTTGGAGGAGCGCAAGATTTGTTAATGCCCACAGACACAAAAGACCATCGTTGAAGGCTTTTATTTTGATTTTTCTCACCCTGATGGTCACCGGAAATAATTTCCTTGTGGCAAGCTTCACACTATTATGGACTATTTGCTGGCAACATTAATTATGTTAACTACAGCTATCTAGCGTGACCGCTGACGTGAAAGCGTTGGCAAAGTGACACATTTGCAACAGAAGTTAAGATAACTTTATTGTTCAGTTACTAAAATTAGCTTTTCTCGCTAACCAAACCTGTTAGCTACCGCTAGACAGCATACATCAGCAAGCTCTAACGTTACATTGTGTATTTAGTTAACCAAAACAGTGGTAAATCAGCGAGCTAATTAACTACACTTGGTATTTCAAGATACACATTGTTAGAAATGTCTGTAGTGTTAGCTAGCTGGCTTGCTATACAAGCCCAGGGCACTCATTCAGCGTATTGCAAGGGGAACTTTAGCTGACTAGATAGTACAATGCAATTAACAAGAGAGAAATTAGAGCGATAGCATGCTAACTTGCAAAGTACCCGTGCGTCCCGCTTTTTCCCTCTGCTTTTTTGGGGGTCTGTGATACAGAGAAGTTACCCCCATCCTCTTTACCACTGGAAGGAGACGGTGGTGTCACTGAAACATTCCGGCAGAACTTTGATTCCACCTCATCCAGCAATTCGTCCAAATCTTCCGCCATCCTGAATGGGCCCTTGTTGTTGCGATCCTGTCTGTTGCCAGGAGTCCACGTACACGCACACGTCTTGAATAGAGCGCGCACGTTTTCTATTTGCAACGGCACGGTAACTTATCAATGAAGGAGGAGCACGCGGAGTAGCTATTATTTTGCTCATTAGTTTTGTTGCGTCGACGTCCAGTCATTCCTGGAGGTAACGCCAGTGTACTTACATTAAAGTATTCATTTTGATTCGATTTTTGTTCCAAATTATGCGATGTGGAGCAAAGCATTAACAAAAAATTCATAATGAAAAATTACCTAAGTCGTGCGTTTGAGTAAATGTTAGTCTTGTCGTAAATCTCCGATTTATATTTTCAGTCGGTAAACTAATAATATTACGTAGTCGGCAGGATTCGAACCTGCGCGGGGAGACCCCAATGGATTTCTAGTCCATCGCCTTAACCACTCGGCCACGACTACTTTTCCTTTTTAATTAATCTTAAGAGATGACTTGCAGGGTAAAAATATATTAGCATTACTTTTACATATACGTTAAATTCAGTATGGATTCCCTAAATGTTTGATACATTTACATTGTAAGCATTTAGCAGACGCTCTCATCCAGAGCGACTTACAAGATGACATAAATGTGCATAAATACATGGTAGGAACAATCATAGTTCGGCAAGAGATCAGTGTAGTAATACAGCGATAGACATCATTGCAGGCAGCTGTCATCATTGTTACAGGCACAGCTGGTTGTCCAGGGTCACTCCAAGACTCCTGGCAGACTGGGACGGAGACACTATGGAGCCTTCCACGGTGATTGACGCATCAATCATCGGGGAGCCCTTCGCTGGGAGGAAGAGCAGCTCTGTCTTCCCCAGGTTCAGCTTCAGGTGGTGGGTGGACATCCATGCAGAGATGTCGGCCAGGCATGCAGTGATCCGTGCCGGGACCTGGGTCTCAGATGGAGAGAAGGAGAGAAAGAGTTGAATGTCATCCGCATAGACAGCCCGCTCTAGTGTCTTGGAGAGGAATGGGAGAAGAGAGACAGGTCGGATACACCACGCGCACTGAAATTGCTTTATTTTGCTTTATATTGCTTTATTTTGGTAAAATTAAATCTGTGGAAAAGTTGCAATCCAATACATTTCTACCACAAATGGGCAGAGGAGAAAAGTCAGGCAGTGGCACAGTCCTTGATCTATATTTGAATTCTTCTTCACTCATTAGTTTTACATTATTTAAGATATTACCTTACTGCCTACATGTAGCGGTAACAGTCAGCCAAATAACAAGATCAGTGCTAACAAGTTATTTTATAGATAGATGAAAATGGTTTGATGACTTAAAGCATGATAGAGGACACTTGGTTCCTGGTCTTCTCTCTATTTGTTTTTTTATAAAAACGTACAAAATCCATCACCATATACACTGTCATGCTGGACAATTTATTTAACCCCATAATGTCAGTCATTACAGTTATTCATAACTTCTCATATAGCATATCCATGAATTCATAAAAAAACTAAACCCTCAATTGTGCAATCACGTTTCTATCTTTTTTCAATGGAAAGCTAAACATTTTATGGAAGAACTAAAAGCAGGTTCTGAGACTCACTCTACATTTGTAGCATTTAAATTATATCAAGTCGCTCTCTAAAGACAATCCAAGGTCACATACGAGTCACAAGTCAATTAATTATTTTACTTTATATACTTTATTTGGTGTTTGTATATGTATATGTACGTATATGTGTGTTACGCTCTATGAATTTAATTTTGAATTCCTCGGCTAACTTTATGCAACATGCAACATGAGGTTACAACACACTGGAGCCTCCGCTCTCAGCCAGAAAACTGGCATGAGCCCAACTCTGGCTTCAAATGTTTGAAATGCATTTACACCCTATTGTGTCCACTGGGAACTGTTTTCCATAAGCTAATGCAGCACCAGTGCAAGCTCTGTTCTGTTATTCTTGGCATAGGCTGTCCAGTCATAGGCATACTTCTCCCATTTTTTCTTCCAGTAGCCTAATGCAAATGGCAAATAAGGGGAAATACATCACCCCTTTTCATTTCTGAGCCAAACCTGGGTCTGCCAAAGTTAACACAAATCAATCTTAGATAATAATCAGCAAGCATGTATAAAGTGTCCTAGAGCATGACTGCACATTATTCGTGTGTAGCTCATGCTGGCTGCATCTGACATCCACTGGAGCTACAGCATGGTAGGCATGTACATAGGAACAGCTGCACATCTTTTTCTTCAGAATTTGAAACTGTATGATGAGATGCCAATAGATTTCTATATCATCACCTTAACCACACCATGACTATTAGCATATCTTCTAGTATGCTTAGTACAAGATTGGAAATGTCATGCCGTTAAATATTATTATTTATTTATTTATAAATAGTGTAATGTATCATGATATCACATATTTCAATATCAGCATTCATTTACACTTGAGGGATTCCAAAATTGGAAAAATGCCACCAGCCATGCCTTTTTTGTCAATACGAAAAGTGTCAGTGCGAAACTATGGGGGCATTTGCACAGTCTGGACAGCCAAGTGTGGCTGCACAACTAGACTCGCAGCTTATCTCCCAACAAAGGCACAGACGCCAGATACTTTTGAAGCTCTTCCATCCATTCCTCAACGGTTAGGGCGTCAGGAGAATTTAGGGCACCGTCTGTCTCTTGGCACACCTGTATTGGAGGGTGTACAATTACTGCTTGAGTTAGAGTGTTCTCTCGGTTTCTGAGTTTCTGGCCTACTCGCCCGCAGCTGCTCATGCAAATTACCAAGCTCCCTCTCCAATTCCTCAGCTGGCATCTTGAAACAGATCAAGCACAGAGAGGGAGAAACATATAAATGAGTGAGGTAACAGCTAATTGCACAGGAGTGTCTACAAAGAATCACAGATTGATCAAATGCTGCCCTCTAGAGGGCATCTTCACTTGCCAATAAACATTTCAGGTACAGTATGGTCTTCTGTGCCCATTACTGTTTATTTTCACATGAGGACTAAAAACATTATGCAACCCCCCCATACAACAGCAACTGAAACAGTGCAAAATACAGCCAATGAGCTTAAGATATTACCGCTATGCCACCCCAATGAATAGGTAGAGGCAGGGGAGACCTTGTAAATATAGATGAACCCAGTATTAAATAAAGATAACCTTATAGTTAATACAGTACATGGATTCTTTGCAGTGCTATTTTTCAGTCAGTGAAGTACTGTAAGTGTGTAATGTTAACGTTACTTAGGCCAAGTTATTATTGGCAAAATGTGTTATCCGTAATCATCTCTTGAATGTATCCCGAATGTACATGTATTTTCACTTTCACTGTCACTTTCTCTGTCAGTGAGCAGTCATGTTAATAAATTACACATGTCAAGTAATTACACAGATTATTATTGGATAATGGCAGTATGCATTTGTGGTTTTGTCAGCATCAACAAAACACTGTACTCTGATTTGACAGAATATTTAAATGGAAAATTGCTTAAAATATTAAACAGTCTTGATATCGCCTTAATTCATTGTTGTCATTAAAGATCCTATGGCACTTATCACAAAGAGTATGGGTTCCCTGCTGTCCTGCTTAAATTCCCAATTCTGGTGAAAAATGACTGCTGTGCATGACCCAGGTGGGTGCTAAACATTTGTGGTGGTTGAGGTGAGTGTCCCACCTTCACTGTAAAACGCTTTGGGGTCCTGAAAGGTGCTATATAATTGCAATCCATTATTCATTAATTATGATGATTATTATTATTAACAACTTACAATTAACTTTTCACCACTTGCTTCTTAAAAGCTCTGGGCCCCATTGAGCCTCTGACCCAGGTGTGCTTGAACCCCTTCCAACGCTGGCCCTGCTTTATTTAGTCAGGTGGGTTATTGTAGCACCATTGTACCATTTTAATTATAACATATCAGAAATGTACGATGAAAGGTTTTGACGGAATTAAATCACAATGCAACCTATGCATGAAATAGATTGGTCCAATTACAAATCACTGTATCACAAGTACCGTACATTTCCCCCCCTTGTATGTTTACTGTGTCTCGAGACATTCACATCAGGCACTAAGACAGAAAAAAAAATCGCGGCCCATCCCAGCGAACACACGCCATAATATAATCAAGGCTCAACAATTGTGGTCTACGTTTGCGGCAGCTCCTGCAGCTACAAAGCTTCCTGTCGGAAACTTCCCTGTTTTCGGACCCTTCCCAATTCAGAAGCCACACATGTGACTGTCAATTAATGAGAGATGATATCAGATCAGAATTCCTTCCTGTTTTATTTGCTGGAAAAGTACAGGCTGTGCTTTTCGTCTGTTTGTTGACGGAGCAGGGGTGAAATAAAACTGCGGTGGACTGGGACGAGAAATCTGATATATACAATCGGGGAAATTGCGCACCCGTCAGAAGTGACAAAGCGAAGCAGGGATGGCATCTCTAAGCCTGGGGCTGAATTTATCTCGAAAGAAGGGTGCAGCAAAGACCGGCGCTGTGGAAAGAAAGAACCTAATTACAGTCTGCAGGTACCGTGAGCATGTCATTGATATCACTGTAACAATTAGCAGAAGAGCGTTTTCATGCAAGGATGGTTATGGAGAAGGATGATATGGCATTTCAAAACATTGAACGTCGTTGCCTCCGGTTCTTTTGTTTTCGTCACAGAACGTGCTAGCTGTAGACCACGTAGCTAGCTTGTAAGTTCCGTTTTTATTTTTGAAATATTTTTTTTCGCCTGTGTGTTGCACACTAATGAACTCTGAAAATGCACAATGCCAGCTCGACAGCTTCCCAGAACGTAGTCGTGTCTTGAATAACAGCCAAATATCTAAACTACTGTGTTAGCAAACGAATGGTAATTGAATGGTACACAATTTTAATAGTTTATGTGCTAACTGTTGTTAGAGAATGTATGTTTTGATTTCAAAAATAGTTTGTTTGTGATGTAGTCTATATCATGTCAACTCATCGAGATTTACGCTCTGATGTGTCAATTTGTGTTTATGCCTGTAAGTTTGTGTGTAATATTGTACCTAAACTTTACATTACATTTTAAGTGAATCGTTTTATAACACTGGATTTACATGTATATATTGCCGTCTATGCTTTATACATAGGCAATGTGTTTGTATTGCAGCTATGCGAGCTAATATGTAGGTCTATACGGAGACGTTCAATGCAAAAGTAGATAGTTTGTCCTTAACATGAATTACTTTTTAAAGGGGGAAAAAAAGACAATTATTAGAAGATTTATTTGCAGGAATATAATCATAAAACAAAATTGTGACCGTATTAGAAGAACCAGAGAAGCCCCTCCCATTATTGTGTATTTGTTATTTAAAAATTAATAATGCACTTAAAAAGGGCTATACATCTACTGTATAACTGCCTGTATGAAGCGTAGGTATTTCACAGACGCTATCATCCCTGTTCAAGGAGCAAATTAGATCTTTTATTTGTTACCTTGTCTAAATGTGTGACGTTGTCCCTCACTTTTTTGTGCTGTAAACACCCCCGAATACATTGAAAATGTTATTTTAGAACATATTATTAATAAGCCAGCATGTAGTGAGTAATACGTCTACAAAAATATGTACTGAGGGCTGACTTTTTACAGTAATTTGTAAATGCTTTTAAAAACATAATGAATTAGAGATTTAAAAGTAATCACCAGTAAAGGTTTACTTAATTAATTTGCCTAATCTTTGGCTACAGCCTGAGGAGAGCTTGGTTTAGTATGCTCTCCATTACTTGTGGGACCTCTCTCCAAGTGAATTCTGCAGGAGTAATTGAAAGCATACTGTTAAAAGTGTCCCCACAAGAGGGAATAAAACAGTAACATGAGATGGGATTCTGTGTTTCTCACATCAGCCACCGGTGGAGTAACCTGGTTAAATGGTTACATTTTCAGATGAGGATGACATTTTTTGGTTTTAGCGACTGTTTGAGCCAGTGTATTTGAGGCTGTAGACTGTTTTGAGGCAGTGCATGTATGCATTCTACTGTGTGCTTCTTTAGCCACTGTATGCATTGGCTTTGTTTTTTCTCATATCCAACTTATAGCAGTGCATACAAGGGTTAATCTTGTTTGAAAGCATTACGGCTTTCAACAATCCTCATTTCATGAATGGCGCAGAGCTCATATCATGCGAGACATAGATGTACCTGTATTGCCAACCACTGATACAGAGACCGACTGTATATAATGTTGCTTTGTATTGTCGTAGTGCGTATATCAAAGTATATCAAAATATCAGATAAAGGCCCAAATATTTGTTTTCATTTAGAGGCATTGTGTCGTCTCACGTGGACAAAAAGCCACTGTGGCAAATGAAAGACAGTTTATTGACTCTGCTGTGATTGGCAGTTACCAAACCTTCATTATAACCAGACAGCCCATTTCATTTCAGCTTTACTAATGCCATATTAATCTGATTTGTTTGAAAAGACCCTAGATATTCACTCTCCAAGACATTTCCTCTGTCACTGTAAATGTATTTAAATTAATTACTGGAGTTATTGGAACTTACTTATTTCTTGTTGAGCCATTATTAGCTGCTCATGTTTAAAATATGCTTTTTATTTGTTGTTATAATTAGAATGGCACCGCATCCTTTGTGATGTGCCATGCTGTATTTGACTGAAGGAATACAAGTAAGTTGAAAAATAAACCCCACAGTGACTTCAGTGGAGATGGACCAAAATAAGTAGTCTGCTGGAGACACAGAAAGAATCAAAAGCAGTTCACTGTTAATGCTGCCGCTGTTAATGTTTGATCCGCTGTGTGTCTGTGCAGCCATGTTTGAGTAAGGTGTCTCTGCACAATCGCTTTCCACCTTGTGCCTGGGACAGAGTAAGCAGCATTGTATCTTAGCTAATCAGAGTAATTATCTGAAGTTGCTCCCTGAAAATCACTAGGTTAATCAATGGAGATGTTGCAATCTAGCAGCTCTCTTAGCATTGAGGTTTCGTCAGCTCATTTGAGAACTGATGCAGTGGTCAATGACGTATTTGAGAAGGCCTTTTATAAATAGTGTGTATAAACGAGGGCTCTTTGACCCTGGTCCTGAAGGGCCGCAGGGTGTGCTGTTTTTTGTTACTCAGCACTTCTTCGATCAATTAAAGTAGTTCATTGCATAGTTATCTCGCCTCACCTGGTTTCTTGGGTCTTAAGGTGAACTGAAAACCAGCACACCCCGCAACCCTCCAGCACCACGGTTGAAGAGCCCTGGTGTTTACAGTAGATCCTTTCCTATTGATTCAACATTTTAGAACAATGGGACTAGAACAATGTACTCAGTCTCCCTGTTTTCCTTTCTCATTGGACTGTTATGTTTCACATGTTTTTATGTACAAGTGATCAGAGGGAAAGGTTATTACAACTATTTGTCACTAATCTTGCCAGGTTCTCTGTCTATATGGGAAGTCCTGTATAGAAATGGCTGAAATGGTTTCTAAAGTTGTATCATCCTGATCATGACCAGCAGGATGTCTCATATTGATCTAAGATGTTCCTGTTTTATACTGTTCTTTATTGTAGGTGTTTTGTGAGTCATCCAGCACTGAAAACACTGATGCACATGTATGTTGGTTAGAATGATCCCCAGCACCTGTAAGGTTCAAAAAGAGAACATTTGTTTATTTATTTAAAGATTAGTCAAGACTATAGCTGCATTTCTGCTGAAACATGATACTTAAATACTAGACAGACACCTAAGAGGAGGGTTTAAATAACAGCAGTGGAGAGATCCTAAATAATGTCACTTTTAGTATATTGAAGGAAAAATATCCATCTGTAATAACAGTTTTTTTCCCAAAAGAACAAGCATGAATCATCGTGAGTTAAATGATTTGTGAAGCCCGCGCCAGCTCATAGTCCAACAGCCCCCTACTGTTCTGTAATTTAAAAATTGAAGATCTTAGAGTCCCCAGGTGCTCTCAACCTCCTAATTTAGGGTTCCCCGGGATTTAGGACTGTCAACCAAAGAGCAGACACCCGTTTCGGTTCAGTGAGCCTTGCAAACTAGCGCCATGACATGTAGAGATAATGGTTTTTGGCACAGAAAAAAAAAACAATCATCTCTTATCATCTCCACCTATGGGTTAAGGAAAGTAGATGGGGACTTGGAAATGCTAACAGCAGCTTGTGGTTTGATTAGTATTATGTGTACCGATTGATCATACCATGTGTTAATGCACATCTTGTAAGTCACTCTGGATAAGAGCATCTGCTAAATGCTTAAAATGTAAATGTAAAATGTCACTAGTCTTGTTCAGCCTTTCTGGAAACCACCCTGAAGAAGGCAACGGTATGTATAAATCAAGTCTTCTCATGTTTCTCATTAAGTTGCAAGCAAGGGCTAAATATTTTTGTAATTATTTATCTTTAGATGCAGTCATGCATAACAGATTCACTATTCATTAAAAAAAAATGATGATAATAGGTGGAATAGTGGTCCCATGTTTTAAAATGGACATGGATTAAAGTATACACTTTTCCAAATGCTGGAATACATTTAAAATTGCGCTGCTATGGATATCTGGTCCCTTGATCATTTTACTGGTGCGGTGCAGTAGTTGGCCAACTTACCAAACACATCCTGCAAACTTCTTGTCGGCTTCCCTCCCCCCTCCCTGGGGCAGATAGCCAATTGCCGCCCCTGGTGGCAGTCCCAGCCAGAGCCGACTCTGGCACGGCCAGTGGAATCAAACCCCGGTCGCAGTGGCCAACATCGAACGTTGTAACCACTAGACCATCCGGGAGGCCTGAATTACTAGGAATTTTAACCCTAATATTTTGTAATAGCTTCAGTGCCATGTTCTCACCAGACATATTTCTATCCAATTCACAGCCAAAATGCTTGATAGAGTTTGCAGGTGGTACAGTTCCACTGAACCATCCACCACAGCATTCAAACCAGGAGCATTTCTCAGTTTGATTTTGGAACCAAATAAAATTGATTCAGTTTTTCAAAGTGAAGTGATCATTTATTGCCTGACAACCATTTGTGGCTGTTCTCCAATTCTGAAGTTGGCTTGCATAGGCAGATTCTATGTCATCGACATACAGTTGGAAGAGAAGAGGACTAAGAACACTTCACCCTACAACTCAATGGCTTTTGAAAGGATCCCATTTATGTCCAACATTTGATCTCTACCTGCCAGATAAGATCCAACCCAGTCGAAAGACTTGCTGTTAAAACCCATGGCCTGTAATTTGTACATTATTAAAATGATGGTTAACTGTGTCAAATGCTTTCTGGAGATGAAGCATGACCGTACCACAGAAATCACTACCATCGATTTTTTTCCTCATGACCTCATGAGTAGGACTTTCTAAACCCAGACCGAAAATCATATAACAAATAGTGCTTGTTGATATATTTATCTATCTGTTCATGTATAATCTTTACAGTATCTTTGAAAAGACTATCAACATGGAGATTGGACTATAGTTACCTTGGACCGTGTTACTACCCTTTTGATGTAGGGGAATTACCCCCACATGTTCAAGATCCTGAGGTATCTTGCTCTGATTAATGGGGAGATTTATGATGTGTGTGAGACTTTCAGCAATTTGATTAGCAGCATCTCTTTGGAATCTGACAGGAATATTGCCAAGGCCAGTAGCTTTACAACAGTTAAGTTGCATCAGCTTCTTACCAACCTTCAATTGTGCCTGTGCACCTTACTTGGTGTAAAATGAATTGACTTCACCAAAGCTACCAGAATGATCTGATAGTTTCTCAACCAAATTGTTTGCCACTGTTGTAAAAATTATATTCATTGTCTATGAGTTTTATAAAATGCTAATTTACCTTGGATCTCGAACGCTATACTGCTGGTTTTGGTCTTTAGTTTACTACTGGTACCTAAATCCTTAAGTGATTGCCAGAGCTTTCGTGGGTTGTCTTTGTTCTCTCCTATTTGATCTTCTGTCTTGCTATTTACTTAATTCCTGTCTTACAAGAGCCAGGTCAACCCCACTCTTTGTCTTTCTTACAAATTTAACATTATCTGCCATCGTTTAAAGAGCTGGATATGTTTGAATGAATTTGGATTTCATTGATGCAAGTCGTGTAGTTTATACCATCAATTTCATTTTTGCAAGCTAATTTGTTAATGGCAGACTTGTGGATCCATGAGCATGGCAAAGCTTGATTTAGAGATACAGGATGTATCAGTATTATAGTTATATAAAGTTTCGGTCCAAGGTCATGCCTGCTTTGCTTTAATGCTATATACAAATGAGGTGAGCAACCCATATTAAGTGAAACAAAGATTAATCTGTTTATTATGTGGCACTAGGTAGAGGTCTAATGAAAGAAGGATCACTCACCGTTGTTAGCTTCTTCCGAAGAGACGACCAGGAGACTCAGCAGTCTGACTTGAAATGCAAGTTTATTACACACAGCGGTCCACAGCGAGTTGGTAAAGAGTCTAAAGTGAATGAGTCTCTCACCTGAATATATGCATAGGGACAGATGATCAGTTTGAGCCTTTGTGTTGCTAACAAAGCACCAGCAAGGAAGTCAGGAAGTGATAGCGTCTGATTAGCTCATTGAATAGAAGAGACACTGTTTGCTGACAAAGCATCGGTACTGACTAATCAACTCACTCATTCCTATACAGATGACCTCGTCAAAATGGCACGGTTAATGTATTTCACAACAGACAGCATACACAATTCTTCACCGTGCTACAGTATATAGAAACGCATTTCATCCTTTGCGGTCTCCTTCAGGCAGCTAAGGTACTGCTAATGCTAACCATTTTAACCATGTGCAAGCTACAATAAATGCATGAATGTACACATGATATCTGCTAAAATGTTGAACTCCTTAATCATCATTAAACACATCAGAATATATATTTCCACAAAAAAAGAGAAATAAATACAATTAACTGAGTGAAGTGACCCATACCATATATAATCATACATTCTATTGTTAAATGGCTAAAGCTGAAATGACTTTCACTCTGAAAATCATATTTGTATTGTATGTATTTTCTCCTATTCATTTTTAATCATAATAATCATATGTAAAGCACATACATATAGTACCATGAAAGTATTTTACCCCTGACTTTCTGCATATTTTTGACACTGAATGTTAGCAGATCTTCAACCAAAACCAAATTTTAGATTAGGGACCCTGAGTGATCAAATAACACAGAATTTTGATACTTATTTCATTTAATTTATTAGAGAAGGTTATGCAACACCCAATACCCCGTGTGAAAAAGTAACTGCCCCCTTAGACTTAATAACTGGTTACTCTACCTTTATCAGCAATAACTGTAACCAAATGCCTCCTGTAGTTATTGATCAGTCTCCCACAGCACCGTTGAGAAATGTTGGCCACTTCTCCATGCAGAATTGCTTTCAACTCAGTGACGTCTGTGGGTTTTTGAGCATGAACTGCTTGTCTCAGTTCCTGCCACAATATCTCAATGGGGTTTAGGTTGTGTGTCCTTTACATAATCTGACATTTGTGCCAGCTGACATTGACCAGCAAGCTTGCACAAAATTAGCATTTTACCCATAAATATACATTAAGCTAGCTAGAGAAATACATCATTAAATATGCACTCACTGACAAACACTGGTTACAAACATATTAAATAGGCTCTGATTTTAGTAATGTTAATGTACTGATTTGTAATTAACATTCTAATTCATAATTTATTCTCCATGTAATGATTTGTGATTTCTAACATTCATTTTGCCATTCACAAACTATTAGTGATTTCTACCAAACGTGCAGCCTTTCAGCACAGGTAACAGTTCAGGGAGACTTGGCAGGTTGTTTGATTGTGAAAGTGGAGTTAATTAAGAATTTGTGCAATTAGCATGCATGTGTGAATTTGTGCTTAACTGTTTTACTGTGTATAACGGCCAATTTATGCTTTACGCAACAAGTGTTCCGTGACACGCTGCACGACATTCCGAGTTTTGAGCATTCATACTTTTCGCAACTCGGCGACAGTATCGTCATCTCTATGGTAAACAGCTGAGCAAATTGACATTTATTTACTTCCACAAAAAAGGCTAACGTGAGCAAGCTTTATTTGTCTTGCAACCAGGGGCGATTCTAGGATTTGACCTTTATGTCCCCAATGACAATGTGAGATGTACACATGCAAAAGCACACTCCTACATTTTAAATTAATTTACTGTTACATTCCCCAAAACAAAAACACCACAATGGTGGTCGCTCAAAGTTGAGTTTCAAAAATTCAAAATTGAAATAGCACTCTATCTGTGGTATTTGTAAAAATAGATATTAAGTAAAAACATTTTTTTAGAAAAGAACGACTAAACATTTTCAGGGTGGCTGAGATGAAAGACAGGGTGGCTAAAGCCCCCCTAAATAGGGTCTAAAATCGCTACTGCTTGCAACTGTTTCCACTTATATCTGCATTGCAGCTCGTCTTTGTTGAATCTCTCCCCTTGAATTGACCGTCTTTATGGCGTCTTTAAAATAATTACTTGAGGAGTTATGAATTTGAGGATACCTCCGCACCTGCTCCACTAACAATTATTCAAAACCGTCTATTGCAAAACAACAAAACAAAGTCAAGTGGAAGTAGTATTCTGTATCTCCATGGTAATGGAGTTTAACTCGTCATTCCAACCAATCAGATTATGTGACATTTTATGACGGCGTCTGCGACCTTTCATTTTTCTGGAGATACGTGACACCCTCTGCGACGTTCCCCTGCTACACATTTGTGTCGTTTTGACATCACTTTTGTCCCGCGACGGGTCATTTGAAGCATAAATTGACCTTAAGACTACACGTGCTGGGACTGTGTTCAAGCAGCTGTGTGTCTGTGTTAATTATCTTTATAAATTGCATGTAAATGTTACAGAAATGAATTGGGATAACAGTCATGTATGTCTCACCATCAATGTGAAGATGCCACGGTTATTCCCTGATGTTGCATTGGAAGCATGCATTGCAGACCTCAATATACAGGCATAGTGAAAAATACATGAATGGCAACTTAATGCTTAAAAGGTTTTACCTGAATATCCAGACCATTGGACAGTTTTCTGTCTGTCTAATCTCCTGGCAAAATCTCCACTAACAATTGAAAGAATAAAAACATTTGGCAGGCAGGGTTATCGTCACAGACACAAGTAAGGAAAAATACACAAGTGTAAGTTTGTCACACAATAAAGCACACAATAAAAGGTCAGGGGAACATGAGCCATTATGTTCATACTCTGATTTTGCAGACTTAACGTTCATAGGAACGTGACCTCTGCATACATTTACTTGTGTTATTTAGTGACTGCAACAGAGTTGTGTAAATTTAGTCACCAAATGTTGTGCATAAAGTGAAACAGGAAACAGCATTTCCTTCTGGACTGGCTTTGTGACCTATACAACACACAGTCTGGATTTTAACCTAGCAAGAAATGTCTAAACATACAGGTAACTTCCCAAATAAAGGAAAGTCCAATATAAATAATAATAGGGTGTTGGGCTACCAAGAGCTGCAGAACAGCTTCAGTTCACCTTGGCATAGATTCCACAAGTGTCTGGAACTCTATTGGAGGGATGCAACAGCTTTCTTCCATGAGAAATTCCATTATTTGGTGATTTTGTTGATGGTGGTGGAAAACATCAACTGCTCCAGAATCTCCAGTGTTCAATTGGGCTGAGATCTGGTTACTGAGACAGTCATGGCGTATGGTTTACAAAATGTTCATACTCATCAATTGACCATTCGTGCTCTGTGGATGGGGGCATTATCATCCTGGAAGAGACCAATGCCATCAGGATAGAAATACTTCACCATAGGATGAAGGTTATCACTCATAATAGCTTTGTATTTATTGGCTTTTACCTTGCCCTCTTAGGGGTTGAGTGGATCTAAACCATGCCAGGAAAATGTCCTCATTTACTCAAGTGTTTCCTTTATTTTGGCAGTTACCTTTTTTGATGTTAAGACGGTAGTGTTAATCCAGGACAGAGGTGCATTAAGGCATGTCCTTGTCCTAGTCTCGTGACGAGATGGTAGTGCACCTGTGGTGCAGTTGGAAAAGAGGTTGGTTTAGTGAACTACCTGTGGGTATGGTGTGGATTTGGTTTCATGTTAGCCAATAAGATTAACCGCTTTTTTCCCTTTAATACCAATACATTAACACTATAGCAAACTGGCAGTTTCATCATGTCTGATGAAGACCAAGTGCTCTGTCAGGATCCTCTCATATTATGCCTGATATACTTGCATTTATGGCACCTTAACCAACAAATGATGTCAAGACAACCTGTCAACCAGAGGAGGCACGTTAGTGAAGTTTGTGTATTTTGATCAAAGCTGCATATACTAAAACTTGTTTACTAACGGTATTACTTTTTGAGTTTACCGGGCTATGTCAGCAATATTATATTGATGCAATTTTGATGGTCTGCACAAATCACATGGGAGGGGAGGGACCCATTGTAGTAGCCTGATGTCTAGACTCTTACCCATACTGCTAGCAATCTAGCAATGAATAAATAATCTGGAAATTTGAACTTGTCGGTTTGTTGCATCAATAACGAAGGTGTTGGCCTTAATACTGATTGCATTACTGCTTTTCCTGTTGAACAAATCATATCTATTTATTTTGCAAGAAAAAGGCTGCCTCAATTCCCATATTTAAAACAAAATATGTGCTGACCAAATAGTGTGCCCAATCACTTTTCAGGCAAATATTACCATTTACAATGGGTTTCAATGAGAGCAAAACAATAGCAATAGCACACCTAGTTTAAGTGCCTCTCTTTCTTTCTTTCTTTCTTTCCTTCTTTCTTTCAAAAGAGTTAATTTGTTTTTTACAAGTTTCATACATTTAGGAAATGTACTGGGAGTGGTAGTGAAGTATTGCGGTGTGTAGATAGATGTCCTGCCATGAGTGGGTGGGGGAAGTATCCTCCTGTGAAGAGACTTGGTGCAGCATCCAGCAGTTCCCCCCCTTCCCCTGTGCTGCTTAGTTAATTGGGCGGCAGAGCACTGTGTTCAGTCTAATCCCTGCTGTTCTTCTGACAGACTCTTGGCATCTCGTGTTTGGGTCTCCAAGGAAACAGGCCCAGAACAGACACCACTGCTGCACACTCACGGTAGTGGTAGTATCCTTCTCCATGGCCCAGGACCATGTAGTGTGTAGGGTCACACACTTGAGCGAGAGCCCCCCTGGCTGAAAGAAGACACCACTGAGATGTTATAGTCTGCTCCTGCTGTACAAGTGGGAAAAATGTATGGGTTGTATGGATTGTGTATAGACTACTGGGGGTTGAACTCCAGGAACCAGCTGGATGCCTACTCACTGCCCATCATCCATGACATGTTGGAGTCAGTACATAGAGCATCTTTATTTAGCACACTTGATCTGCAGTCTGGATATTAGCACATAGCAATTTGACCAGACCCTCTGGATTATTCCAAATCAAGATTATACCCTTTGAAATGAAAAATTATTCAGGCAGATTCCATCAATTCATGGAAAGGGTACTTGGATAACTGCAAGAAATAATTTTGTGTATATATCGATGACATCATTCACAGCAGGACCCAGACAACACATACACAACATCCAAGCCGTCCTCACTAAACTCCATGCTGCTAAGCTGACAAGTTCAATCCTGAATTTGAAGGAAGTGTCATTTCTTCAGTTGTCAGCTGAAGATTCTGGGCCATATTTTCTCTGAGCATAGAGATTGATCTAGAAAACATCTGCAGTGTCCATCTACCCAACTCCGATTTACGAGAAATCCCTGCAGCAATTCTTAGATGTAGTGGGGTGGTACCACAAGTTTATCTCTTGCTTTGCCATTATTGCTGCCTGTCTGCTAAAGAATTAACAGAGCTGAAGCAGTCTGTACTGAAGAGATATCTTCAAATAAAATTGACAAGAAAATATGTTGTGTTTCTTATTCTTACAAGAATGAGTAAACAGTTTAGGTATCCTAATGTTAAGACCTGCATTTACAAGGATGCGACCAACAGTAATGGACCCTGACAGACATGTGTCCCTGAACGTATGGTGTGCCATCCTCTTTTCCAGGTTCTCTGTGAAGACTCTCATTGACCGGTCTTGCTACGAAACCATAGATGACTCCTCACCCGAATTCATCAACTTTGTCTCCATAGTAGAGCAGATACTGAGCCATCGCCTTAAAGGTAAGAAACCCCTCTCAGTTTTTCATAACAGTCAGTTCCTGGATGACTGTGTGTGCATTGGTTTTGGTCTGATTTAACAGTTATGATTAGTTAAGTAGATACAGTATATATGCTTACTGAGTGCCTGCCAGGCAAAATAAATTACAAATGAAAATCTGCAAAATGAACAATTAATTTGGTCTCAGACTTACTCTGAAAACATCCACTATTATTTTAATATAAATAAATAATAAATAAATAAATAATAGCCTAGGCTAGTATATGAATATTTGAGATTTTGTCATATTAATTTTAAACATAAATCATTAGTAACATGTTCTGAAGAAAATAAAAGTCTGACAATGGGACTAGCTACTAGTTGAATGAACCAATTATGCTCAGTGATCAATAGCTGGCTAAGCTAATGTAACATTAGCTATATTTTGTTAGCCAAATTAGTGAAAATAATAATGTGCTGTTCAGTATTTTTTTCCTTGTCTTAATTTCACTACCTCTGTAATTATTCATTTTTCCCATCACTC
Source organism: Aldrovandia affinis (assembly GCA_029706075.1). NCBI lineage: Eukaryota > Metazoa > Chordata > Actinopteri > Notacanthiformes > Halosauridae > Aldrovandia > Aldrovandia affinis. The sequence continues at coordinate 7,250,998 of JAINUG010000022.1, forward strand.
CAGCTCCAAATGTAATTTGATAACCCCCCCCTCCTGCAAAAGGAGAGCTACTGGACTCCTGTTAAAGATGGCTGGGTCAAAAGTAGAGATCTGCCCCTCACAGTAGATGCTGTTAAATTCAGGGGGGTGTCTCAGTGGAGGTATAGCTGATGGTTTTCATTCATATGAGTTAGCAGTGTAGAAAACAAGCGTGTGCTCGGCCTGCCTCTTGGACTCCCTCCCAGTCAATTGTAGTAACAAGATTATTTAACAGATGTGCTTCATGCGGCCTAGAAGGGCTTTAGACAAACCTACCTCCCCCTCCTCCTTCTCCCAGCTGCCCAGTGGTTCAGGTGAAGACTTTTTATGCTGGCTATACTCTACACAATTCTCCAAATCCTATAGCATCTAACATCGGAGAGCCTCTCGCAGTTAAGCGCCATTTCTCCTGAACAAGCTTGTCTTGCCATCATAGTAGTGCGCACACTTGGCGATGTGGCCAACAAAATTGAGCTGGACAGACAACGACTGGTAGCAATTGTTTACGTAAGAATACATAATGATGAGAAAAGGCCATTCGGCCCATCTAGGTGCACCATTTCACTCTCCATATTCCCTGTTGCTTAGCTGTCTGTAGATACAGCTATTCCTGAAAATAAAGCTGTTGTGACATGAACCGGGGTACTTTGCAACAACATTTGTGATTATTTATTTTGCATTGCTGGGACAAAGCGCCTAGCACCAGAGAGAATTGAGAGAGCAATTCAAAACACGGATTGTAAAATGCCTGAAACCCAAGCAATTGTACTTTTAAAATATCCAGACGCAATAAATTTGAGCAACTTTCCCATGTCCAGCAGGAAATTTGAGTGCGTGGTTAAAATTCCTCTTTTATATCCTCCAGTAGTGTGATTATCGTGTGGTTGTGTAACTTGTATTGCTTCACTATTTGCTGTTCAGAAAGAGGGTCTTTCTTGGACAAAATATCCTCTCCTGTCTTATTATGTTTGGCCTTTGTCGTCTGTGTATTCTCATGGCTCTGATGACTGCTGCCATGTTTGGGACAGATAACTCCTTATTGACAGACCTTTTATAGAATGTGAGCTAGGCTATATCAGAGCTCAGCAAAATACTGCCTCCTTTCAGGTGTTCTGGTGTTCAGGTCAAATTCTCACGTAAAGAGGAGAGACGCAATTAAGGCATGCTTTAGTAGATCAGATGGAATACTTAATTGTCCTAATTTACTAAATCTCCACCCTGTTTTAGCGGGTTCACCCCAGGTATGCATATGCATGAACAGATTTAACTTTTTATATAAAGGAAAGACGCAGAGTGACAAAACCCCCGCAAATTATATTTGGCCCTAAGTGAAGTATGACAAAGGCATTATATAACATCACTATAACCTCCTTTGATTTATACTCAATACTTTTTGCTATATATCCCAACATCCTGTTTTCACTGCTACAGCCCACTATTTAGATGCAGATAGACTACAACTGCCAAGTTTGACTTTTAGGCACATTTATAAACTGTTCTCTGGTAAAGCTCTCAAGTAACTGTTTAAAGTATCAGCAATATCCTTATTATTATAAAGCAAAACTCCTTCCTTATTCATAATGCACTTAATCTCTTCCTTAAATTTCCCCTTTCTATTGCAATATTGAAAATAATGTTTAGGATTACTTGCACCTTGGAACATTTTAATTTCAAAGTTCCTCTTAGCTGCTCTTTTTAGCCTTAGCCCACATATTACAATAATCTGCCTTGTTTCATTCCGAGTTGTCTCTTTTGTCTCAAAATCTCCTGTAAAGATTTATTTATCCCCTGGGGAGATTGCATTTTCATATATTTTCTTAATTTGTGAATGAATTTACACTGTGCATCAAGAATAACCATTTTAAATGTACTCTATTTTTCATTCACAGATTGACAATCTGTTTTACTGCAATCAAAGGTTTTACCCAATCAATATTACTTAAATCCTCTCTCAATTTATTAAAGTCAGCTCAGCTGAAGTTCCAAGATTTTCAAGTTAGAGGAGACAGTCTTGAGAAAAAATATCAAAAGTGACTGCAGTATGATTACTTGTGCCTAATGGTTCCACTACCTCTGAGCTGCAAATTCTGTAAGGATTATTACCCAAAACAAGATCCAGAATTGATTTCCCTTTCATAGGCTGTGTAACAGACTGCACCAAAAAGCACTCATTAACCATAAAACAAGCTTGTCAGGAAGAGGAGACATTAATAATGGGTGACTTTATTACACCTCTATTAGTTGGGAAGTAGTGTCAGGACAGGATAAATGTGACACAGAGTTTTTAGATGTGTTTCCATTTAACATAGTAGTTATGTTACTCTCCAAAGCTAGTGGCTTACAGCATCCTCCTATATTAAGGCCCTCACAAGGAATGAGAGGGTTAATTCCTGGAATTTCCTGCACATTGACGTTCTTTCACATAAAGCATTGCTCAATCGTGTAGTGTACACTGGGCATTAGTGCATGCATATGCAGCATTCTCTGCTAATTGAAACTGAATGAGCTTGCAGATAATAACTGTTTGGCCTTGGAATGTGCATAGTGCAGCCTAATGTTGAAAGAGCTGCAGTTGTCTTTGTTTTCATCCTTGTCATCATCATCATCATCATCATCATCATCATCATCATCATCATCATCATCATTATTACAGTGCCTGTAATATTGTTTGCATGCTCATGTTGTACTATAAATTGAATTTCAAATAGTGTTGTGTATATTATCCAATGCTCTGTACATGTACAGCGCTGCTTTTGAGATGTACTATTCATGAATTGGCTTTAAAAATTAAGATCATTTTATTTATTTGTATTTTTTACCACACAATTGCTGTTTTACATTGGCCGATGCCTGGAACGTGAGTTGAGTCGTACTATGCAAATAATTACTTGTAATGAACCTCTGAGATAGCATGTTCATTTTATGGGGATGCCTATTATTGGTGCTCTGCTCACACATACTGTATGCTGACTTTTTTTGTATTAGAAAGCAGTGGTGTAGAATATTTTTGCGTTCAAAGTATGGCCAGTGCACTGCGATCGCATCATAGGTGTGAGTGCATACCTGTAAGGTCCTGGCCATATTGATGGTGTTGTAGGATTTTAAAAGCACAGCCTTTCACTGTTTAGGGAAGAGTGGCTGTGAGGTGCGTACTATAAAGAGATGCTCTCTCCCCTTGTCCTCTGGCTGCAGGGCATGTCACCTGGTTCGGCTATGAGAGCCCGCGCAGCTTCTGGGACTACATCCGCAGAGCGTGTAGCAAGGTGCCTCACAGCTGCATCAGCAGCATTGAGAACATGGAGAACATCCGCTTGTCCCGGGCCAAGGTGAGAGGGGGTTCTCTCTCATTGTCTTGGCATGGTTTAGGTCCACTCAACCTCTTAGAGGGCAAGGTAAATGGCAATAAATGCAAAGCCATTCTGAGTGATCACCTTCCTATGGTGAAGCATTTCTATTCTGATGGGAGTGTTCTCTTCCAGGATGACAGTGCTCCCATCCACAGGGCACGAGTGGTCACTGAATGGTTCGATGAGCATGAAAATAATATAAACCATATGCTATGGCCGTCTCAATCACCAGATCTCAACCGAATTTAACACTTATGGAAGATCCTGGAGTGGCACCTGAGACAGTTTTCCACAACCATCAAAACAGCAAATGATGGAATTTCTCATGGAAGAATGGTGTTGCATCCCTCCAAGAGTTCCAGGCACTTGTAGAATATGTGCCAAGGTGCATTGAAGCTGTTCATGGTGGCCCAATGCCCTATTAAGACACTTTATGTTGCTGTTTCCTTTATTTTGGCAGTTACCTGTATATAGTGATAATATAAGATAGTAATAAGGTAATGGTTATTATTAGTAGTAGTAGCAGTAGTGGCAGAATGATCATGATATTGCAGCCTTTGTCTGGGGTGATTTACAATGCAACTCTTTATAATGCTGTAGTAAACAAACTAAAACAATTAATCTGAATACACCAAGAACACACCGCACAAATAGCTCAATGGATAGATGCAATACAAGAACACACTGCACGACTAGCTTTTGATTACTTAAAATGTGCACCTGCAAGTGTTGGAGGCATCATTAGGCTGCCAAGGACCGATACAGGGCAAGCCGTAGAGGGAGTCTCCACCCAAGGTGGTCGACCTGACAGGCAGAGTAGCTCACGGTAAGCCCAGTAATGCCCTAAAGATGTGGGCCCTCTCGGATAAGCCTTGATGGCTTGATTCGCTCCTCTTTGAAGGGTACCCACTCTTGTAATGCTTTGAGCTTTTGATAAGAAAGAAGCCATTGATGAGGAATTAAGTGCTGCACTTAGCGGCAATTAAAAAGTCAATACCGTTAGGAGAGGAGGGGGGGAGGAGGAGCACCAGAGAACAATGCCTGGAGCTTAATGGAAGCCATTATCTACAGATCTGTAATAGAGAGGGAATTAAACAAATGAGGAAATTCATAGCCATATACCTCCACCTCTGCGTGTGTGGTTTACCACTGGGTGCATGCTAAATGTGGCATCCATCTAAGTAAGGCAGAAATAATTATGACAATGTCAACAGCCCACATTATTATGCAGTGGGTGGGTCATTAAGTCTGAATTCTCTCTCTGGCTGAGGGAACATGCTCACTAATAGCAGTATTAATTGGTATACATGGACTCCTCTGGAACAGAAAGAGGGAGTGAAGGATTGGGGGAAGTTATGTGGCTTAATTATTGATAGTCATGTACCACAGTACACACTTAGCCTGCACTGGCATATGAGAGAAATTGGTATTCGTAAGTCAATATCAGTATTGAAAGTTAAGGCTAATCTTCTGTTTAATGCGATCTTGTTTGACAGATTTTAAGGAGATAGGAAAACCAACATTTCACGGTCTGTGAGATCATGCTGCCATAAAAAAAGTATGTCGTCTACATCTGTGGTTCTCTCTGCATCTCTCTCTCTCCACCACAGGGTCGAGCGTGGATCAGGGTCGCTCTGATGGAGAAGCGGCTCTCAGAGTATCTCTCGACGGCGCTGCGGGACTTCAAAACAACCAGGTCACTTAGTGGTTCTGTGTGGCTCAGTAGGTAGAGCATGGTGTTGGCAACACTTAGGTTGTGGGTTCAAGTCCCACTAGGACCACATATTCTGTAAAGTGTATGCATTCACTACTGTAGGTCGCTTTGGATAAAAGCATCTGCTAAATGGCATATATTACATATTATTATATTAGCTTATTTTTATCATGGTGCACGCATGTCTTGAGTGCTGCGCATCTCTCCATAAGATATAATTTCACCATTTACAGAAACACTGCACGCTGTTATGTCAACGCCACGTGACTTCTCATTTCCGTTTCATGCGTCTTGGATGATGCTGTCCAGGGCGTGCACATGACAATACAATTTTTTCATTCATTCAGTCATTCATTTTTGTGCAGTGGCTTTACGTTATGCCACTGCATCTGTTGTCAGAGTCAGCTATTTATGATGCGTATGTCTATATGAAATATTTGTTACAATGGTACATAATGTCTAGAGGCCATACTTTTAATCTGTTTGTTTTGCACTGCAATAATGAATGGTGCTCCTCTGTAACTTGATATTCTATTGTAGCCGTTGAAACCAAGCCAGGAACATTAGTTTGACTCAAATGTCAAATCCAAGTGTACATTGAGTGTTTGTAGCCATGGTTCAAGCCATCGTGGATGTTTCTTTTTAAGAATGATAGAAAATGTCCAGTGGTTACAATGTTCAATGCTGGCCACGGCGACTGGGGTTCTATCCCACCGGCCATGCCAGAGTTGGCTCCGGCCGGGAGTGCCAACGGGGGCCGCGATTGGCTGTCCACCCCAGGGAGGGGGGAGGGAAGCCGACAGGACGTTTGCTGCGCACAAGAGTGGCTCTGTAGTACCAGGTTATGGTCGACGGCCTGTCGAGTGCCGTCTCGGAGTAGACGATATTTTGCCTTCGTCACTACCGGTCACAGGGCTACGGCAGTGAACTCACCTTACGAGGGGGGTTGACTTGAAAATAGCGAGTGTAATTGGCTACCAAATTGGGAGAAAATGGGATAAAATCTGAAACAAAAAATTAAAAAATGTTTAAAAAAAAGAATGATAGAATAGGACAAAAAAAAATCCTCAGTTTGTTTGAATACCTCAATTTGAGGGAACACAAGAACCATTTGGAGCCGTAAGATTCCCTGTTCAGAGCAGAGACCTCGTTCTGTGTGGGATAGGCGGTTCTACGAGGAAGGAGGGATCGTGCTTGGGGAGGAGGCGGGACTGCTCACAGACATGCTCATCGGCCTCAACGCCATCGACTTCAGGTAGCCCTCGCCTTCTCAGTCTCGTGCAAGACTACGCCCCTCCCATATTCACACGCAGGCTATATGTAGGGCCTCTTCATGGTTCTTTTCTTTATTAAGTATATTATTTTTATCTATATTTCCTCATGGAATGTGCATGCGAGTTTGAACATTAAAATGAACTGCTCACATGTGGTAAATCCGTCTTATTATAGCAATTTCAAAAAAAGAGTTGGAAACTTTATGGGAGCTTGAACCTGTGAGCAATTAGCCTATTTAGAATGTTCAGTTTTTTATTAATTGAATTGAATTTATTCATTAATTTGATTTTGGCCCAAAAATCTTCTCTTTCCTTTTAGATTGTGGGGACAGAGGAGATATTGTTATGGATCCATAACAATATAACAAATCCATAATGATAATCATAATAACCTTGTTCCTGGAATGACATGATGCTGCAGACCTCCAGGTGCTCTGTAAATGAAAGAATACTGTATCCAGCACAACTGCATTCATCACCCTAATACTTTACAATTATGTTGTTCATGGGTTCAGACAGAACAAAAATAGACACTTCTTCAGTACTTTCCCTGGTGTATAATACACATTTCTATCATGTTGCTTTTGTACTGCCAAAGCGTGGCCATGCATACTGGGGAAACAGCTGGCGGCCATCCCCCGCCATGCCAGGAGAGCCAACACGCCAGCGCTCCTATGCAGTGTTCTATTCTCTCTCTTTTTCTCCACCAGGGGTTAGAGCAGTGTTTCTCAAATAGTGGGGCGCGCCCCCCTGGGGGGGCGCGGTGCGATGCCAGGGGGGGCGCGTGTGACCAGAGGCGTAGCGTGGGGGGTGCAAGAGGGGCGCAAAATTGAAGAAAACGTTAAAAAAACAACCTTTTTAGCACCGTGGACCGGTTCCGAGGCCCCCGGTCCGCGAAATAAACGAACTGGTCTCAGCTTTTTTTCGCGAAATGTTTTCTTCTTCCTAGGGGGGGCGTAACAGAAAATAATTGAGAAGCACTGGGTTAGAGGAAGTGGATCGGTCATGAGTACATTTGTCTTTGTCGTCATCAACGCAGTAATGTATTTGTAATTGTGTGTGGGTTGTTTGTTGTTGGGTTTGTTGCAGCTAGGAGACTTTAAGACAAAATGAATGACATGCAAAATTGGATCACCAGGTTTTGTCACTGCACTGGCATTTTTACCTGACACATTTCAGTCCCATCTGGGTGCCAGACTGCCCCTTTCAGTGAGTTTTCAGCAGCGTAAGAATTCTCTCCTTTTTGTCTGCCATTTCAGTTTCTGTCTGAAGGGGGAGGGGCTAGATGGTAGCTGCCCCGCTGTCATCGACTACACTCCCTATCTGAAGTTCACGCAGAGGTGAATGTGCACCTGCACTTAATACAAAGGATGATTCAGAGAGCCATTTCCTCACCGCAGACATGATTAACAGATGAATTGGTAACAAATAAAGAAAGGATCCCTAGGAAGGCTTTGCCAAAATGTCTGCTATTTTGAGATTAGTAGAGTTTGATTAATAGTCCCTCTTGAGACACTTGTTTGCACATCCTCTTCCAGCTCAGACAGCATCAGCAGCGATGAGGAGGAGATGAGGACTCTGGGTAGCAGCGGAAGCGAGAGCAGTACACCGGAGAACATCGGCTCCACCCTCTTCATGGACCAGAGCAGCTGGTTCAACAAGTGCAAGAGGGTGGAGCAGAAGCACAAGATGGTCCTGGAGCAAAAGGTACAATTAGTACGAAAGAGCCAATCCCACCTTTCCTCAACCAGGAAGTATCATTGGCAGAAATGTTAAGTGTCAAACCGAAATGAATGGGTCTAATTAAGAAATTATGAAGGAAGTAGGAAGCACCAGCATGCATGTGGCCCTGGAGGATTGGAGTTTTACCTGTGTGCATACTAATACATTACCACCTGCACGTGTGAACTAATGCTGTGCACCTGCATGCGTGTCCATACTAATACTGTACCACCTGCACACTAATACTGTTGCACCTCCACGCGTGTGTAGTAATACTGTACCACCTGTATGCGTGTGCACACTAATACTATACCACCTGCACACCAATAGTGTTCCACCTCCACTCATGTGTACCAATACTGTACCACTTGTATGCGTGTGCGTACAAATACTGTTCCACCTGCACACATGCACTAATACTGTTCCACCTGCACACGTGTGCACTAATACTGTACCACCGCAGCTGTTGCACCAGAAGAATGCACAACTGGACACGATGAGGCGGGGGTTACCATGCCAACTGAAACAGGGATAGGAATGCTTATGTCCCCATGGCACTCCTGGCCACAGTCGGCACTGGCGCGGTCTGGATTCCGTGAATACATATTATTACACTTTCTCATACCTCCATTGGAGGGAAAACAACTCTAATTACCATACATCAACCATATTGTGCTTATTTAGTCAGTATACAAACCATTCGTTCCTATACTGTGTATGTTGTAATCCTTAGGCTAGGTCACATGTCACACTATTTAAAATACTGGTATAAATTAGCGATACAATCAGCAGCCCTCTGAATAGTTGTCAAATCTGATAATAGTACCAGATTATTGATTAGATATTTTTTATTAGTAGATGTATCAAATTTTTCATTGTCGGCCCTGGTTTAAAGATGACATAATGATGTCTCAATTCAGAATGAAACTAATATCAAAGAATGTCCCATGTGCAGTCCCAAAGTAATGATAGATTTTTGTAATCCCCTTCACATTTCATAATTGTCCCAGTTATATAGTTATCAGTGGGCCTACTGACTATGCGTTTAGTCCAGTGGTTCTCAACCCTGGTCCTGCAGGTATGCTGGTTTTCATTGTTACTCAGCACTTAATTGATCAATTAAAACGGTTCACCTCACCTCACCTGGTTTCTTGTGTTTAAATTGGTTGCTGATTTTAAGGTGAAAACAAAACCCTGCAGGCCCTGTGGCCCTCCAGGACCAGGGTTGAAAACCTCTGCTTTAGGCCACTGGTGTTGAACTCATTCCATCGAGGGACAAGTATATGCTGCAGGTTTTTGTTGCAACTAATGCACTATACCAGGTGATTTCAATGAGTCCATAATTGGTTGAAGTGAGCTAATTAGTGAAATCACCTGGTGTAGTGCATTAGTTGCAACAAAAACCTGCAGCTACACGTCCCTCAATGGAATGAGTTTGACATCTCTGCTTTAGGGCAGAGGTTTTCAACCCTGGTCCTGGAGGGCCACAGGGCCTGCAGGTTTTTGTTTTCACATTAAAATCAGCAACCAATTTAAACACAAGAAACCAGGTGAGGTGAGGTGAACCGTTTTAATTGATCAATTAAATGCTGAGTAACAATGAAAACCAGCACACCCTGCGGCCCTCCAGGACCAGGGTTGAGAACCACTGGTTTAGTTATTTCCTATAGTATATACAGTAGCTGTGTCTGTTCTGGTGTATTGGCAGCAGAAAGGGTGTGAGTGGGAGATGTGTGTTTGTGTGTGCATGTTTCAGGGTTATACTGGCTTACGTAAAGCCCAGGATGATGGTGTGTGTGTGTTTGTGTTTGTGTGCATGTTTCAGGGTTATTCTGGCTTAGGTAAAGCCCAGGCTGATGGTATATGTGAATGTGTGTGTGTGTGTGTGTGTGTTTGTGTGTGTTTCAGAGTTACCTGGAGGAGCTAGTGCGTCTGCGGGAGGCCCAGCTGGACAAGTCGGTCTCCCAGAACAAGGCGCTTCTACAGCGGCTGTCAGAGATTGACGTCAACCACAAACTGGAGAAGGAGCAGCTGGGGTACATTGTGCTGGAGCTGCAGGACCAGCTGTAAGTCAGACCTGCCATACCTACTGATCACCTGACCCCACCCAGATCATATGCTCACATGGTAACATGATCCTGACCCACTTTGTGCAATGCCCATTACGGAACCAGCAGCAATCACTTCTAAATCAGATGTGTCCATATATCATTCTGCTGTTGCCATGGCACACCTACAGTACCCTCTGGTGTAAAATCAGCATGTTATTTTCAAGAGGCAGTGAACCTTTAGATATAAAATCAGCATCCAATGGCAGCATGCTTCTGTGTTTTGTTTACAAGCATGCACCGTAGCATGAGACCCGCTGCAGCAGTCATTATGCATCGACTTTCTCTCAGGACCCATTGGGGAACGATGGGTGGCCTCTGAGAATGCCCGTGGGGGATAATTACTGATACAGAAGGAACAATCATGAAAATTAGGATCTGCGGGACCATTTTCTGGGCAGCTGCAGAGACGGAACGCTACCTGACATTTGGAACACAGCAGGGGGCTGTGCATGTGGCATTCCCACTCACCAAGAGCTGTGATCAGAGGCACTGCGCCTTTGTCCAATCGATATAAATGCAATCTTCTATTGAAGGAGCATTGTACATTTTCAGAAATCAGAGAAGTTGTGATCTGTGCCAGACGTGTAAACGCAATATAAAAGGCAAACACCACACGATTTTTAAAAAGGCTCAATTCGGTGTGCTGCGCGCATCAAAGATCATGTTGGACAAACATGGATAGTGCTTCCGGATTTTGATGTTCCTAGGCAGGGTTGGAAAACAAATCGTCACTGTTTCAGCTTTGGCTGTTTATTATATATACCCACAGAAGCATAAGTTCAATGCTTCAATAACTTCAGTAACAATAAACTGCTCAAAAGAAGATTCCTTCCTTCACTTCCTCATGTTGTCCTTTGAAGAAGCTGAGAAGACAAACCCATGGTGGGCTAATGTCTCTGTTCTCAAGTGGGGCTCCTTCCACACATCTGCCCCAGGACAGCCCACACGATCGCACAGAAACTACCCCGAGTGATGTCAGCTCCACCCACTTTAGCCTATTTCACTTTTGGGCAACAATTCTCTCCACCTCCAAAGCTGGAGGTTCTATTCTGTTCTTTGTCTGAGGAAATACTGAAAGTGAGGGTGATTTTGATTAGCCTATTTTAATTAGGGTCTGTGGTCTTTGAGCCCTCCTGGCTTCTCTGTAACCGATGAGGACATGGCTGTGTTAGCTTTGTATGGCACGCACCATGTTTACATAATTAACCTGGTTTAATCATTGAATCTAGCAATGTATCCCAGCATCTGAGTATGGCCTGCCTGAATCAATACCAGCTGTTGTGAAAATAGATGAATGTGCCTTTCTGTGCGGCAGTTTGCAACAGACATGTCTGAAGAAAGCACTGAGAATACATTCCTGAGGAAGTCAAGGGTGTTTAAGTGAATTGTGCAGTTAAAATAAAGTGCCATGGGGGCCTCCCGCGTGGTCTAGTGGTTTCAACGTCCGATGCTGGCCACGGCGACTGGGGTTAGATTCCCCGGCCAAGCCAGAGTCGGCTCTGGCCGGGAGTGCCACCGGAGGCGGCAATTGACTGTCCGCCCCAGGGAGGGGGGAGGGAAGCCGACAAGACATTAGCTGCGCACAGGAGTGGCTCTGGGGTACCGGAGTTACAGTCGATAGCATGACGAGTGCCGTCTCGAAGGAGACAATACTTCGCCTTTGTCACTACCGGTCAAAGGGCTATGGCAGCAGACTATGAGGGAGGGATTGACCTGAAAGTAGTGGGTGTAATTGGCTACCAAAAAGCTGGATAAAATCAGAAATCTAAATTTAAAACATAAATAAATAAATAAAGTGCCAAAACTGATGAAGGCAGCACCAGCAGCCATTTTTATGTGACTACAATTAAATAGTCTACATGAGATTATGGCACCATGTGACAAGGCCAGATAATGGGTAGAAATTCTCATCTGTATATAAGAATGATAAATCATACAAAAAGACCCTTTCATGATTAAAAGATATAAAATAAATCTGCCAATGTTTGTTATAATTATGACTCATAGAAATTCCTGACTTCTTTTGTAACCAGTAGTTCCTGCCTCCCAGCACTACGGGGTCACCACAGTCTCTTCTCAAACCTCATGTAAAACAATCATCCCATTGTGGTGCATTAATTATCTCAATCTATCATCTAGTCACCACAAGTGAAGCTTCTGAGCATGTGGATTGAATTTGAAGTAAATGTGTGTTGACACTTTATCACTTACTGTTCTACTTAACAGTAGGTACAGACAATGCATCAAATCAAGAGGAAAAATTGTGCATACTTACTTGGGGTAAAAAATCATGTATAAGAATACATAATGGCGTTCAGCCCATCTACGCTCATCATTTCCTAGTCTAAAGCATGTTCAGTACTGCATCAAGCCTGGACTTGAATACTCCCAAGTGTTTCTGCCTCCATTACTTGACCTGACAAGCAGGTCCACACATTTACAACTCTCTGTGTAAACAAATGTTCCCTGATATCAGTGCAGAATTGACCTTAAAGTCATTTCCACCTGTGCCACTTTGTTGAACCCTTTAATGAATGTTAAAACCTCAATCAAATCCCCCTTTGCTAAGCTTGAATAGATTAAGTGACTTAAGTCTTTCCTCATAACTTTTTTGGCAGTTCTCCTTTAATTGAATTTGAGTGTTGAATTATTTCTGTTGAAAGTAGCCCTCGGGTAACTTGAATCGACTATTCCAGGCTGTGCAGTTGTATGAAAATAAGGCACCTCAGTACTGTCATTGCATATTTTAGTGGAGTCAATGCTGTTATTGATTGGTTTAGTGTATTCAGTGGCGGTCGCTGATTGGTTTAGTGTATTCAGTGCAGTCGCTGATTGGCTTAGTGTATTCAGTGCTGTCGTTGAATCTTTCTCATGAAGTCAGTGCTGTCATTGAATATTTTGGTGTAGGAATGGGCCAGCTGGAGCTCTATCAGCCCTGTGTCGTGGGAGGGAGGTGTGAGGAGTGCAAGGTGAATTTCTCCAACAGTCTCAGATCTACTTAAGTGCACAGGACATCGGTGAGAGGGTATAGCCTTTGTCGATGAGTCATCTTTGCTGTCCTATTTCCTTAAAAGCAGGATTGTAGTACAGGTAATAAGAATGTAAATTGAGTCCTATGTTTGGCTCATGCTCTGACATGACTATCTTACTGCTACATGCTAATTGCAGCACAACATAATGTTTTAAGTTTGTGCCTCACCTCTTCAGGTTTGATGTATTCACTGTTTACGATGTTTAATGGGGTGAAAAATGCTAATATTTTACCCAATGCAATGCAAACAGGGATTTTTATATATATTTATATATAAATATATATAATTTAAAAAAATTAAAATAAATGTATATATTTTCGGCTTATATGTGGATCCCTGGCTAATATTATTTTAAGGAAGGTTTGACTGATTTCCCTGATTTTTTTTTTGTGCATAGCTCTCGGAAATGTGAAGCACAGATCATCTGTAACCAGTATGAGTTCATTAGACGCTACACATGGGTCACCAGGTGTGAGTTTGGGAAGCCCGGATGTAGGGGAAAATGGCACTCCTCACTTGTGATGAAGAGGACATGGTCATAAGAATCTATTCTGCACTGGACTTTCTGGTAAAATTGTGAATAGTATAACTGTATATACTGTTGGTTCCTGGACTGAGGAAAGCAGCACAATAGTAATAGGAACAAGCAGTAGTTGGGATATGACTCCAAGGGGCACTTGGGAAAAATTGTGCAATGCCTCAGTATTGTGTTTATTCAAAAGGTAGTGATGAGAGGATAGGAAAAATGCTATGTGAGAAGGTAGAAATACTAAAGAGATCTGCTTTCTTTAGTATTTCTCCCAGACCAAAGATCACCGCCTGTTTGTAAGGCGTCTAGACCCTCTAACCCAGGGTTACTAAAATCTGGCCCACAAATCCAAATTCAGTCCTGGTTTTCCTCTCTCTTAGGTAGTTAATTGAACAATTAGTGCAAATTATTTGCCAGAGTGTTTTCACACCTGACTCCCAGGTAAAGGGAGTGTGGAAAAACAGCAGTGCTCGGCCCATGAGGACCGTGATTTTAGTAGCCATGCTCTAACACAGGGTTCTCTGTAGTGTCTTTAAAACAATCACCACTAGACTACTGTGCAAAACCTCACGCTGTTCTCAAACTCAGAAGAAAAAGGTAATGTGAAGGTATCATATTAAGGCACTCAAAAATGAGTCACAAGGCACAAAAATAGGTTTCCATTTATCTCGTTTGGCTCATAGGCACCTCACTTAGTTTTCTTCTTGGTTTCTTTGTGTATTGCTCCCATGTTGATTTTTGGGGACAATTTGTTGAGACACTGAAGATCCTTGTCTGATTCATTAATGACATACCCATTTTTCCGTTGAGAAATAAATATTACAACACAGAGAAACAAGTTTTCCGTCTGGTTGTATCTGAATTGGCAAAAGCCTGTGGCTGTGTCTCGTGTCTCCAGGACAATGCTGAAGAACCATGATCTGAGATCCAGGCAGGAGTTAACCACTCACCTCACCAATCAGTGGCCTTCTCCCGGTGCTCTTGACACCAGCGCCGTCGCCCTGGAAACGCTGCTGTACAGGAAACAAGCTTGCCAGTGGGAGGAGTATGTGTAATTTTCCGCATTTTCTGTCCTTGTCTTTGATATGGCCAGCATAGTGAAAAGGAAGTGTGCGCTAATGGTTAGGGACCATTTTTTATAATATTATTATTATTTTGTATTATTATGCATAATAATAATAACAATGCCTTATTATTGGTTTGATTGTTGTTGTTGTTGTTGTTGTTGTTGTTGTTGTTGTTGTTGTTGTTGTTGTTGTTGTTGTTGTTGTTGTTGTCGTTGTTATGGACAAATAAGAAAACCTTGTTTACAGCTGAACTCGAAAAATAATTTTACAGTAGCTGAGCACACAGCGAAATACTAAAACATCATACAACTTTGAAAATTGCATCAATGTATTTAATAAAAACACCACAAATTAAGGATTTGGTCTCCCCTGCTAGAATAGCAGTGCTTACTATGGGGCACTGTACCAGTTCATGACTTAAACGCTGCATAAACGCATTCCAAGGTAAGAGTCGGGCATGGGGTGCTGTATTGTTGCTGAGCATGTCAATAATAGTTGAAAGTGCACATCCTCAGTCTTACTTCTACGCCCTTGTTGAATACAGCAGTAAAATATTTGGCCCTTTTATGCTTAATTGTATCTCTTTGTGGAAAGAGATGCTTTTTTTCAGAGCTGACAGTTCAGCTCTGAAAAACAGGCCCATTGTTTCATGATCTATTAATTCAAATTAAGCCTGACTTCATTTTTACAACCTCTGACCCGAAAGTAATTTCTCTTTCTCTCTGTTCTTGTCACGGTGGTCAATTAGGGGTGTAGAGGAATAAATATGCGGATGAAAATTTAGAATGATGCACGATGGTGACTTTCATGTTAATGGCAGATGCAGCCACTAATAGCCACTTATGCAGGTCTCACAGACATCACAGCGTGGAAGAATGAGGAAACCTGCCATGCACCGAAGGCCACTTTATTTTGTTCTATGTTATTGTACAGTGTCATATTTTTTCACTCTGCCTGTTGTGAAATTGCCTTTGTTTCACTTGGTTTTATTTCATATTGTTTTTTGGACCATTTATATCAGCCCTGCTTGCAGTTCTAATATAAGCTGGTTCCCTAGTGATCCCTAGGTTGTATTTTGGTGTAAATGCTCTGCTCTGGTGCTGGATGTGCTGTCGTGGTACCCACCCGCCTCCCCCCCAGCCGACCACTCAATGCAGGGACCTGGGCGTTGTGACGCAGAGCGGTATCTATTTGCTTGGCCTCCTCAGGTCGGGTCTTTGGAAATGCTTGACCGACAGCATTACACGCCCCGGTGCTCATCCACCTCTGCCCTCCTCTCACAGGATATAATATTGTCTCTCCTCCTGCTCTCTCTCTTTCTCTCTCCCTCCCTCCCTCTGTTTTACCACAGTCTGGACCAGCTGTCAGCTGACATCAGCCTGTCCCAGATGTCCCTGGATCCTTCCCAGTCACAGGAGCCAGAGGGCAAGCTAGAGCGCCCCCAATGGCGAAGTGAAGGTACGGCGGACCCCACCCGTTTTTAAATTCATAAAAGGGATTAACAAAGTGAGTTCAGTCAGCAGAAGTCAGCAGAAATTGAATTCTGCTGACTGAAGTCAATTTCTGACACCAGTGTAGCACTTCAACCTGTAACTGGGCATATACCAAAGGCCGCCTTTGTGAATACTTATTAGTCAAATAAGCAAACTTGTATGCACACGTTTTTAAATATCTTAAGGTATATCCTAATCAATTTAATTGAATCACTTATTTTATCAATTTCACTTATCAATAAATACTTAGGTCTCTAGTTTTGTTGTCAAAGCAATGTCTAGACAGTAGCCCTAATCAAGGACAAAGAAGATTTAAGGCATGTCCTTGTAGATCCAGTAGTTTTGTGACAAGTAGCGCACATGCAGCACAGTGATAAAAGAGGTTGATTTAAGAATAATAAATTCCCTGTTGGTGCAGTGAGGGTTTGGTTCATTATGGCCAATCAGATCATCAGCTTTTTTTTTTCCTTTAATACATTTTCCATGGCAAACTGGCAATTTAGTGCAGTGCAGTATAGTGGTTAAGGAACTGGGCTTGTAACTCAAAGGTTGTAGGTTCACTTCCCAGGTGGGGCACTGCTGTTGAACCCTTGAGTAAGGCACTTAACCTGAATTGCTTCACTAAATCCAGCTGTACAAATTGATTCTATGTAAGAAATGTACAACTCTGTAAGTCGATCTGGATAAGAGTGTCCTAAAATGTAAATGTAGTGTAAATACTTTAATTGTAATAAAATGGAGTACATAATTGGATGCTGTATGATGCGGTAATATGAAATGAAACTAATCTGCACGTGTATCCAATTCCTACTGAGAAATGCCTTTTTCTCAGTAGGAAACTGATATACACTATATGGCCAAAAGTCAGTGAACACCTCTACTAATAATTGAGTTCAGGGCTGTTTCTCGGGGTTTGGGATAGGCCCCTTAGTTCCAGTGAAGGGTATTCTTAATGCTACAGGATACGAACACATCTTAGCCAATTGGGCGCTTCCAACTTTGTGGCAACAGTTTGGGGAAGGCCCTTTGCTGTTCCAGCATGACTGCCCCTGTGAACAAAGCGATAAAAAAGACGAGTTTGGTGTGGAGGAACTTGATTGGCCTGCACAGAGCCCTGACCTCAACCCCACTGAACGCCGATTGTGAGCCAGGCCTTCTCGTCCAACATCAGTGCCTGACCTCACAGATGCTCATTTGGCTGACTAGGCACAAATTCCCACAGACACACTCCAAAATCTTGTGGAAAGCCTTCCCAGAAGAGTGGCAGCTGTCATAGCCGCAAAGGGGGGTCCAACTCCATATTAATGCCCATGGTGTGATGGTCAGGTGTCCACTGACTTTTGGCCATATAGTGTAGTTGTCCGGGAGGAGGAAGACGAAAAGATGTGTGGTGCACGTTAGTTTAGTTTGTGCATTTTTATCAAATCCACATATATTGAAATGTGTTTATTCATAATATTAACTACATTTCATTGTTGCACTTGTCATGCTCCGTACAGGGAGACCAGATATCCTGCATTTTGACTTGTTGTCCCGCGTCCCTCAAGGACAGAATTTGTCCCGCATAATAAAATATCTCTGCTTTGTTATTATTTTATTAAAGGGTACTCACAGCATTGCCTCTTGGGTTCCACACACCTGTGGTGGTTAAAGAAAGGGAAATGTAATAAAAAGGCTACAGTGTTGTTTCCCAGCCATAAGTTTATGCGTCCTGTCTTTTTCTCCCATAGGAAAAGAAGACACCCCTTCCCTACGGGGCCTCTGCGGGTCCCTGACATCAGTGGCCAGCTACAAGTCCCTGGCCAGTCTCAAGTCCAGCGAATGTCTAGCAAGTCCCACCACAGATATGACCAGCCCTGGTCTCACGCCTTTGTGAATCGATCCGGATAGGCCCGGCCCAGCCCACGTCAGCATCCCATCGTTCCATCCATCAAAAATAAATAAAAAATTTAAAAAAACATCCCTACCATGTCAAGCTTTGATGAGGCCGGGCTAACAGGTTTAGACTTCCCGTTTTAAACTGTTATGTCAGTGTCATTTTAACTGCTTTTTTTTTTTGCACTCACCATACCTTACTGAGCTATGACGGGTGTCCATTTCAGCTGTTTCATGTTCGGCTTCAAAGGACGTTGTCTCCTGTTAAGCTTTAGATGTGGAGGCAAACTGGAAAACGTGGAATCATTTTGTGGAATTTGAAATTTTGCAGGTGTTCATCAGTTGTTCATCTACCCAGTTATAAAAAGCACCTATTTGATGTTTGGGTGTTTTTTGTTATGTCTAAGACAGAAATAAGCGCTTGCCAGTGCCGACTGCAAGCAAACAACAACCCAGATATAGCCTGAGGATAAAATCATCTGATGCAGCCTTGAGCTCCTTAAGAGAATCACAATAGCGTGTACTAGAGTAGTCAATCAGTTGATAATTGAGAATTTGTTGCAGCTGCAACATAAACCTTTCTGGACTGCAGTTGTCCAGATCATTACATTATCCAAGAAATGACCAAAAATGTACAGAATTTAATAGACGGCACCACAGACAGATGTTGTTAGGCTTGCTGATTATCAGTTGGTTTATATCCATTCAAGGATTAATCAAATAGGTAAATTAACCAAAGCTCTAATGACTTATAAAGCAATGACCTTTTTTGTACATGAACATTTTTCCCCCATTCAAATCATTCTATTTTACCTAAATGATTGCTTATTGTTACTGATGTTATATTGTATCTTACAGGAGTAGCAGGAGAGCTGCTGCAAATCAGCCAATATGCAACTCCAGCTGTGCACTGCAATTGAGTTGAACTATGAGAATCAACTCATATTCCTCATAATCAAATGTACTATAAAGTGAAAAATGTATGCAGCAAGCATCAGAAAAGGAGGATGACTAAAACTTTGGAGAACATGGTTGACTTTTTCCCCTTCTGCCTCCTCTGCTGTTCAAGGAACTGTTATGTTGAACAGGTCAGGTGTTTATGTGTGCGTTTCTGTACCACGAGAAACAAAGCAGGGCTTGTTATCTCGCTGTGTGCCTGTATGAGTTGTAATGCGCTTATTTCATCCTATTGGTTTTTTCCGTTTTTTGTGTGTGTAATGTGCAGTGCCGTTCAAAGCATGGCTATTATTCAACTACTGCCAGCAAACAGCGTTGCTCCCTGTTGCGTACAGTGTTCCTATGTCCACAGTACATCTCACTGTGCGGCTCTTGTTTAAACAGGATCTTTGACTATTCATCAGTAACCTTTTTTAAACAAATATTGGTTTATTTTTTCAATTAATGCTTGTACTTAATTTAGAATAAATTTGTTTCAATCATTTTATTTTGTCGCACCGTATTTGCTGGAGCAATGCAACACAGAAGAATAGGAATGAGCACTGTGTCATGTTTCCCTGCCTGGAGACTAACCATGTTTGATCTGTGCCTGTGCAATACATAGTGGGATTGTCCACTTCTCATCACACACTTCTGAATAATTTGGCACCTACCAAGACTGTGCAACTCAGCTGGTGGCCTGCAGAGTGAAACACAGTGACTGCGCAGCTCAGCTGGTGGCCTGCAAGTGAAACACAGTGACTGCACAGCTCAGCTGGTGGCCTGCAGGGTGAAACACAGTGACTGCACAGCTCAGCTGGTGGCCTGCAGGGTGAAACACAGTGACTGCACAGCTCAGCTGGTGGCCTGCAGAGTGCCCTGACGACTGAGCCAGCTTTGAGAGAGCTTCTGTCCAAACAATATGTTTGCATGACCAATTTTATTTTGTTTTAATGAAATTAATGAAATATAATTTTTTCCAAGAAAAAAAGTTTAAATAAGCAATGCCATTATACTTGTTTTATTCAACATTTTAGGGATAAACTAATCTAGTTGTTTCTCTCTTTTGTCTCTAATATTTGTGGCATATGATAAATAGGAAATAATTATCGAAAAATTAATAGGAGGGCACCACAGTCTGGCATAGAATTCAGACCGTGCCAGTGCAGACTGCCCAGTATCCCTGCAGGGTGATGCACAACTGGCAGCAGTGTCACCCAGGAATGGAGGGATTTTGTCTGCTGGATTGTCCATGTCTCCTTGCACACGAGCATCCCCCGCTGGTCAATCGGGCACCTGCAGTCTGTGGTATAAAATTGCGCACACTCATGTCTGTGGAAGCTTTATGTTTGATTTATACTAGAAACGGACTTCGCGTCCAGGTGGCATTTGCGTTTGCTTGCAGTCTCCACAAACGTTAAAGCGATTAATGGTTCTTGTGGTCAGCGTGGCTAGCGCACACTCCGACACAACAGTTGGCGGTAAAGAGCAAATTATGTAACCACAGTAGATAAATCAGGTTTTACTAGTACACTGCGGTGTCAAACGAAGCCGTGGCTGACGTCACGTTTTTCGGACCAGGGCACGTGCTTGTCTACACTCCCGAATTGATAGGAGAGGTTGCAGCGAGCTGCTTAGAATAGGATTGGGCATTCCAAATTGGGAGAAAAGGGGGGAAAAAGCATAAAAAATGAATAGGAGGGCAATAAACAACATTAGTTCAAAATATGATTTTCTGAGTAAAAGCCATTTCAATCGGTAATAATATAAAGTTTAATTAAATATGTTATAGGTTCAAATATGATTGATTCATTGTTAATATTTCAGGTATTTGATGGAATTATATGTGTATAGCAAATGTTATACATTAGCGTACTGTAGCTTGTGTCTGGTTAAATTTAGCGCTTAGCATTTACAGACATCGATTGAAACAAAAACGAGTTTACTGATGCTGACCCCATCACGTCTTGATGCAGAAAACAGATCAGTGTCGATCCATTGATGAAAAAGCATAAACAATCAAATTATACAACTGCAGCATGGAATTATGAAATCGTGTGCAAAACAAACATGAAGGAGAGGACTGGTATTAGCTGTGTCAGCATTACCAGCGTGATACAACCTCAATTCACCTTATTAACATGATCAAACCAAAAAAATGCTTGGAGGGACATCAACGGCATGTTCGGGGTTTTCGGTGAGTATTAGCCTATGTTCTGTTATTTGTGTTATCAACATAAAACGTGTAAATAAAGGTGGAAAAGTCTGATTTAATATGTTTTTACTTTCAGACTGTAAGGCAACAAAAGGTGACATTCGTCTGTATGCATATAATTACCTGTCATAACAATCTAAAATATCTCAATAAAACTCTCCATACTGCCATTTATAGGATTGTAATATTTGTGATGCATTATGCCTGTTATATTATTCCAGTGGATGAGCACAAAACAATGGCATTATTGTGCACTTTGCTATACAAGCTGTACAGAATTTTCACACCTGCATGATTTTTCGACCCGAATAATTTCTGATACAGTGCCAGTTTATCTTCACCCCAGGGCCGCCTGTAGCGCCCCCTATTGTCTATGATCTGTAATTGATTGCCACAATTTCAATCATGGTTTCCTCTGTTTTGGCTACCTCGACGCATAATAGCTTAAATGATACTATTAATGTGGTTAACATTATACAACATGAATATAAACTCAGAAAAATGCTGTACTCAAATGAGTAGAAATTGCTGCATGATTTGAGGATTATTTTTCTTTAAAAATTGTGCCGTTTCCCAGGTCATGTTCTAAGATCCTAAAAAGGGTCCAAAAAAATATTTTGTAATCTCTTAAATTCATTGATATGTAATACATAGTTATATAGAGCCTTCTTCTGACGACCTGAATTTTAATAAAACGTCGCAAAGAAAGGTTCCCCTGGGGGGGGGGAGCAAGATCAATTGGCACTATATCAGCGATTGTTCGGCTCAAAAAAGTATGCATGTGTGCAAATTGTCACGCTTGTATACCAAAATGCACAATTCATGTGCTTATCCTCTGGACTACTTGCATTATACCTGTGTTAAAATATCAATTAATTATTATTTAATATGTCAATAGATTTTCAAATAACCTGCAATAAGTTCACCCGTGAATTGATTATCAACGCCCACAGTAAATATGAAATGAAGTAGGCCTACCAATATTCAACAGCAGAAAGCAAACGTTAAGTAGGAACTGTTTTCTTTATCGGCAGCGTGTTTAAGAACGGGACGTTTATGTTGTGGGAACGGCATGTTTAGCTTTTGTTTCCAAGGGAGTGAAACCAAGAAACAAGCTCTAAAACTAGTAGCTGCACAGCATTATGAACAATTGTGCAGCAGTAATTGGTAAGTTTGATGTTTCTGTTATGTATATATATTTATTTACCTAGAAACCACATTTAGTTACACCAAACACACAAATCACTAGCCGATCGTGACTAACTAGCTAGCTAACGTTAACGGTTGAATTCATTGACCACTGAATGTTAGCTGGGTAGCGATCTGTGCGAAAATGTGATTGTTCCGTAGCTAGCAAATGGTACGTTAGGTATAATCGACCGGAAAAAACGATATATATAATTAGCTACTTCCAGTCAGTTAGCTAACTATCTATCTGATCAAGCAAGTAGCTAGTTAGCTAGGTACGCATCCAGCAGATTAGCTAACAGTTCGCTAAATACTTAGCTACACACATTGTAGTGCGACTCCCATAACATTAACTTCAGAAAATCACAGCTGACGTTGTAAAGTTAGACTGCAAATCATCCAGTGCTCTAGCCATCTGCTTAGCTAAATATGTAAATACTATCTTCGCTTAGCTTGTTGAACACTATGTTGTTAGCAATCTAACATTAGGCTGTGAGTTAGCTAATGCGAATGGTTCGTAGTTGGCTAGCTTCACGCTAACCAACAATGTGATTTGATAGGTGGCTAGCTAGGCCAACCGGGTAGCTAACTATACTAAGTTAACGTAAGCCCGCTATATTTGTGTCTAGGAACAAAGTGTCAGTCCATGATCACAAGCATAACATGTGGTTTAGCTTCTTAATCGTCCAACTAGCGAATGTTCACTAACATCGCGGACTTTAGCTAGACAACTAAGAAGCTAAACCGCTTTCCGTTATTGTGATAGGGCTGACGTTGGTGCTGCACCACGAAAGTTCCTAAGTTACGCAGTCAAATCAATGAAATACACCTCTTAATTATCACGCTAACGTTAGATCTCCGATTTGCCATTTTCATGGTAAATAAACAGTTACTTTTTAGTTCACTAACGCTTGCTAGGTAACTTATATGTATGACATGCGCAGCGTCTTCAGTCTGAATGCTCTGCTGCATAACGCCAGGCTATACATGCGGAGCCTGACTAATTAATTTCTGTTGCAGATTAATTCCGAGTGAAGAACATGAGTAAAGACTCGCAAATGAGGGCTGCAATAAACCAGAAGTTGATTGAAATGGGCGAACGGGAGCGGTAAGCCAAGCCTTCCTTTAATACATGACGGAATGAGTCAATGATTTCCACAGCAAGCAATCACACAACGTTAGCTCATAATGCACATATAGCTTGTAATACATAGCATACGTTTGCAGTGAACTCAAAAGATCAAGAATTGTAATGACCACATGCCTGTTTGGTATCATTTGAAAGGAACACCTTGAGGTTTATGAGATTATGATCATATAGCAAGGCGACGCAACACAGCCTGAAGTACCAAAGATAGAAAATTACAATAAGTAGGCCTTATATAGTTTTCTAGTGTACAAAGTCATGTTTGAAAAGCAGTAAAGGTGTCATGGTGGACCTATGGAATTTGGGGCATGCCTAAGTGTCATGCCTACATGTCAGCTAAGTGTGTAAAACATGAGACTTCTTGACCCAAGGGCTTGTGAACTAGAGGACTTTTAGTGAGGGGTGTCACAGGCAGCTCCAACTGTCCCAAAGGTGACTAAATTATCGGACCTATCATATATATTCACCTTTTTGAACCTGGAAAACATACTAAAATGTTTTCATGATTAAAACCTGTTTCTGTCACCCAAACCATTATGGATCATTATCATTATTTATTTATTTTTTGGTCTTTCTGTCCGGCACAGGTTGAAGGAGTTGCTCAGAGCTAAACTTATTGAATGTGGGTGGAAGGATCAGTTGAAAGCACATTGTAAAGGTAAGTGATGTATAAACCCTCGGGTGTGAATGGATTAATACATTTGTTTTGAGAAGTGGAGTTGTCAGGACTTCTGTCAAGTAGCTTCTGATAACCACTGAATTTACTAGCTGGCAGGATCCTATCCAATGGGTGCCTTCTGATTACAGATGTCATCAAGGAAAAGGGCTTGGAGCATGTGACTGTGGAAGACCTGGTTGCAGAAATCACACCCAAAGGAAGAGGTATTAATGTCTAGGGCTGTCATTGGGGCATTTATCAAATTATTCATCACATTGCTCGTTGTGCATTCAGTGAATCTAAATGTATATAATTTATTTGTATTCATTCCTCCCACATCGGAATACCAAAATCATAGGCCCTTCTCATCGCTGCAATGTCCTCTGTCATTTTGGGAGAACACAGACTAGCACATGCATTCTCCAAAGCACTGTGTTTCACTCTGCAGTCTGCTGACTGAACTGTACTGTCATTGATTTGGAGAAAAAGATAGTGCCAACTGCTCCCTTCCCTCCCCTGCACAGCGCAAAAGCCAGTAGTTGCCAACTTACGGGGCTGTTGGTCAGCATCTGATACTTGCGGCATGTAACAACACTGAAACCCAGAGTTTTAGCAGGACAAGCCACCCGACAGTCCCATTAGATTCTTTTCCACGGAATCATTCATTTTGTGTTCCTCCAAGACAACCTTCACTTTAGGCTGTTTGCACATTTCCCTTAATCATTTTTCACTGGAGTCAAACTACCTTGTTCAAGGGCACCGCAGCAGGTTTTCAACCCAGAGCCCTATAGTTTGAACATAATATATATCCACACATCTATTGTTTTTAGTACTGTTCAGCACTGTTGAACAACACCATTTGGTCGGTTTGGTCATAACCTCTTCTTTCTTTATCCTTTTAGCTCTTGTACCTGACAGTGTGAAGAAAGAACTTCTACAGAGAATAAGAGCTTTTCTTGCTCAGCATTCTACCCTATGAATGGAAGCATAACTCTCTTCTTATCTTTATTTTCTGATCCAAATAGAAATCAAGTACATTTGTTTTGCCTCATTGCTGAAATTAAAGTAATGTGACATGTTATCATGAATTTTGATATTGCTTTTTTTGGGGGGCAAAATAGGAAGTAGTTGTGAATCATTTGAATGCATTTTTAACAATAAAGATTTGGTTAACAATTTGTCTACATTTCTATTATTATTATTATTATTATGGGTCCAAGCAGTGAGGTTGCTGGAACCCTATTACTTTTGGTAGGATTATTATTGGTGGTGTATAATGGCCACCTGGTGGAGCTATAACAAAACATTCAACATTCTCACCATACATAGCTCTTAAATCTTCAAGGAACATTCCTTGAGATGTATTAAAACTTTAGCCAACTGTGACTCATGTATGTTTTAATCACCTCCCTCTTTTTTTCCCCAATAACTCACACACAGAACTCTTTTTGTGAACAGCTGGGCCAGTTTGCATGAGGTTTTGCATGTATGATCTATGTACCTGTCTGACTCTGATTTGTTCAATTCCAAGACTTGTATCTAAAAAATATAAATGGTAATTCATTCAATTTCAGTTATTGCTTAGTCACCTATTCCTCAATGATTTAAAACCTTAAAACCTTCCACATAATTATGGGGCCATGCACCAAGCACGTATTTCCTGGTTTTATAATTATAATATTGCCTGGTTTGGTGTTTACAAAAATTGTAATATGAAAATGGCCTAATGAGTGTATTCGGCACCGATTGGTCAGTTGGTGGCACTATAACAGTCAACTGAAGTAGCAATCTTAAGTAACCATAACTCATGCCCCATTTCTCTTACAGACTTGCCATTTAAATATTTTGATAAGCCTCTCCTCTTAGACTGGTAGATACTCACCCCAGGACGGAGGGGACCCATTTCTCTAGTAACTCTGGACCAGGCTGGCGAGTGGAATACATGGAGGCTTGAGGGGCTTTCAGGGGAGTTGCAGAGTCATGGGCCCTCAAGTCCTCCTTCAGCAGCGTAAGTCATTTTTCTAAAATGACAATCTGGTAGCCTAGGTCCTGATTTAAAGTGCACTGATACTCTGGGATGAAACCCGAGTCTGCACAAGAATGTACGTCTGACAAGACTAGCACTTGACCAGCTTCTCGTCCATGGATGCCACACTGCCGTCATCGCTGCTGTGGACGGAGCTCATCTCCCCAAAGGATGATGCTGGTCTCTCAGCCCAGGACAGATGACAAACCGCGGGCCTGGCAACAAGGTGTCTGGGGCTTTATGGGTCGGCAAGTGAGGGGGCTGCATCCAGGAACTTGATGCGGTCACCAGCCAACAAGGGCTAACCAGTCCAATACCATAGAAAAAACGAATTAAAATGACAGCTGTCCGGAGTACACTAGTCAAAAAATTAAAATATGAGATTCAACAGTATCCCACCGTTTTCACTAAAATGCGCTAAAACAAGCTAAATCAGTTTAAGATCAATAAAAAGGTTTAAGATAAATACAAATTCAGACATTGCAATGTTTAAAACAAATGTTTAAATGTATAAAAACAAATACTAGAATCCAACAAATACCAATACAAAAGTAGGCAGAATTAGTAGTTTGAACAGCAGTAAGCAAGAAGAGTATGCCAACGAAACAGACTATCCTTTACGGGCCAGTTGACCGTGGGGGGGTAGCATAAATGTTGGTAGTTAAAATGATGCCTAACTGCTGTGCATGTATAGCCTGTAACAGTAAAAGCCCCAAAGGTGGGAAGTTGCACTGGTTGCTGTGCTCATACTGGGTGTTGTGCTCGCTCAAGTGTACTGGACAGAACTAGCTTTATATTACCTGTATGCAGTCCCTCTCCCTGCTCCCCCCTGCCTTCTGTGTGTATGCAAATTACATCTAGCAGCCTCCCAAGCCACACCTGGCTATGCCTCTATTCCTGTGTCAAACTGAACAAATAACAAATTGTATATACTTACCTTGTCTGGTGTGATGCTGTGCAACCTAGGGGAACATTAATGGTTAGCTCGGCATACAGCATAAGAGAATAAGCCATACCCCTATGTCAAGCCATAACTTTAACCTCAATAGAGAATAGGCCCACCCATAACCTTGCTTATTGGTGCTTGTGTACAAAATGTTCCTACACTCTGTGGTATCTAGCACTGTTTTCAGAACAGGTTGCTCAAGTGATCATTAGTTAGAAATACCTGGGTAAAAATCTGGACTGTGCTGAACTGGGTTGTGGCTGTCATTATGATATTATGTCAGTAGGTGTCTACCACTTGTGGAGTAGTTTCAGCTCTGTAATGTAGAGGACACAGGCTAAACATGGTGGAGTAGCTAACCTCCTGAACAACTCAAACAAACATGCGTTTGTCAGGTAAACTGGAAAGTTTTATGGTTGTATGAGGCCTGTAAATATTTTGAATTCATGCTAATTGAGAAGCGCTGTTACAATATTAGCTAAAGTGGTTTATTATTTATAATATTGATTCAGCCAAGTGATCCAGAGACTGTCGTTGGAACGAGTATTGTTTTATGAATTAATGTAATGTGAACAGGTGTTGCAAATGGGGAATCATTAGCAAGTTATATTAAGCTAACTACATATGGGAATGCCTAAGCATTTACAACACTGTGACA
Source organism: Aldrovandia affinis (assembly GCA_029706075.1). NCBI lineage: Eukaryota > Metazoa > Chordata > Actinopteri > Notacanthiformes > Halosauridae > Aldrovandia > Aldrovandia affinis. The sequence goes on from JAINUG010000022.1 coordinate 7,278,954, forward strand.
TGAAGAAAGCTATGTTATGTTTATGCATGATTGTTGTAGCAGAGTGGCAGGTGTAGAGGGATGAGCACCCCTCTCTACTCCTCCCTCTACCCCTCCCGGCATCACAAACCCTCCCCCTTAGCTCCGAGCACCAGGAGGAGGCAGAAACTCACAGACCTACAGGAGAGGAACAAGGTCTTATGAGGCCCTGCCCCCAGGGTCGAAGATGGGCCATGGTCATTGCACCAGCAAGGCCATCCTGGAGGTGGGACAGGGCGGCGTGGTGTCTCCTGCTGGAGCAATGGGACAGGGTGGTGTGGCAGCCCCTGGTAGCAGTACAGATGAGGGTAGACCTCAGGAAGGCCAGCAACAGCAGGTGACAAGGAGCCCTTGGGAAGGCCGGCAGTAGCAGGCGATGAGGAGGTCTCAGCAAGGCTAGCTGGGGTAGGGAGTTTGTGCATACCCACGGGACAGCAAGACAAAGGGCCCTCTGGCAGTCCTGAAGTGGCAGGTGGCCAGGTGCCCTCTGGCAGTCCTGCAATGGCAGGTGGTGAGGTACTGGAGATCCAGGACGGGCCGGTGGCCTGGAGAGCAGTGGGGACCAGTGGTGTGCTGGAAGCCTGTAGAGCCCTGGTGGCCTGGTCATCAGCATCTGGCTGAGGCTGTGTGCTCCTCTGATAAAAAAAACAGACAACAATTGATTCCATAAGTATTCACCCCTTTTTCTAAGACACACCTAAATAAATAACTGGTGCAATCAGTTGTCTTCAGAGGTCACATAATTATTTGATTGGAGTCACAATTCCCTTGTTCACAATTGTGAATTATTTTACAATTCACTCCCATTATATTTATATATTATATTTGCCATTTGGTTGCTCACGGCTTACACGGAAACAGACATAAATGCAAAAGTATCAATAGAGCCATGTGGATGGGTCGACAAGAAATATAGCATTACATCATGAAATTATGGATTTTGGTCAGAGTGCTCCTTTAATTTATCAACATCCAATATGATTTGCAATTTTCATGACTTTTTATCTGGTTTGATAGGCCTACTCAATATTCCACCTCTCAAGGTTGCAGGGAAAAGTTAACTGCAACAGTTCCCCTTAGCTGTACCACCAACAGTGAGAGATCTGCTTTCTCTAACGCCTCCAAGGTTGTTGTACCCCTGTTTGTTTTGCATTTATATAATATTGGCATGATGATATCTGTACCGTAATGTTAGAAAATACAATTTCAGTACATATGCATGCATACTGAAATGTTATGATAAGTAATCCTGACAATGAACAGAATATGAATTTTTAGCCTTTCACCTAAGAAAAATAATTGCGACTTCACAAAACTTTTACTGCAAGCTTGAGGCTTTTGTCTGGCTGGCGTGTGGCATCTCCCCACAACAGCTGGCTAGCTATCTAGTTATGTTGCTTTTCATAAAAAGTTACAGAAGAAGAAGTATTTCTATATTCTTATTTCATTGAAAAACAACCAGCTGGTTAGAATCAAAGAGGTGTCTTCCTTCTTCAGAGGAAGGGACCCAACAAGCACATGATTTTGTCACAATGTTGCAATGAGGTCATGTATTGGTAACGGGTGACATTACCTTGTGCCAATGTTGTAACAACATTGTAAGAAAGTAACAATGTAACTGCTGCACAGGTGATGTTGTGAAGACGTGGTGGTTACTTTATTTGGGGAAGTTATCTATTAGTCATTTTTTGATCTATAAGCGCTTATAGTGATGTTGTGAGGACGTCATAGTCATGCTACCTTGTAATCATGGTACATTTAAATTCCCTCCCATTGCAGAAGTGTTAGAGGTACATATCTAACTAACAGGCCTATATATTTTGAGTTTCAGCTCAAAATAATGAATATGCTTGTTGGAATGAAATGCTTATTGTTTGGAAGATAAACATACCCAATAACACTAGTAAGAAATATGTATTTTAAATATAAATCATCATGACTTCAATGAAATGCTTTGATTTGTTTGATTTTATTGAAATAATTTTGCAATAAAAGGACACTTTTGTACGTTGTATGTAAATTAAGCTTATCGTGAACAAACGGCACAGCCATAGACTTTCTTACTGATCACCAAATCTATTTCTGCCACTCCAGTCCATAGGCAGCAAGAACAAAACCATTCCTTGTCCACCGGGGGGTCGAGACACTGGGCGTACAACTATACTATTATTCCTAACTCAGCTCACTATATTTCGTCCACCCTAAGCACGCACATTTACTTAGTACATTCCTACTAGCCAATGCGAACAATGCTGAACACTTTGCACCTTATGTGAACAACACCCTCTCTATAATCAGCACAGCCGCCGTGTTCCCTCATCAATGCATGAAAGAAAAGAGAGCTTGTCGAGGGACACTGCTGCTGCCAGTTCCAAGCCCTCTAAACCACAACATTGCTTGCCAACAAGGTCCCCTCAACCCCCTGGCTTTCTTCGACTATGTCACCAGCCACTGGCACCAACATGTTCAGCCCGCCAAGGACTTCATTTGTCACTACCGCCAGTCCACCATACAGCATACCATTTTTTCCCATCTTTTTTCCACATTTAAACACACAGTGATGAATCCTTTTGTTTGGACAGTGTGGGAGGAAGGTTGAGAGGTTCACCCTCATTATCTATCACTATTATTGGCATATCCTATTCAATTACTGAGGCCAGTTAGTAAATTGCATTTCCAGGTCATTAGTAAACTACGTTATCAGCGCTTGCCATGTGTAGTGTGTAGGAAATTGTATCATCAGTGCAGGCCACATGTAGGCCAGCACAAGTAACTGTTTATTTTTTTTATATTAACGAGTGGAGGACAAGGAAAATAATGGAGGGAAATGTGAACAGATGCAGATGGAAATTAGATTAGGATGAGAGACAATGATGTATAGAGAACTGTGGTATGAACTTATGGGAAGGGTTGAGTTTAAGTGGGAGGGGTATGACTTTGAGCTCCACTGCAGGAGGGGGTAGAAAAACGGAGAGTGTTTTCAGAAATGTGTCAAGAGCTGCTTCGCGAACCAGCCTTGGTTCTTGTATGTAATCTCGTATCATATACAATAAACCTATTACATCAGACTCTGAAGATTGTGTTTGTTTTTGAAGCAGTATCCAGTGTGGTGGGATCCCTCAGTCTAACTGGCCCGTTTTCTTTTTTTTGTGTTAGGCCAAGGGACTTGATCGAGCGTAATAAATAAAAAAATATGGGAAGCATTGCTTTGGAAGAGTGCTTGTTTCGTTTCTGTGAAATATATTGATGAAAGATTAAATGTAACTTGGCATCAAGTTTTTGATATCAATAATTTGGTATGCAGAGCGAATTTAGGAATTGTATTTTATAGATGTACAGAGAGTATATACTGTGTGAGTAACTTGTCTTTTTTACATTGAATATAGATATAGACAGTGGCGGGCCGTGCATTTCACACCTAGGCCTTCAGTAGTGCTCTGTCTGAATCAATCCACCCCTCAATAACTATTTTATGGCTATAAAAGCCATCTTATTGTTATGTTTTGAGTGTCTGTTCGGTTTGTTTTTGCACTTTGTTTATTTATCTTTCTTCAGTCATGTTTCATTCTCGTTCTGTCATGCACTTCGGGAAATTCTATGTTTCGTTTTTTCCGTCTTCGTTTCTAATCTCGTTTTACTTCCTTCTTACTTTCTAATTACACTTTGTATATATTAGTTAGATGTATATAGTACTAACCAACTAATCTACTAACATTAGGGATTTAGATTAAGTTACTAACACTACTAATCACTAATTATCTCACGCCTCTAACTATCGCTGTCATTCTCTCGCGTCCTATCTCTGTACGCTTCTCACGTTCCGCTTTATTCGCACGCAGATTTCTTTATGCGTTCCTCCTCCTCCCTAAAAAACCGAAACATAGAATTTCCCGAAGTGCATGACAAGACAAGGAGAGGAACTCGAACAGGAACAATGACAGACGGGAACAGAACGAGAATGAAACATGACTGAAGAAAGATAAATAAACAAAGTGCAAAAACAAACCGAACAGACACCGTTGCCGTTGCATCGCAGATAGATAACTCGTGTATCCAGAATAAATGCCTTTACTGAAGAAACAAACCCGGGGTGCTACAGCTGCGACACACATAAAAAAAAGCATCAATAATAATCTCATAAAATTTCAATATTATTTAGGAAAATAGCAACATTTTACTCACCAAAAATCCTTATTATTTGTACACAAAATCCATCCCCCTTTCTTTCCTCAAAAAGAGTTAAATTACTCTGTCGTACAGATTATCCGTGTGTTTCAGTTCCATCAAGAAGTCCTTTTCTATCGCCATCGAAGCTAATGCTGAAAGTCGAGCCTGCCCTGTCGTATTTCTGGCATAAGTTTTAATTCGCTTTAGGGCTGAAAATGTCCACTCAAATGTCTGAATCACAGACTGATGTTAATTATATTTTGTCCATGAATACTTATTAAATAATTCCAAATGGTCTGTCCGCTTCCTTTCATAGATTTTCCCCTGATTGTGCTGCTTCCAGACGTGTATTTTCATATTTTGTTTTGTTTTACTTAATTAAAATAGTATTCGCAACCAATTTATGTTAATTTCAAGTTGGACTCCGGAAAACCTTGATAAATCCCAATTTCATGTGTAAATGTTGGTACGAAGGAATTACGAGAAATTCCGTTCTTATGTTGCTTGATAAATTAGGCCCTCGGTGTGGTAGGTATTCTATGTATGCTTGTTGTGGAGAGGTGAAGCCGCGCCAACCGGATAATAGTAACCACAGGTGCGTAGGTTCAAAAGCTGCAATAGCCGCGATAAATAAATGAATGAAGGTGGAACCCGCACACTGTGTGTAGACGAGGGAATATCCCAAACGAGGCGAAGGCTCGATGTTTAATTTAAAGTCTTTTAATAGACAAAAGAGACAGACGTTTCGGTCAAATGACCATCATCAGTATCATCAGTGATGTATGCTAACATAAAAATAATAAAAATCTTCTTTTAGAAAAAAAATTATTATGCATCACCTAGGACCTAGGTCTTCACCTTGAGCACACAGTCATGTATTTTATTACCCATTATGCAACAGCTGTGACATGATCAAGGAATGCATTGAGTCAGCACAACTAAGAGGAGATAAGAAGGCAAACACAGTAAAACACTGAGTAAAACACCGTTTTATACGTAGAAGGCAGTGCATTACCTCAGTGGGGATCACTTGGGGATCAGGTCTAGTCTTGTAGGCGGTGTGTTTTTGCCACATCCTCAGTGAGCAGTATATTGTGTACCCCAGCAGGAGGAAGATTCAAGTTATACTAAAAACAATTATAAAATGTTCACGTTAGCACAGTACTGGTTGCTACATACATGCATATATATAAATACTGTATATATATATATACACTATCCTATCAGAAGTCAGTACACACTGACTACAGAAGACACCCCTCTAATTGACGGAAACTCATAAATATGCAAATATTTGGGCCTGTAAAGCTGATCAGCACTCCACTCAGAGGTCATTTCAAAGTTAAATAAAGAACAATCAGTACTCAAAGACAGCTAACAGAGTTTCAGAAGGGAATGATTGTTCGATGTCATGTGGGGAAGATGTCTGTGCGCAACAGTTAAACATTCATAGGGCAATAATTGGCAAAATCCTTAAGAAATAGGATCCACAGCTACCACTGAGACCAAACAATAACCAGGCAGGCCAAAAATACTGACTGATAAGGGCTTCTTATCTCATCTTACCATCAGATCCTAGGGAATCTGTTTAGAGAAGCAAGCAGTCACAAGCAATTCTGTAAGTTCTTCCATCAGATGCAGAGAGCAGCTGACCATGAGCCTTTCAGAACCAAAACTAAAGCGTGTGGTCGATTGGCAGGGCCAAGGCCACCGAATCTGGACTGTGGATCAATGGAAACTGCTCCGGTGGAGTGACAAACCACACGAAAAACACCCCACAGAGACAGATAACACTCTCTGTGTGCCTTTACCCCACAGAGACAGATAACACTCTCTTTGTGCCTTTACCCCACAGAGACAGATAATATACTCTTTGTGCCTTTACCCCACAGAGACAGATAACACTCTCTGTGTGCCTTTACCCCACATAGACAGATAACACTCCCTTTGTGCCTTTACCCCACAGAGACAGATAATATACTCTTTGTGCCTTTACCCCACAGAGACAGATTATATACTCTTTGTGCCTTTACCCCACAGAGACAGATAACACTCCCTTTGTGCCTTTACCCCACAGAGACAGATAACTCTCTGTGTGCCTTTACCCCACATAGACAGATAACAGGAACATGGGAGCACACTCTCTTTGTGCCTTTACCCTATAGAGACAGATAACACTTTGTGGAAGGGGTTGGTCTAAGTAGGGGAATCAGGATGATTAACAGCCACGCCTACTGGCAGGGCAGCTAGGGACACAGCTGTGCAGCATTATCGAATTGTACCTGTGTGCTTAAAACTGCTCTGCTCTCTTAGTAGGTGGCTGGAACACGGGAGCTGAATGCCAGTCAGGAGAGAACCATGAGACCATGAATAAAAACGCATCTGAAAAGTAGCGAATGTCTTTGTGTAGTGTTGTGTAGTGATTGTATAGTGTTTTGTCAAAAGGTGCTTTTTATTTTGTTTGTTATTTTGATTTACTGTTTTTAGCTGGAACCCACAAGCAGGACGGTCAAAGTTTATTTAGTTAATTTGTACCCTGCAGGTTTTGTCTCTCCCTCTCCATATGGGAGAAATAATAAAAATCCCAGTCTGCCGACCGAAAAATTCCAATGACTCTGATGGAGTTACAGTCTTGCATGGCAAGATGGGAGAAACTGTCCATGGGACAACAGTAGCCCAGGTGCTTCACAAATCTGCTCTTTATGTGAGGGTGGCAAAAATAAAACAATTGTTGAAGAAAACTTGATGTATGTGAATGGAGAAATTCGTAAAAGTCAATTAAAATGAAATCACATCACCCTGTAGCACTTTATTAGCACTTTATTTAATGCAAATCATTTTTTGAGTACTTGAGATATTACTCTCCCCATATGCATACCTTTAATCACCATATTAACATATTTACTCTTTTTCAACAATCACTTTTACAATCAAGTTTAACGAATTGCCAGGCCAAACACCTCTCAATGAACAACATGAATTACATAGCACAACTGTAAGCTAGTTACAAGCCATGGCATCAGTTTGATAAGGTTAGGCAGCGAGTCCATTTGTTTTATTGCAAGCTTGCTTGCTAAACTAACTGACATTTTATAGCTAGCTAGGAGGTCTGTTCTTTATGGTTTGTTGCTTATCTACTGTGTGTGATCTTTGAGCAGGACAAGCCCCTGGTCATATTTTTTATAACAAGATCAAAACTATGAATCAGGAAATATCATGGTCTTCAAGGTTTCTGCTGTTCTTGTTGAGGTAAACAGGATGGGAAACATTTCTTTAGATCTTTAAATAATAGTTCTGAAGCTTTGCGTGCTTACATTCAATGGATTTAAAAGACACAACTTTCTATGATCCATTAGGGACTGGGTGGGCAGGGTGGGAAATTAGTATTAGTTTTAAGGTTAATAACAGTTTTTTTGGTGCAGTCTGTTACTCAATCAAAATAAATTCTGGATCTGGTGTTGTGTAATACTCCTGACAATTTGCAACTCACCAGAACCACACGTGATCATAGTGCAAAAAATACCAAAAGTGACTGCAGTGCTCACAACAAACATTTAATGACATAAGCGAACAGTTAGCGTGTGGCAAACAAGAACATCCCAACACTTTGATTATAAAAAAGCCACACTACCATGATGGAAAGGCTTTCCAGGTTATCAAGGCCTCAGTGCAATAAAATACAGCAGTGCCTTTAATCAAAACTTTGACATTGACCTTATCTCCTTGTGCATATGTGGAACAGCTTGCCAGGTCATGTAGTGGGGGCAGAAACACTTAGGGTATCCAAGTCCAGGCTTGATGAAGTACTGGATATTCTTTAGACGAGGAAATTATGAGTCTAGATGGGCTGAACAGCTTGTTCTTGTCATTATGTATTCGTATGTTCACTTTGTGTGTGCAGCTTATGCTAACATAGATCTGAAAGGGGTCCATAACGACAGGCTACAGGTTAGTACAGTCCTTTACCTTGACTTCGGTAGTCCGGATCCTACCATCTGCACCTGGTATAGTCTTCACAATCTGTCCAATGGGCTACAAAGCCTGTGGTAGATGGGGATCCACTATCATGACCACTTGTCCAACCTTCTTATGAAGTGGGCCCAGAAGTGATATGCAAGTATTTGGCTAAGGTTTGATGTCTTCCAAAAAGGCCACTGTCTATGCAGACTACTTGTGGGAGCGAATCATCAACAGTAAGTGAGACCAAATCGGGGTCTGCGACATCCGCCAAAACATAACCAAGGTTTGAAGTTAAGAATGCCCTCCACCTCGGTGAGGACCATCAGGAGAACATCCTCAGGCTGGGTCTGGTCCCCAACTGCCAGGGCCGTCTTTAGGGGGCGGCAACCGGTGTGACCGCACCAGGCCCCGCCCTTCACAGGGCCCCACAGTGAGAGGGGAAACTATTCCAGTGCACCCTCCCTCTCTCTTTCACAATCACACTGAGGGAGAGAGGCTTTCAGTGCACCCTTTCTCCCTTTTCCATACACACAGGAAGCACTCTACTCAGTCACTCTAGACAAACACACTCAGAACTCAGACTCCACGTCCTCCGACACGGAAACCCCTTTGTGGGGGAATACAAACAGTTAACCATACGTTACTCACTCTAACCAACAAGACCAACACTAACACTACGCAATACGCAATACGCAATACGCAATACGCAATACGCAATACGCAATACGCAATACGCAATACGCAATACGCAATACGCAATACGCAATACGCAATACGCAATTACGCAATACGCAATACGCATGTGCACAAATGACAAGACAACAACTCTGAATGAACACACGAATAACACAACTAACAACCCTCAATACACACACGAATGACCAGACAAAACAAACTGATCCCCCACTCGCCCCACCTGCTCTTAAATAGGCTGACTTTCTGCCTCGCTCAGGTGGGACTCATGAGGCAATCACCTGTCTATCATTCATACGCCTAATCACAAAACACCAAACAATTGACAAACCACACCCACTCACATTCTCACACACAAACATGTAAGTGAATAATCACTAATCCATGCCAATCAACACCAATTAAATAATGATTAATCAATTATGGCCTTTGGAACAACCTTCTGGGCAACAGTTCACACTCTCACAGTCTCACACCCTGCGAGAGTGCCAAACCTGCCCCCGGAAAGTCTCACTGCTCCAAAGACCTCCACAGCATGGGAAAACAAAGGCAACCCTGCCACTCCCATGTTGCCAAGACCGACGCCCTCCACATACGAAAAAGGAAGTGTAACTGAAATTGGCTGGCCTCATGCTATCAAGAGAGTTAAATGCAAAGTTTTGTTAAAATACAATACAATCTCCCGCTCAACATTACAAAGAGAGGTGTGAGCAGGTGTGCGCCTGCTACTCGTACCCAGCATGAATGTGGAACCCAGAAGCAAGATGTCGCCAATGCTGTAAGTAACTGTTAGCGTTTTAACAGAAACAAACAAAACAGGCTTACATGGTCCTATTACAAATGTAAAACAATTTTTTTTAAAGCTGTGAGATACAAAATAAAAAATATACTGGATGTGCAACATTGTCGGGTTGTGTGGTTTGTGAAGCTGGTGAGTGAAACATTAGAAATGATATGCAAGGGTGCTCCTATAGCATTGCGGTAGACTAATAATATAATATATGACATTTAGCAGAAGCTTTTATCTAAAGCAACTTACAGTAGTGAATGCATACATTCTTCAGTATATGTGGCCCCAGTGGGAATTGAACCCACAATCTAAGCATTGCCAACACCATCCTCTACCTTCTGAGCCACACAGAACCACCTGCACCTAAAACTACAAATGTTTCTATTCATCTGGGGATAGGGTTAGTGAAAATCAGTGAAAAGTTATACACTTTAGTAAGTTATTTTTGTTGCAAGTGAACTGCTGGAAGCTAGCAAGCTAGTTAGCTAGCTGTTTTAATTAATGGAGATGTAGTTCTCTACCTGGCTACACTGTACTTTTGGTTTACAAGTCGAAATGTTGGGTTTTACAGCTTACCTAGAAACCCTGTGCTATGAGAGGCACAACAAATATGATGCAGAGTTTACGCATGAAATGATACACAAAAAGAAATCTATTTTGGTTGGACACATAAATTGTAAAGTTACATTTGTGTAAGAAATAGAATTTGAATCTTTTTGTATCATGATATAGCAAGCGAGTCAGAAGAAAATGGCATCCATTATGCTATCAATGTTATAATTATGGATGCCATGTTCTATTGACTGACACAGCATCACATTTGCACTTCCTTATATGTAGAAAATAAAAACATTTAGCCTGTGTGTCCTGCAAATATGAAAAGAGTAAGTTATTGGTTGAAGTAGATATTGAGCAATGGGGAGAATAATTGGGGGCATTTCTGATGATGTAATCAACATTCAAATTAAGAAGGAGAAGTAAAAGTACATGATTGCTCCTACCATGTATTAATGCACATCTTGTAAGTAGCTCTGGATAAGAACGTCTGCTAAATGCTTAAAATGTAAATGTAAAAGACAAAGAAGTGGAAGAAGAAGCAGAAGAAGATGATAGGGATGAAACATAAATGTTGGGGTTTATTGTGTGACTATGAATTTGCATCAGAATTCTGTGTGTTTACATGAGGTCAGAGCGTACATAAGGTAATGTTTGTAAGGACTGAGTCTATGGCCATTGTAGTTATTTCTATACATACAGAAATAATACATAAGCCTCATATATATGAAACATTGTTAACTGTCAATCGTCATAAAAACTGTTAACTGTCAATCTCAATCCACCTCGGTTCAAAGTCTACTTCGCGACAACCCCTAGCCTTGCCGATAATTATGATATAACACGGGTTCTCCTTCCATATCGCTTTCGTGTACAGGGCTGGAATTAGATTTTTGTTACTGGGGGGATGTTCCTCCCAAGGCAATACGCGACCCTACCCAATGCTAAAAACATCAGAAAACGTGGAAAAAACAACAGCAAAAGAGTGGAAACATAACTAGTTATGTTTGTTAAAGCCTGTATGTTTTAGATTATGACAGGCAATTCAACAACTAGGAACAAAACAAACATGAGCACATGTTTTTATGAACCAACACATTTTAATAGTGCTAAAGTGTACCGCTGCATAAGGAACATGTCTGAGGACCATGGCAGTGTTCACTCTCTCATGTCAAGGCGCCACCAAGTTCTGGTTAGGGTATTTGTCCCCCTTCAGTTCCTGTTGACCTTTGTAAAATGGCCTGAGAAAATCCACCAGAAAGTACGCAGTACTCTTAACAAATCTTCTGCATTTCCTCCTCATATAGCATATATACAGTATGTTTGTGTTACATGAAAAACAAAGTAAGTGTATTTTTCATAGCACCAATTTATTGTTTATTCATGTAGGATCAGTCTTCTGTTTCTCCACAGTAAAGCTATTACAAATAACAGCACATAAAGTAGCTCCATACAGTATTATATTTATTACAGAATAAAAATTCATATTTCTGTAATTATTATTAGGCAAAACCTGTGGTTATACATATATACATGCATGTCTTAATAATAACAATGTGTTGTTCTGGAAGGTTGGTTCTTTCCATATTATAGTTTGAAACTGAAAACGATGTGTAATTCTTCACATTTGGGGGGTATATGATTATGTGTATGTGTTCACAGGCACGTGCACAGATAGGGCTCAAGGGGGCCTTGAGCCCCTGCCCTTTTACCCTCAGTGTCAAAAAGTGCCCTTTTTTTGGCTGGTGTTGATTGTATGTAATCTTTTCTTTATTTGTTATTGAAATTCTATCAAATATAAAAAGGGAAATGTATAGTAGTATCCACAAAAAAATACACCTTATCAATTTAAAAAGCACTCCGCTTTCCAATTCCAACCCCCCCCCCTTCCAAATGGTTTTGTCTCAATCAATCAATAAACGTTGTCATGACAAGCACCACATTCCCAGCCCCAGATCTCCGTCATGCAGGACAACTTACAAATATGCAATTAATTTCTGAAGCAGGTAATTACGTTTTGCATAGTTTTGATAGTTTAGTGTAGTCACCCCCTTTTCTTTATAGCCAGTTTTCTAAAAACTTGATGTTTAAAAGTATATTATTGTTTGGGCATGTAGCAGTGTGTTTCCCTGTTAAAATAAAAGTTTCAATCAATCAATCAATCCATTTTGATTGGGAAATAAGAAGCAGCATAAACACTGCTAGAAGAGGCAAATACACATGTAAGATGAAGACAGGGCCAAGTTACTTGAACGAATGTAAGAAAATATGAACATTTCTATAAATATAGAAGTACTGCTTTGGAACAGTGCTTGTTTAATTTATCTGAAATATATTGATGAAAGTTTAGGTGTAACTTGCCATCATTTTGATATCATAATTTTGATAACCGCGAAGGAATAGTGTGTCATGTGTCATAAATCCTAAATAAAACGTTATGCGTCACAGTAGTTAGAGCACTGTAGTCCACACGAACAGGAAGAGAACTTGGGAGCCTTTTTGAGGGGGGAAACAGCAACGAGAAAAAGCATAGCTGAAGGCTGTAACGAAACGGTAAGTGTATACGTTGTAAATATTATAGGTACGTTTCTATTCTTGCAAGAGGCTATCATTGCTTAGTTTCGTTTATTCCATACAGGGATTTGCTCCTACTAATAGAAATGAAGTTTTTTGGGGGTATAGCCCACAAATGTTTTTAAATCAGTCACAGACTACTGTATGAAATCGTATGTTCCTTCTCATTATTCTCTTTGATATCTCTTTGATATCTCTTTGACTCGAAACGAACATTCGGACTTCTCGTTATTATAATGGCACCTATGTCATATAGCATATTAGGCTATACCAAGCTACCATATCTAGACTATACTAAGCTGCAATTGATCAATGTGTCTTTATTAGTACGTTTTTGTAGTTTAATTTTTTTTCCCCGGTCATAAATATACGTATATGCTGTAATAATCGATATAAGCCAAATATTACATTTTAACAGGTGAAAATGACACGTAAAGATATGGAAAACGCGACCAAGGACCAGGCTGAAGTGGTACAAAATGGGGACATAAGGTAACAGCAGTACCCAAACATTTCATGTATTATATATTCAGTTCAATAAGATTTGTATGTTTAGTAGTGTTTTGGAGTAGTAGTTGGTTGTGGTTTTAGTAGTAGGAGGTCTACACATCTTACTCATTTTGAAAACGAGTAAACTAGTAACCAACAAAAAAAATACTACTGTTTAGTTTAAGTCTTCATAAGTAGTTTTTCTTGATTTGTGGTTTGAAGTGATTTATCATCCCTTTAACAGTGAAACTAAGGGGGAAGAAAAGACTAAAGAAAAGATTGAAATGGTCAGCCCCATAGGAATTGTGAGTACAAGAATCTATTATTGTAATGATTATTTTCTTATTATTCTTTTATTTTGTAGTTGTAGCAGTGGTGGTAGTAGTAGTAGCAGTACTTTTTAAGGAGTAGTAGTTGTTGTCTTGGCGTAATAAATTTAACAAACAATTATAGACTACAACAACACAATAATAGTTGATTTTACTGCCTTTACATTTTTAATGGCAGTTCTGTCAATTTGTTGCACAATATTCTACTATAGTGAGTGCCCTGGCTTGGGAAATGTGTCCTTAAAGCATCAAAATGAAATTCAGTGGTTTGTGTACCTAGATATTAAAGTCTGCTTGCATTAAGTTATTTACTAGAAGGATACATATCAGATCTATAGCAGGGTTTCTCAAATCACGGTCCTCGTGGGCCGAGCACTGCTATTTTTCCACACTCCTTTACCTGGGAGTCAGGTGTGAAGACACTTTGGCCAATAAATTGCATTAATTGTTCAATTAACTACCTGAGAGAATGGACAAACAGGACCGAATTTGGATTTGTGGGCCAGACTTCAGGAACCCTGATCTATAGTATAAACATAATTGTGTATGTTAGATAACTGCCTGTACACACAGTTGTGGCATCTTTGGTTTCAGCATCAGCAGTTTCAACAGGTTGTTTCCTCTGGAGCAAAGCTCAGAATAAGTATTTTGTGGGATTTATCTTTACAAGCAGAACTTCATCGTCCACAAGATTGATCAGCAGACTAGACATAGTCATAGACATAGTACAGTTAACCTTTTACCTCTAGTCTGGTACACAAGTCGTATTAAAACCAATAATCATATATTTTCCTGCTTGTCTCTCCTTCCTCTTGTCTCCTTGTTAGTTTCGTTTTGCAGATCATTTTGATATATTACTAATGGTAGTGGGATTGATAATGGCCATGGTGAATGGGGCGTTGCTTCCGGCCATGGTCATCGTCTTTGGGGATATGACTGACAGCTTTGTGAGTGATGCCATAAAAGATGATCAGAGTGAGTTGCCTGGCTGGACAGAGCTGCTTTGTGTCCATTGTAATGGCTGTGTAAATGTGCTTTTTGGCTGCATTCTTAACCAATGGACATTCCATTCACTCCATGTCTCTTTATTGTGTCATGTTGTTTTGAGTGCTGTCATATTGTGTATTTTGTTATTGTTGTAGTTTTGTTCAGTTCTCATTTGAATTTATACCCACAAAACATTGTTTCTTGAACCTAGACCAAACCATTACATCTAATGAAACGCTGGGAGAACAAATGACGAGGTACAGTCACTTACTGAAGACGTTGCTTTATTCAATGTGCTAGCTGAAGATACACTCTAATCCTTGGTTTCTTACATGAAATAATTTATACAACTGGATATTTACAGAAGCAGTCACCAATTTATTTATTTTTTATACAAACATCCAGAGCATGATATATGTAATGCTCGGCTTGATAAGAGAGCACTCCAAATATTTAGACAAATCATGTTGTCATGTTTTGCATGACAGAATTATCTGAAGGTTCGTTTTATAACTTCGGAAATGAATCAAGCTATATATGCTACAGATTAGTACCACAGTAAACAAAAGTACCAACATACGGATTGAACAAAGACTGGTGTTTTTTTCCCTTTAATTGATGTTAAGACTCAACACAAACTTTTTGTATTTCTTGAGATGTAAGGAATTGGTTAAATTAGCTTGAGCCAAATTTAATTTAAGCTTGTTCACCTCCCCAGACACGCCATTTACTACTCGATCATGGGAGCCATTGTGCTGGTGGCTGCTTACCTGCAAGTGGCCCTATGGACACTTGCTGCTGGCAGACAGGTTAAAAGGCTAAGGAAACTATTCTTCCACTCCATTGTTCAGCAGGAAATTGGGTGGTTTGACATGAACGAGTCAGGAGAACTCAATACTCGCTTGACTGAGTGAGTGTATTTTTTATTTATGTATTTGTTTTAGTTCCTTTTCAGCTTAGGTAACAGTGTTACTTTTTGCAGAATTTGGGGGAGAGACCCAAAGACAGGAAAATTTCCTCACAAGACACAGGAAGTGACTTTTGCTGTGATTCCAGTAACAAATAAAGAAGCGGTCCTACATCATTTATTGAGAGCCTGAAAAGAAGCCAAGTGTGCAAATGCTGAACGATTGGTGTCTGTGTTGTCTTATGTGGAAATATGTTGTGGAAGTACAGGTAGCTCATATTAAAGTTTGACTGTATATGGTATTCATTTTAATTTATTAGTCTTGCTTTCTTTTTTCCAGCGATATATTCAAAATCAACGAGGGTATCGGTGACAAATTGGGGATGCTGATACAGTCCTTGACCACGTTTTTAACTGGGTTTGTAGTCGGCTTTATCATGGGCTGGGAACTGACCCTGGTAATCCTGGCCATCAGCCCTGCTCTGGGTATCTCTGGTGCAATGCTGTCAAAGGTGAGCTGCACCGTCATCGATGCCGGCATTGAATGCTGCAGCATCTGAATTACTCACCGGGTTTTTTGCTCCCTCCAGCTCATGACGTCGTTCACCTCCAAGGAACAGATGGCCTATGCCAAGGCCGGGGCGGTGGCAGAAGAGGTCCTCTCAGCAGTGCGGACTGTCGTCGCCTTCAACGGACAGAAGAAGGAGATCAAGAGGTCAGCGGTAGGGCTCTCATGAGTGCGCTCAATGCTCCGATTCGGAGAAGCAGGAAGGAAACTGCAGTAGCTCAGCAATAGCCGCAATAACCACAGGAGAACCTTTGCAGCCGGATCACACGAACAGAGCATCTTCACTTTGTTTGTTTCACTGGACAGTAAACGCAGATGACGACTTCCTCTCTCATATTGTAACTTAGAGGCTCTTGATGTGACTGAATGGGGTTGTTCCCTGTACAAAGCACTCTGTATTAGAACAGGCTATCATAGCTTGAGTGTTTATGTTTTAAGGGCCAGATTTGGTGTTCTCCATTTTGAATTAGGAGATTAAACAAGTTTTTACTTTTTTGTGAGCTGCATAATATATTCAATTGGTTTTGGTGACTACCCAAACAAAAAAAAATATTGCATGAATTAATTTAATCATGTTATCATATTGCATATAAGGTATTTCCCAGAATTGGGGATAGGGATTTGATTTGTTTATCGATTAACCAAAAAACTATGAGAAACATGCAAAGTGATAAGAAACATTCCTGATATACTAATCACCAACAAAACATGAGCTGCATACAAAACTAAAGGCAGCTGATGTTAGCTGAGAAAGCTTCAATGAAACTCTATGATCCAAAAATGTGACAAGGCAAAACCTGAACAAATCAGGCAACTAGCTAAGTGAACCAGTTTTTATTTTCAGTTCTTAAAAATGTAAAGTTACTGTACTGCATATAGTAACTAAATTATTCACACCCTTGATAAAGATGAAGGTGTATAAAATATACAATTCAGATAATGAGATATATTGTATGCTCAAAATTATATTTTGTTATACTAATACCATTGCTCAGAGAAGCAATAATTTAAGTAATAATTTAAGTAATAATTTCCCCCAAAAAGATGTTTCACAATTATTCAGGATTGTGGACCAAACAATTAACTAATATGGATTGCCCCAACTAACTGATGAGGATATTTGAGCCAAAAGCACATCCCTTGTCTCTCCCCATCTCACCTGCTAAAATGGAAAATATAGACATGTTTAAGGTTTTCTCCCCTCTACCTGTTGCAAAACTATCAATCTGTTCTCTCAGGTACCATAGAAATTTAGAGGATGCCAAGAACATGGGTGTGAAAAAGGCCATCACCACCAACATCGCCGTAGGCTTCACCTTCTTAATGATATACCTGTCGTACGCTCTGGCCTTCTGGTATGGCAGCACCCTCATTCTGTCCAACGACTACACCATTGGCTCAGTGCTAACGGTGAGTGTGTTGCCTTTCTGTTACTTCAGTACCTGTCCGGACATCGCTTTGGAACATTCCATCTCAAAGGGTTGAGTGCATGCTTTTATAAATAGACCCGTTTGCAATTTCCTGTGCAAGTCGCGAGATCATTTAACCCTTTACCATTGTGGCATCATGTGCCAGGGACCCAACGTATCACTGTGTGCTTCTGTCAAGAAAACCAGCAGATATAGCAACTGGCAACAGAGTAAGCCTGATAACATAGACAGTATTTTATGTGCACTGAATACACGTACACGCAGCAGTATTGCATGTTATATAAATGCTCAACACATTCCCATAGTCTCACCTGTTGGGGAAAATTTGATTGATGGGTGCAGTCTATAATTAGTACTGGGGAGGCATGAGCACCCAGGTTTAAAGGGTGCCAAAAATATGTCCCCTTTTAATTAACAATATATCCATTGATAATATGAATGCGTCCCTGTCACACGACGTGTGGCACAATTTGGAGCGGAACAGAACAGCAGGACACAGGGAATGGAGTTGACGGTTTGGGAACCAGATTTTTATTTCCTTATCCCTCAGCGGGAGAGATGAGGAGAGAGAGAGCATGCACATGTAATATAAAATAAACCAAATACCTTCAGCCATCGCCCTCACAGGTTCGGGATACTAAACAATAAACCAAAACAATAAACGAAATAAAAGCGTCTTTCAGTAAAATGCTATACATTCAAACACTAGACACGGACAATTGAGCGTTTTAGTCAGCGTCTCATGGTTTTCTCTCGCCACACATTTAGCTTCTGTGTTCCAGCCACCTACTAAGAGAGCAGAGTAGTTTTAAACACACAGGTACAATTAGATAATGCTGCACAGCTGTGTGCCCTAGCTGCCCTGCCAGTATGCATGGCCTTTAATCACCCAGATTCCCCTGCCTAGACCGATGCCTTCCAGAGTCCCCTTCAGTATGATGCTTATGTAAGACAATATGTTAATTACAGCATTGTTTTATACAGTGACACGTTGTTTAGATGTGTCATAGTCACTTTTATGTGTCTATTCTGGTGTTCACCTAACCCTATAGTATGCACTATGTTATAAGCAGGGTTGAGGCCAATTCCATTTCAATTAATTCAATTCAGGAAACGAATTGAAATTCGATCCATGAATTTAAAAATGCCAAATATGTTCTAAAAGGATTTCTCAATTCATTAATTGAATTTGAAATGAAATTTGTGCCAACATTGTTAGTAAGTTGTTCTGGATACGAAAATCAGCTTAAGAAAAGAGAAAAATGTATAGATGTCTAACTTGACAGAAAGCCCAAACGTCCTCTTGCTATTTGGAACATCACAGTACAAACTGAAAGCCTTTCCACTGAAAGGCATCTCCAGACCTGCTCAGCAAAAGTCTTATGGAGCTATAGCACCGTGGTTATCCACTATTGGGAAGTTGTGGAATTGTTTCCTGTAATTCATATCATGAAATATATATATATATATATATATATATATATATATATATGTGTGTGTTTGTCGACATTGCCATGCTTCGTCTTGATAAGAGAATGTTTTGAATTTGTTTGGGCAGGTCTTTTTTGCCGTCATCATTGGCGCCTTTGCATTGGGGCAGACGATGCCGAACCTGCAAGCATTTTCCAGTGCACGTGGAGCTGCCCACAAGGTTTACCACATCATCGACAACGTGCGTATCCTCTCTCACTTGCATTGACTGACTTACAATTTCACTTTCCAGCTATATGTATACAGTGTATATCCTCACCGCAGGTCTATGAGAGAACCAAGGCACAGGGCCATGCAAAATGCCTTGGTTCTCTCATAAACCTGCAGTTCCATCCTCAAACACCAAGAGGTCAATGGACAAGTTTATGAAGCTTCTCGCTAGGCTGTCAGCATATTACAATCTCAGATAATCAAGTTTTACATGCTGTTTGGGTAGTTGCGTGTTTAAGAGGTTCCAAATAGCGAAGTTTCCTACTTGAAAATGTTTGAACACCTTCTTCATTGTTGCAACAATTAGAGACAGAAACATATGAGAAAAGGCCAAACTTATGTCAGAACAAATACAAAACATTACACACATACAATATCTTTTTTGGGGGGAAAATATTACTTCCTAAACAAAATAGTTGTATTAGTATACATTTAAATTTAAAATACAATTGTATTCGTATAAAAGAATATCATTTTTAAATGTTTTTTATCATACAATATTGCTCATTACCTATATTGTTTATTTTATACAGCCCTCTTTGCTCATCTTTATCAAGGGTATGAATACATTTGGAGGGTAGTGTAGCTAATATTCACAACATTGGCTATAAATATATGCTCTGACACAGTATGCAATCCTACAGTATGTGTCATATACGTGATCAGAACATATTTAGTGTGTAATCCTTTGGGTCCAAATGTACAGTTGACTTGGCAAAACATATTTAAAAAGTTTTTACGGCTTGACTGTTAATTTGCCCACAATTGATCTTTGTAAATACATGTAATGGAAAACAATGTACAATCTTTACGGTTCTCTGTGGACACTGACACATTGTCTGTGTTGATATAACACAGCATTTTGAAGTTTATCTTTAGATGCCTTTGTTAATGTTTGACGTGATCCACGGGGGCCAGAGTTTACACTAACTGTTCTCTGAGCATAAACTTTAGGTGAACTTTGAGGCTGGAAGAGATTCCTGTCCCTGTCGGGCCAGCGTGCCTGTGCTTCACAGCTTCTCTCCAGCACTGCTCTCTGGGAGGGGGGAGGTCATTCAGAAGGGTCACGTACAAGCGATCTTTAATTAGACAAAACCAAATAAACAGAGAAGGAACACGCATTTGAGGAACAGAGAGTGATTAAAAATTCAAAGTCTAGCTAAAATAAACCACAGTTCCAGGGGTTTCCTCAGATTGTTCTGAAATGAGAACGTACTCTGCTGGAAGCCAGGATCAGAGCTGCAATGCCAGAATGCAGCAGGGAATAGAAAGCGCCCCTCCCTCACTGATCCATGTCATATTCCTTTTATGAACATTTGGAATTTGGTGAACTATGATGCTTACAAATACACAAAATATGTTTGCCCTAATCATTAGCTTAACAAAATTACCTTTCATCTTTGAAAATGAGGTGTGGCAAGTATTACATTAGTATTAAAGTATTACAATGTGCAAGTTTTACATTTTTGTATCCCCATGCTTATTTGTTTCTAAATTTTGAATGTCTAGTCATGATTCGGGAGGGTGAAAACTGAAAACTGAAAACATAAAATGCATATAGCCAGCAACCATCTTGTTCCACTTCGCAATCCATCAGCTGAGCTGTGCGGTTATTGCACCAGGGGACTGCACATCTTGTGCAGGTGGCACAGGCAAACTGCAGGTGCCCATTTGACCAGAGAAAGTACTATTGGGCAGTGGGGAAGGGAATAGCCTGCCAGCTGCAGCCCCCTCTCTCTGGGCAACGTTGGGCTGCAGAGCATTCTACCCGGGGTTGGCTCATACTCCCCGCTGGCTTTGACATGAAACCCCTAAGAGAACATGACTATTGCAAGAACCACTTTTAGCTCGGCTGACCGTAATAAAGACAATTTTGATCCTTTTTTTTCTAGAAACCCAAAATCAATAGCTTCTCAGAAGATGGCTACAAACCAGATATAATAAAAGGCAACATCAGATTCGACAACATCCATTTCATGTACCCAACGCGACCGGACGTCAAAGTAAGTGAACGGCCCTTTCAAAGTGTTCAAGTGACTCTTGTTAAACCCTGGAAAGTTCTAGTTTATTTTCCAGAATACTACCTGTCAGATAAAACAACATTGACTACAAAGCAATACCGATCCCATTTAACTTTACAAACTTAAACAAATATATGGGTAAATATAGATAGGTAGACATCTCTTTTTTTCCCCCTGTTTTTCTCCAAATTTGTACCCTATTTCTTAAATTCACCCAACCCCACGAGCCCGCCGCCCATCACTACGGGTCAAGCCAATACCCCAATGCCGGCAATGATCCGCCTCCTCCGAGACAGAACTCGCCCACCTACTTTACAGGGACGCCCTTCACGCTTCTTGGCGAACTTGTGCCGGCTTTCCCTACCCCCTCCTCCTGGGGCGGACAGCCAATCACCGCCCCTGGATGGGACACCCAGTCAGAGCTGGGCTGGTACAGCTGGGGATCGAACCCCAGCCGCAGTGGGCAACCTGGGCAAATGCTTTTACCGTTACACCACCTGGCGCTGGCGGATAGTGTAGCGGTCTAACACATCCGTATTTGACTGGTCCTGTACGAATGTGAGCTGACTTTCAGGAATGCGGTTTGAAACATATTGAGACCTGTCCTGGCTGTTAGTCCTGATCGGGGGCGGCATTTGACTGTCCGCTCCTGAGGAAGGGGGAAGGGTGGTCGGCATTAACTCACTGTGAAGCACATAAGGGTGTCTCCAGAAAGGGGGTCGGTGAGTTCTGTGTCGAAGGTCATCACCAGCCTCAGAGAGTATCTTGCCCCGTAGAGACAGACGGCGAGTTCGTGGGGGAGGGTTAATTGAAATAAATGGAGGGTATAATTGGCTTCCAAATTGGGGAGAAAAACATGGAAAAATCAGAAATAACATTTATTTAAAAAATAATTTGTTCCATAAGTATTATAATGGAATGCTGCATGTCCGTGACATTGCAGGTTCTGGATGGCATGAGTCTGAATGTGAGCAGTGGACAGACCATCGCCCTTGTGGGCAGCAGTGGCTGCGGGAAGAGTACCACCATACAGCTGCTACAGAGGTTCTATGACCCACAGGATGGAATGGTGAGTGTCAGTGTGTAAATATATCTGTGTGCATACATGAGTGTGTGAGTCTGTGTGTGTGTGTGTGTGTGTGTGTGTGTGTGTGTGTGTGTGTGTGTGTGTGTGTGTGTGTGTGTGTGTGTGTGTGTGTGAGAATCTATGCATAGACATAAGTGTGTGTGAGAATCTTTCTGTGTGCGTACATGAGTGCGTGTTTGTGAGAATATATCCGTGCACATACATGAGTGTGAGAGTCTGTGTGTGTATGTGTGTGTGAGAATCTGTGTGTGTGCGTACATGAGTGTGTGTGTGAGAATCTAGTCGTTCGGACAGTCATGATGGCCCACTGCCTCTCAAACATTTGTCATTTCTAGTCAAGCCTGGACTTGAATACCCTAAGTGTGTCTCTCTCCACTACATGACCTGACAAGCTGTTCCACGCATTAACAACTCTCAGTGACAGTTGGACAGATTATAAAAATGAAAGTCCTGAAGTCCACACTTGGGCACCTGTCCCACCCCCTGTGTGGTTCGCAGGTCAGCATCGACGGGCATGACATCCGCTCACTGAACACTCGCTGCCTGAGGGAGATGATCGGCATAGTGAGCCAGGAGCCCGTGCTGTTTGCCACCTCCATCGCCGAAAACATCCAGTACGGTCGCCTGGACGTGTCTCAGGCGGAGATCGAGCAGGCCACGCGCGAAGCCAACATCTACGACTTCATCATGTCGCTCCCTGATGTACGGCTTCACCAGGGCATGAGGGCGTGGCTGCTGTGCTGGAATTGACAACTGTGCAAATAACATAACACGATTTTAGAAAATAATTTAGGTAGAGGTCAGAAAAAACTGAATTTCCTCTTAAAAATGTAGCATGACTTACTATTTTTAATGGACTGTAGATTTGTCAAAATCATATTCTCTCTCTATATATTTGTTCTAGTTTATTTTGTATGTAACAAGGAAATTATGTATATATTTTTTTGTCTGTTTTTGTACCACGACTTTGTTAAATACTGATTGATTGAGAGGGTGTTGATAATATTCCATTAACCTACATGGAGAAACAGTATAATGCATGGCTATGAAGTAGTTTGAGTAGCTGAAAACAATATAAAAAGCACAAGTTAACAACAACAACATAGCGCTACAACAGTTTTGTTTAATTCAGTTTGAGCTTTTAATTATTTATGTTGCAAATAGCTGTGATATAAAGCAGTATAAATATGTATGAAAATAAACCACTTCAGGGTGGTTAATGGCCCCTTGGCTTTGGCTTATCACGCCACCCTTTTGTGATCTCATCGTGGTTTATTCCTTACATATAGATGTATATGAAATATATATTTAAAATATGTGTATTGATAATAATGGCAATAGTGAATGTTATAAAGAGGGTTGAACATGAACTCTGCAGAAATTTGAAACCCTGGTGGGAGACAGGGGCACCCAGATGAGCGGTGGTCAGAAACAGAGGATCGCCATCGCCCGCGCTCTCGTTCGCAATCCCAAGATCCTCCTCCTGGACGAGGCCACGTCCGCCCTGGATGCCGAGAGTGAGACAGTCGTACAGGCCGCACTGGATAAGGTATCACCCTGTGAATTATGACCTGTGTGTCGAAAACTGTAATGTGATTATGAATCGGATGTTAATGGTCGAGTTTAACATAACATATGCCATTTAGCAGACACTTTTATCTAAAGCGACTTACAATAGTGAACACACCCACAACCAAAGCGTTGTCAACGCCATGCTCTATCTACTGAGCCACAGAGAACCTTCCTCACAGAAAGTTTCCTCTTATTCATTAAAAGGGTACCTAGTGCTGTTCTATGACAGAGCATTAGTATCAATTAATCTGGCAACAATAATTCACCATGTAAATCTAATTGGAGAGTTAGTCTAGAGTTAATCTTTTCAGAGTTAAGGTTTCCAGAAAAATATGTCAGTAAGTATTTAGAAATGTACCTCAGGGAAAGGACACACCAGATACGTAGAATAAACCTTGCAAGTTTTGCTCAATTTGCATTACATTACATTACATTTGAAGCATTTAGCAGACGCTCTTATCCAGAGCGACTTACAAGATGTGCATAAATACATGGTAGGAACAATCATAGTACGTGCAAGAGATCAGTGCAGCAATACAGTGATAGACATCATTGCAGGCAGCTGCGTACCATACCTGTAACACTAGGAAGGAAAAGGTTAGTTTTTTAAATTTTTAATTAAGTGGAGTAATCCAGGGGTATACAGTGTAGAGCAAGTAGGGAGTGGTGATGACAATTAGCTAGATGTACAGAGTTCAGTGGTAGTGGAGTCTGAAAAGGTGGGTTTTGAGTCTCTTGCTGAAGATTGCAAGTGATTCCGCGGTCCTGACTGATTGCGGAAGGTCGTTCCACCAGCCAGGGGTCAGGACAGAGAAGAGACGAGACTGCGAGGAGTGGCTGCCAGGCGCCCAGAGGGATGGGGCAGTCAGTTTGCCAGAGGAGGCGGAGCGGAGGGGTCTGGCTGGGGTGTAGGGAGTGATGAGTGACTGGAGGTATGGGGGAGCAGTACCTCTAGCCGCTTGAAAAGCAAACACCAGTGATTTGAATCTGATGCGTGCTTCGATGGGGAGCCAGTGCAGAGAGGATAGTAGAGGGGTGACGTGGCTGGTTGAACACCAGACGAGTGGCAGCATTCTGGACCAGTTGCAGTGGCTTGATAGCCAGCAGGGAATTGCAGTAGTCCAGACGTGAGATCACCAGGGCCTGGACCAGGAGTTGTGTGGCCTCTTGGGTGAGGAACGGTCGGATCCTCCGGATGTTGTGGAGGGAGAATCGGCAGGTCCGAGTGATTGCTGCAGTGTGGCTTGAGAAGCACAGCTGGTTGTCCAAGGTCGCTCCAAGACTCCTGGCAGACTGGGACGGAGACACTATGGAGCCTTCAACAGTGATTGACGCATCAATCATCGGGGAGCCCTTCACTGGGAGGAAGAGCAGCTCTGTCTTTCACAGGTTCAGCTTCAATTGGTGGGTGGACATCCATGCGGAGATGTCAGCCAGGCATGCAGAGATCCATGCCAGGACCTGGGTCTCAGATGGAGAGAAGGAGAGAAAGAGGTGTCATCGGCATAACAGTGATAGGAAAAACCGTGAGCAGAGATAACAGAACCAAGTGGCTTGGTGTACAGGGAGAATAGGATGGGCCCTAGCACCAGGCCCTGCGGGACTCCGGTAGTGAGGGTGTGGGGAGAGGAGAGGGATCCTCTCCAGGCCACCTGGTAGGACCGGTCAGCCAGGTAGGACTCGAACCATGTCAATGCAGATCCAGAGATTCCTATCTTGATGAGAGATGAGAGCAGGATCTGGTGGTCCATGGTGTCGAATGCAGCTGACAGGTCAAGGAGGAGGAGGACGGAGCTAAGGGATTGGGACTTAGCCACGTGAAGAGCCTCCGTGACCGCAAGGAGAGCAGTCTCTGTGGAGTGGCCTGCCTTGAACCCAGACTAGTTCGGATCAAACAGGCTATTCTGTAGGAGATGAGCAGACAGACAGTTGGTTATAGACAGCCCTCTCGAGTGTTTTGGAGAGGAATGGTAGGAGAGAGACAGGTCGATAGTTTGAAATGATAGCAGGATTCAGAGAGGGTTTTTTGAGAAGGGGGACAACATGAGCGCGTTTGAGGGAAGAGGGGACAGAGCCAGAGGAAAGAGAGGAGTTAATACCATTGGAGACAAAGGGGAGGATGTCCATAGCAATGGACTGGAAGAGGGGTGAGTGGTTTAGGTAGCGAGATGGGTGAGGGATAATTAGGTGAGGGAGAGGATGGGTGGGAAGGAGTTGCCAATGTCATCAACCTTCTTGTGAAAGAAGGATGCGAAGTCATCCACGGTTAGAGAGGAGGGGGATGGGGGAGGAGGAGGGGTGAGGAGAGAGGAAAACGAAGAAACAGAAACAGAAGACTGAATCTTGGAAAGGAAAAATTCAGACTTAGCAGAGGAGAGGTTAGCATAAAAGGTAGCCAGGAGTGTGTGGAAATCAGTCAGTCAATTTGTTTTTGTATAAATCAGTCAGTCAATATGTTTTTGTATAAGCGCTCTTTATTTTAAGTTATTTTCCTGCCAACAAAACCCCAGCATCACAAGAACTGGATCCTTTATATCAGTATTATTATAGTATCACACTACACTTGGCAGGTGAGACAAGGACGGACGACCATCATAGTGGCCCACCGCCTATCGACTATTCGCAATGCAGACGTCATCGCTGGCTTCAAGGACGGCAAGATCGTGGAGCAGGGCACTCACAGCGAGCTGATGGCCCAAGGAGGAGTGTACCACACCCTGGTCACCATGCAAGTACGTGGAAACAGAGCTCTTACACCATAAGCTAGTCATTACGGTAAATGGACTCAATCCTCCAGTGGCATTAAGTGTCACGGAGGACTCACCATTATGCTAGGAAGTGTTCACTTAATGGCAAAGGCCTTCACTCTGTAATGTGTCTGATGATGTGTTCACTCTCTAGTACGAGGGCCTTACGAAGCTTTGACTCTATGGAAAGGTGTGCTCAATTAACAATGAATGACAATTAAGTGCATCCGGACAAAGAGTGTTAAGCTTTATTCCTGGTGGATAAATCTGTTTTTTTAAAGACATTCAAGAGCGCTGAGACCACCAGTGAAGCAGTGGAGGAGGTTACTATGGATGAAAAAAGTCCATCTGTGATGTCGCTGACTGAAAGCACCCTCTTCAAAAGGCAGTCCACCAAAAGTTTCTCTGAAAACATAGAGGCAGATCAGAAGAAGGATGCCAAAGACAATCCTGAGGCGGTAAGGGCATTAGTGTTCCTAGATCAGTGTTCCTTCTTCAGTTCCGAGAATCTGAACTGGAGATGTCATGTGATCCTGTGTGGTTCAGGAGGAGAAAGGGAGTGTGGGATCAGTGAGATTTGAATAAAAAAATTATATTTCCTGAATCCAGTAGCCTAAACACTCAAATGCTCTTGTTTACCGTTTAGCACTCGGAATACTGAACACAAGTGGTATTACATGTTAAAACCCCTCACTTATCCTACATGTACAATATATTTATTTGATTTAATATAATATTTACTACACAGGATGCAAATTATCAATGAAATCACAGAATTTGTTGATAGGCAGAGAAATCTGGTGGATGAACCATCATCAAAATATACAACTCACAATACAATTAAAATGAAGAGCTGGTTGAATTAGTTACAACACATAAATAATATATTCAACATCCAGTCTGCAGACATAGGTTCAACTATCAGGATTCAACAATCCTGAAAGAGATTAAATGTACATTTAGCAATATAGAATAACATCTGCAATGTTTCTTCCCACTTCTGGATATTGTTGAAATCATCTAAGCAACTATTTTGCTATTAACATCCTTATTAAGATCATTTCTGTAAGTAAGAAAAATCATACGTCCCAGACTGACGCCTTACACACATACAGTATGTATAACCCCTTCTTTGGTAAAGCTCTCAACAAGGTGACTGTCTAGGGTATCAGCAGTATCCTTATTATAATAAAGCAAAGGTCCTTCCTTATTCTTAATGCACTTAACCTCTTCCTTAAGTTCCTTAGTTGTTCTACTGCAATATTGAAAAAACTGATTAGGATGACTTTTTACATCTTGGGAAACTTTAATTTCAAAAGTGCCTTTTAGCTGCCCTTATTTCCTTTTTAGCCTTAGCCCGCATATGACATAATCTACCTAGTTTGTCTCGGAATTATCTTTTTAATATACTCTGTAGTGTCGTCTTTTGTCTCAAAATCACTCGTAAAGATTTATTCATCCACCGTGGAGACTGCTTTTTCATCTTACTTTTCTATCTTACTATTTTATTAAAATCAACTAGTCTGAAGTAAAAAAAATTGAGTTAAAGGAAGTGGCCTTAACTTGCCAAAAAAGTGAATATGATCACTTGTCCCAAGTGGTTCCCCTACCTCTGAGCTGGAAATTCTGTCAGGATTATTCCACAAAATCACCTTTGAACTTATATCCTCCATCTGGCCAGTATTTGCCTCCCTACCCTTAATACCAGTACTAATTTCCATCCCTGTCCCCCCAGGCCCAAGTTTAAATACAGCATATGTCATGTCAATCTTTATGGGTGATTTTGAGGCAAAAGAAACGACTGTATAGAGTATATAAAAAGGATAACTCAGAGAGAAACAAGTTAAGGCTAAAAAGGAAATAAGAGCAGCTAAAAGACGGTTTGAAATTAAAATTTCCCAAGATGCAAAAAGTAACCCTAAGAAGTTTTTTCAATATTGTAGTAGAAAAAGGAAAGTTAAGGATGAGGTTAAGTGCATTAAGAATAAGGAAGGAACTTTGGTTTCTAATAATAAGGACATTGCAAACACACTAAACAGTTACTTTGTGGAGAGCTTTACTAGAGAAGAGGTTATAAATATGCCTAAATGTATAGACAAGGTACGGAATGTTTTGGAGGACTTTGAGATAAGGGATGTAGAAGTACTACAAAAACTACAAAAACTTAAGACAAATAAGGCAGCAGGCCCGGATGGCATATATCCCAGAGTACTCAAAGAACTTGGGGAAATTATATATAAACCATTGACAGATATTTTCAGTCAATCCATAATCACTGGAGAAATACCAGATGACTGGAAGCAGGGTAGTATAATTCCAATATATAAGAAGGGGGACCGTACTGACCCAGGGAACTATAGGCCTGTCAGTTTAACTTGCATCGCATGTAAAATACTGGAATGTATTATTAGGGATAAGTTGGAATCATTCTTGAAAAATAATAGTATTTTAAGGGAGAGCCAGCATGGATTTCTCAAAGGGAGGTCATGCCTAACAAACCTCCTGGACTTTTTCGAAGAGGCTACAAAGTGTGTTGACCTGAACCAGGCTTATGATGTTATATATTTGGACTTTCAGAAAGCATTTGACAAGGTACCACATGAGAGGCTCATTGCTAAAATGAAATCAGTAGGAATTGTAGGAGTAGTTTCACAGTGGGTTAAAAATTGGCTGCAAGGGCGAATACAAAGAGTAACAGTAGGTGGGGCCGAATCTGACCTCGGTGCTGTGGGCAGTGGTGTCCCGCAGGGATCGGTGCTGGGACCTCTGCTCTTCCTTATTTACATAAATGATCTGGATATGGACATTAGTAGCAAAATAGTTACATTTGCAGATGATACTAAACTTGGGGGTTTGGCAAACAGTTTGGAATCGACTAAAGTAATCCAAGATGATTTAAACAAAATCCAAAAATGGGCAGATACTGTACATGGCAGATGACGTTCAATATTGCTAAATGTAAAGTTATGCATGTGGGAAATAAAAACATTAGACAGGAGTATTTTATGGGAGGAGAAAAGTTAATAGGTGTTCAATTTGAAAAGGATTTAGGAGTTGTAGTTGATCAAAGCCTATCTGCATCAAAGCAGTGTGCTACAGCAGTGAAAAAAGCCAACAGGATGCTGGGATACGTAGCAAAAAGTATTGAGTATAAATCAAAGGAGGTTATATTAATGTTATATAACGCCTTTGTCAGACCGCACTTAGAATACTGTGTGCAGTTCTGGGCACCGCACTACAAGAAAGATATTGAAGCTCTTGAAAAAGTCAAAAGAAGGGCAACTAAACTGATACCTGGTATGAAAGGTAAAAGTTATGATGATAGACTTAAGGCACTCAATCTATTTAAACTTAGCAAACGCAGACTTAGGGGGGATTTGATTGAGGTTTTTAAATTCCTAAAAGGGATTAACAAAGTAAAATACCAAAGATTTTTTAAGATAAGTGGGGTCAGCAGAACAAGAGGCCACAGGTGGAAATTAGTTAAAGGCAAATTCCGCACAGATATTAGGAAGTTTTTCTTTACACAGAGTTGTCAATGCCTGGAACAGCTTGCCAGGTCAGGTAGTAGAGGCAGAAACGCTTAGGCTATTCAAGGCCAGGCTAGATGTAGTACTAGATGTTCTTTAGATTAGGACATGATGAGCCAAGATGGGCCGAACGGCCCGTTCTCATCATTATGTATTCTTATGTTCTTATGTTCTTATGTCTTTCTGTGGTTTGTGAGGAGAAAGGGGAACAATGTCATGTGTTTCTGTGTCATTCAGCAGGAGAAGTGGAGAGTGATGTCATGTGTCTCTGTGTGGTTCAGGTGGAGAAGGGGGGAGTGATGTCATGTGTCTCTGTGTGGTTCAGAAAGAGAAGGGGAAGTGATGTCATGTGTCTCTGTGGTTTAGGAGGAGAAGGTCCCACCAGTGTCGTTTTTGAAGGTGTTGCGTCTGAACCTAACAGAGTGGCCCTACCTGATTGTGGGCGTCTTTTGCGCCATTGTCAACGGGGCCATGCAGCCTGCTTTTGCAATCATCTTCTCCAAAATCATTGGGGTAGGTTCTCCCAGCAGCCAAGGGGTCAG
This sequence comes from Aldrovandia affinis, assembly GCA_029706075.1. Lineage (NCBI taxonomy): Eukaryota > Metazoa > Chordata > Actinopteri > Notacanthiformes > Halosauridae > Aldrovandia > Aldrovandia affinis. The sequence continues at coordinate 7,309,621 of JAINUG010000022.1, forward strand.
CAATCCCATTCCTTACTTTGACTCATGATTAAATGCAAGTGTTCTTTTTTCTTCACAAACCTTGTTTAGCAAGTTCAGTGATCACTGTGTTTGTGAAGGACAAATGTTCATTGAAAGTCTCACTATTTCCTCTCAGGACAGTAAATCACTGCATTCATACACAGATCAGTGAAATTACTATATACGTAAAAATTCACTTAAATTAAATATATTTATGCCTGTCAGTACACACTGCATACTATGTTTTACAAATGTACTGTATATATAATTGTCATGGTCATATGTGCAATTTTACGCATATATCACATATATATGTATGCTTTTTACTGCCGCGCAACACTGTCTTGCTTGCAAATTTCCTATTTATTAATGCTAGACAACATTTTGGTCCAAAAGACCTTTGTCAGACATACCTGACGAAGGTCTGTGGGACCAAAACGTTGGAATAACATTAATATTAATAACATTAATATTAATACAATTCAATGATATATGAATGTATTTGGACAAGGCATAATAAAATGTAAATTAAGTTATATTTAATTTAAGTGTATTTTTAAAAAGTAAATTTAGATAAAATCACATGGATTAAGATTAGAAAAGTATCTAAATTAGATAAACATTTTCTGTGATAATATATCACAGAAATGTCCTCACTACTTTTGTCTGTTTGAGGAACTGTAAATACATTGTGACAACACATAACCTAATGTCAGTGTATAAATCTGCAAATGAACTGTTTTGTGAACCAGTTAATGCACCGATAATTTATAAGGCCAGTGGTTTGCTTTCACTGTTTCAGGTGTTTGTCGAAAAGGACCCGGTTATCATCAAAGAGCGATCCACATTCTTCTCCCTGATGTTTGCAGCAATAGGAGTTGTTTCATTTGTCACAATGTTTTTTCAGGTACTGCTCCTCTGCTGCTTATCTACATAATCTGACTTTCCACATCAATACGTCCCACTGAAACAATTCACCCTCAGGAAACGCAGGGGTAAACCAGCACTCCCGCTTCCTCAAAGGAAACACACGTTGGCGAGTATAAAGTTGGCTGCGCTCAATAGCCCGTATGCCACAACGCGTTTAAAACACGGCACTCCAAAACCTCAAGCTCCAGACTTCCCCTCCCATCATCCCCGCTGTGAAAGGTTTTGTTGTGCACTGCCTACGGAATGCAGCCCAGCTCCAGTCTACACCAACAGCCTGGATTCAATCAACAGTTCTCCTTAACTTTGACTGACATATAAATGCAAGTAGCAGGGGCGGCGCGAGGGGGTGGCTTAATGGGCCTAAGCCCCAAATGTTTTTTGAAAAGCCCCGGATCTTTAAAACATTTATTTTTTAATAAGTACACAATGTGTGGCATTTTTCATCCCTAGTCTTTCTTCTGACTCCGTAAACAGAACCGTAATATAATGGAACAAAGTACCACGATGAACCACTGGACAGTCCTGCGTCGTGTCTTCAGCCCCTAGCACTGCCCCTGGCAAATAGTATGTTTTTCTCAAAGCATCAAAATGACCTGGCCAAACTTTGTGAAGGAAGTAACACTAATTAATTTGAAAGATATTTGATTTAATGCAACTTTTCATAATAGTTTCATAATTTTTGTGTGGGGCGAACGGCGTTCTTGCAGATCGATGGGCACCCTCAGAGCTGTGATTTACACATGAGCACATTGAGATCATTCCGTGCGGCCCGTCAGATGGGTGATAAGGGAGGCAGCCTGACTGCTAACCGCCAAGGCCAACCGATCAATCATTAACCCAATAATATATTTATTTTAATCCAGTGTTCTGTTTCCAATGCCATTAATGGAGTGGTGGCTAAAATGTAAGCAAGCGCAGCACGTGCTTGTATTACAAAAACAGAAAATGGAGAACGCTTGCTGAAATTCTTCACTCAAATGAAAGGACAGTTTGCGATGAGAGGGGGGGGTAATCTAACTCGGGAGCACTGACCGCAAGATACAGGCATTTCACTGCATGGGATTTAATTGCATTTGAGATAAGCACCTGTGAAGCGTGTGAAATGGGAGGTGCGTAGTTGTGTGCTTTGGCTAACATAAATTTGGTCTGTCTGAGCACATGCCCTAGGATGGGCAAGACATTTTTACACTGAGTTCCAGTTCAGATGCTTGCTTCCATTTCAATACACCTGCGAGCATTAATGCACCTGGGGGAAGCTAGGCTACTGATGTGTGTCACTGCACATTAGGCTAAAGGTGTGAAGTAACATTATTTAGTAACAGTAGTATTTTTAATTGCATTTACCATATATGTATGTAAGGCACCTGATAATCATTGCTATCAAATACCTCGGGATAATTTTGATTGTTAATATTACCTTGTTTAAAATAAAATGCAATTAGGGGCCTCCCGCATGGTCCAGTGGTTACAATGTCCGACGCTGGCCGGCTCTGACCGGGAGTGCCATCGGGGGCGGCAATTGGCTGTCCGCCCCAGGGAGGGGGGAGGGAAGCCGACAGGATGTTCGCTGCGATGGCTTGGCGAGTGCCGTCTCGAAAGAGACGATGCTTCGCCTTTGACACCACCGGTCACAGGGCTACGGCAGCGAACTCATAGTACGAGGGGGGGATTGACATGAAAATAGCGGGTGTAATTGGATACCAAATTGGGAGAAAATGGGAGAAAAATCTGAAACAAAATGTCCTTTAAAATAGAACGCAATTAGTACAACAAAACAAAAACACAAAAAACACTTTTGAGTGAAGAAAGCTTATGTGAAAGACATGCACCTGTGACTCAAGTCAGAATACTCCCCAGATTGAAAAAAGGCCTCAGTTAAGACTACTACAGATAAGTAGCCAACTTGCTGTGTCATGTCCCAACATGTAATGTTTTTTATAACAAGCACCTAACAAGGCTCATTAAGCAATTCAGAGTTTGAATGACGTTTCAATGATTCATACACAACAGTACAACATTTATGGCGTACAGTGATAAGATATCAGTGTGTAATAAGTAACTTAATAGTCACTGATGATGATATGCATCTTATCTCCGCAGGGCTTCAGTTTTGGAAAAGCTGGTGAGATTTTAACGATGAGACTGAGATTTATGGCTTTCAAGGCAATGCTGAAACAGGTACTGTATTGTGGTTTGTTGCAGGTATATTACACATTTTGAACTTTTCTTGAGTGTGTTGGCATCCACCCACCACTCATTCACTTTTGTAGCCGCAATCAAAGTGAACGGCAATTTGACTGCAATAACGAATCAATGGAAAAGCTGGTGAGATTTTTAAGCACGAACTGAGATTTATGGCTTTCAGTGCCATCCTCTGTGCTGATGTCATCCAACCTCCGTGCAGTTATACAAGTCCCCTCTGTTGTTTTCCAATACGACATCTTGCACATTCCCGGTCCCTTTCTGCAGGAATTGGGCTGGTTTGATGACTCCAAGAACAGTGTGGGAGCCCTCACCACCAGGCTCGCCATGGACGCTGCCCAAGTTCAAGGCGTAAGTTTCACCACGGCAAACGGTAACAACAGCACGCAGTTCACACCGACGGCCACATTACTCAACCTGCCCTCGACTACATGCTGTCACCACATTATGGCATCAGCCCATTCGACCTCATTGTATATAACGACAACTTAGGCAATTAATCAAATATGAAAACACACTATACCTTTGAGGGGGGTGAAATTGTGTGCATTATATGGCTAGAGATTATCGCTAGAGCTAACGAACAGTAAGTTACAATATAATCATTGACATTGCTGATGTTCACACCAGAAAACCTGTCATACAAAGAGAAGGGAAAGGTTATTATATATTTTTTTATTATAAATTGAGGTGAATTCTGAAAAAGCTAGTCTTGGAAGATAGCTAGAGATTATGCCATCCTGACTAAGTGGGGAAGGTCATTCCACCATCTAGAGATAAGGGCAGAGAAGAGGAGGGGCTGTGAGGAGCAGCTACCAGGTGTGTGAAGAGACATTCACCTGCCAGAGGAGGTATGAATGAGACATGAAGCGTTGAAAACTGACCACGTGTGAAAAGCCAGCATTGGCGTGCTTTGTCTCTGTACAACGGCAACAGAAGTGACACAGAAATGTGACTGTACACAGGAATAGCGGGTTGGCGCAATGGGTTCGTGGCAGTTCTGTTTAGTTAAGTGAGGAGTAGCACTGCATGAGAGAGGAGTGTAGCTTCAGTGTGCAAGCTATACTACCGGCCATATGTCTAACAGGCTATTTCAAATTGCAATGTACGGAGATCATACATCTGACTAATATGGGTAGTTATAGGGGAGGTTAAAGAGGATTCAAAGAAATGAACCAGGTGAATGAAGTGACTCTGTTTGAGTCGATACAGTCAACTTGGAGACAAGTTTTTCTTTGCGTTTCTGATGGAGGAAAAAGGGAAATCAATCAGTTGTGACTTTTGGTTCTTTTATGAAGTCACTCAGTCTACAACAAGAGGATTTTCACTAATAACTTCCGGAATGTGCATTTGGTTGCCTGTGTATGCACCTGTATGGCACCTGTCAATTATTATCATCGTTTTTACTGTGGTACACTACTACAAGTAACGTTACAGCTTGTAGGCAGTCCAGGGTTGGATGAGACTACTGCCTTATTACAAGGGTAATGCCCCTTATAGAATACTTATAGAATACTTTTCAGTATACAGTAACTAGCTAACTAGTTAGGTCTACTAGAGCTTTTGATTTCCTTCATTTAATTTCAGCCCGCACAGAGTTTGGCTCGGTTGTCTCTACAAATGGCATCAGTAAGCCAGGGGCTGGGGGCTGGGAGCGGACAGGCAGGCAGGTTTGGTTGAAATGGAGTGAATCAAAGGAAGAGGAGAGGAGAGTGGAGGATCTGTCCTCACCAGAGAGTAGAGTGAAGGATTCAGCAGGGGGGTAAGGAAGAGAGGACAGAAGAGATCGGGGCAGTGGGAGAGAGGGACCCGAGATTGCGGACTGGAGGAGGAGGAGGAGGAGGAGGAAGGTGGAGCACAGCCAAGCGCAAAGTTGCTGAGGGGTAAGATTGTGGTGTTGCCCCAGGTATAAGCCCTACCTACCTCGATTACCCAGGTCATCACTGCAAAAGATTTCCACAGTAGAGGGTTTTCAGGGTTATAGACACATTCAAGCACCTGCTCAGATGTGTCATAGAGAGGGCCCACAGAAAATGTTGGGTTGTTATCCTGCATACATTTCAGTACTCCACCACCAAGGGGTCAAAAGAGTCCCTATTTCACACACAATGTCAAACAGTTATTCAGATAATTGTGGAAAATTACCTCAGTTAATCATTCAATTACCACCTAATCTCATGTTGGACATGTAGTGTATTAGACAATGCTGCAATAAATTAAAATGTCCACCAAGAACACGTGATAGTTTTGAGAAATGGCTGAACTAGTAAACTCATATAAACACATCCCCTCTCATACACCGTTACATCTAAAAACTAGGTGTCCGACAGCAAAATGAATCCGTAGATATACAGTGTACCAGTGGGACATCGTTTTACTCTGTCATCTTTGTAACTGTGTCTTGACGCTGTTTGTGGATCCAGGTTTCACTTCCTCCACACGTACATTTAACAACATCATTTCATTGTTTTGCACTGATGAATACCTCAGAATTAGTCCCAAATTGCGTAATTAGCCACATGTCTGTGCTGACTGCCAAATGATTTCTGAAATCAGAGTGCCTACAGGGACACCTGGAGGATAACTGGTGAAATTCAGCTTGACAGCCCAGATGGTCACAGCCGTAGAGCATATGTATAAAGTAGCTACAACAGAAAATGTCTATACCGTGGCTATAACAGAAAATGCACGTATCCTGTCTGGCAGGCGACGGGTCTTAGGATGGGCACCCTGGCCCAGAATGTAGCCAACCTGGGGACGTCCATCATCATCGCGTTTGTGTTCGGATGGCAGCTGACTCTGCTCATCCTGGCCATCGTGCCCCTGCTGGCCGTTGCAGGAGCCATCCAAATGAAGATGCTGGCGGGGCATGCTGTCAAGGACAAGAAAGAGCTGGAGGTCGCAGGGAAGGTAGGCGTCCGCTCTAGCTACTGTACCCAACATGGCTTTACGGTCTTCACCACGGGGGGCTCTTGTAATGACCACCGCCGCCTATACAGACCAACTGCCAGGGCAGTACTCTCCTTTCAGCATGTGCAGCTTTTCAGTCCGCAGAGGATGTACACTTCATGTGCCTTTCAGTGCACGTATTGTGTGACAGTAGTCAAGCTGTAGGATTTTAGTTTTCGACAGCACTGTGGTATGCCCTGTGCTGTAAGAAAGCTACACAACACCAGTAGCGATTTGTGAGCTTAACACTTTTTATTCAAGATTTGAAAAACAAAAGACTTCTACACCACCCTCCTCCCTCCAGCCCAGCTATAGCCACTCCATGACACTCTGCCTGCCCCCCTCCCCCACCCCACATCTCCCAGTCCTTACCTGCACTGCTCCTATGACACCCACCCCCCCACCACCTCCTATCACCATCACCGAACACCAAGTCAGCTGCATTCTCAGGAAACAGAAGACCAGGAAAGCGGCCGGCCCTGACCGTGTCTCACCAGCAACACTCAGGCACTGTGATGAACAGCTCTCTCCCATCCTCACTGATCTCTTCAACCAGTCCCTGGTCCAGTGTGCTGTGCCTGCTTGTTTTAAAACCTCCATCATCATTCCGGTCCCCAAAAAACAAAAGATCTCCTGCCTGAATGATTACAGACCGGTTGCCCTAACCTCTGTTATCATGAAGTGCTTTGAGAGATTTATCCTCCATCACCTCAAAGCCATGACTGATGCCCTCCAGGACCCCCAGCAGTTTGCATATAGAGCCAACAGGTCTGTAGATGATGCCATTAACTTGGCTCTGCACCACATCCTGCAGCACCTGGACAGCGCTCACACCTATGCCCGCATCCTGTTCGTGGATTTCAGTTCTGCTTTTAATACGATCATCCCTGACCTACTTTTACGTAAACTTTTACTGCTCAATGTTCCATCCCCTCTCTGCCACTGGATCCATGATTTCTTAACCAACAGGAAACAGTGTGTCTAGGTGGGTGACCTCATTTCGGACCCCTCCTTCTCAGCACTGGTGCCACTCAGGGCTGTGTACTGTCTCCCTTCCTCTATTCACTTTACACCAATGACTGTACTTCCAACAGTGAATCCGTTAAACTTCTTAAGTTCGCGGACAACACTACCCTGATCGGTCTCATCTCAGACGGTGATGAGTCCAGATACCGGGAGGAAGTAAGCCAGCTGGTGTCATGGTGTGGAGCCAACAACCTGGAGCTGAACACACACAAGACGGTGGAGATGGTCATTGATTTCAGAAGGAAGCCCACCCCACTCCCTCCCTTGGAAATACACGGCACCATGGTGAGCAGAGCAGAGTCGTACAAATTCCTAGGTACCACCATCCAACAGGACCTCAAATGGGACAGAAATATCACTACAATAACCAAGAAGGCCCAGCAGCGCATGTACTTTCTGCGACAGCTTAAGAAATTCAAGCTGTCGCAAGCACTGCTGGTCCAATTCTACACAGCCATAATTGAATCAGTCATCACATCCTCCATCTCCGTATGGTTCGGCTCTGCATCATCCCATTCTAAGCAGAAACTACAGCGCATAGTACGGTATGCAGAGAAAATCATTGGCTGCCAGCTCCCCCCCCTCACAGATCTGTACACCTCCAGGATGAGCCATAATCCTCCTAAACAAAGACCCTTCCTCTATCCCCCCCTGTTCACTTGCACACTCACTTTAACTGTGCCGTTAACCGTGACTTTTACTCTGCCCATTTGCACACTCTTGCACCTTAACTGTGTACATAACCCAGTTATTTGTACTGTATTTGTATATTAGCACTGTACTGTATTGTATTGTATTGTATTATATTATATTGTATTGTATTTTTATTACACTGTATTTTTTTAAGCTCTTGTTATTGTATTGGATTGTATGTTGACACCTTGCACTAAGGCAAATTTCTTGCACATCGTACTTGGCGAATAAATAATTCTGATTCTGATTCTGATTCTAAAAAGGAGGAGGTAGAAATGTAGACTCATGTAGACTCTCTATCTAAAAAGCGTTTTGTGTGAAGTGTTCTCTAACTACTTTCCAGATTGCAACGGAAGCCATTGAAAACATCCGCACAGTTGTGTCACTGACCAGAGAGAACACATTTGAGTGTCTCTACCAGGAGAACCTGGTAGTGCCATACAGGTGCGTACACAGGCAACCAAATGCACATTCCGGAAGTTATTAGTGAAAATCCTCTTGTTGTAGACTGAGTGACTTCATAAAAAAAGTCACAACTGATTGATTTCCCTTTTTCCTCCATCAGAAACGCAAAGAAAAAGGCTCACGTTTATGGCCTGACATTCGCGTTTTCTCAGGCGATTGTTTACTTTGCCTACGCTGGCTGTTTTCGCTTTGGGGCCTGGCTGATTGAAGAGGAGCAAATGACTTACGAGGATGTTTTTCTGTAAGTATTGATGTCTAAATACCTTTCCTATAAGTTTAAGTTCTGTATGTTCTATGGACAGGTCGATTATTATCATCGTTTTTACTGTGGTACACTACTACAAGTAACATTACAGCTTGTAGGCAGTCCAGGGTTGGATGAGACTACTGCCTTATTACAAGGGTAATGCCCCTTATAGAATACTTTTCAGTATACAGTAAAATATTACATTTGGAATATTTATATGTATTCTTCTTCTTATTATCATTATATTATATATAAATTTATGTATGCAATGTTCTGTATCTATTGTAGAATATATACAAAAATCTATGTAACATTGTGTTATGGTTTACAGCACATGCATACAAATACATGGATGAAAAAGGCGGGCGGCAGTGTAGTGTAATGGTTAGGGAACTGGACTTGTAACTCAGAGGTTGCTGGTTCAGTTCCCAGGTGGGGCACTGCCGTTGTACCCTTGAGCAAGGTACTTAACCTGAATTGCTTCAGTAAAATATCCAGCTGTATAAATGGATTGTATGTAAAGAAATGTAAATGTTATAAGTTGCTCTTGATGAGAGCGTCTGCTAGAAGCCTAAAATGTACATGTAAGGCAACAGTGCCTATATATTCTATTACACAGAGTATATTTTGACACATTCTAACAATGTACCCGTGAAGTTTGGGATTTAACATATATTTTAGTATATATTAGAATTAACCCCATTCCACTCACCACAAAAAAAAAAGCTATTTCCGCCTGCTTTGCACTACTCTTAAGACCACCTCCTCTGACTCTGGAATTTTTACTTTAGACAGGTTGACTTTAATGAAATGACAGAGAAGTTAAGTAATATAGATTGGGTAAAACGTATAGATTGCAGAACTGTGAATGAAAATGGATTACATTTAAAACGGTTATTGTAGATGCACACTCTAAATTTGTCCCCAAATTAAGAAAAAATTAGATGAAAAAGCTGTCTCCACAGTGGATTAAAAACCTTACAGGATATTTTGAGACAAAAGATGAAATTGTACAAAGTATATAAAAAAAGACAATTTGGAGAGAAACAAGGTAGATTATTGTAATATGTGAGCTAAGGCTAAAAAGGAAATAAGGGCACCTAGAAGGCTCTTTGAAATAAATTTTTGCCCCAAATAATCCTAAAATGTTTTTTTTATATTGCAGTAGAAAAAGTAAAGTTAATGAAGATGCTAAGGATATCAAGAATAGGGAAGGAGATTTGCTTTACAATAATAAGTAAAAACAGAAACAATGTTTTAGAGGACATTGAGATAAGAGATGGAGAAGTACTAGACAAACTAAAAAAGCTTAAGACAAATAAGGCAGCAGACCCCAATGGCATATACACTAGAGTACTCAATGAAATTTGGGGGGTTATTTATAAACCACTGACAGATATTGTTATGCAATATTGTAGAGAAACCAGGGAACTATAGGCCTGTTAGTTTAACTTTTATCTCATGTAAAATACTGTAAGGCATTATTAGGGACAAGTTGGAATTATTTCTGAAAAATAATAGTATATTAATGGATAGCCAATATGTTTTTTTCAGGGGGAGGTCATGCCTAACAAACCTCCTCGACTTCTTTGAGGAAGCTACAAAATGTTCGAGGAGTTATTTCAGAGTGGGTTCATAATTGGTTGCAGAGGTTGTTAAATTCATAAAAGGGATTAACAAAGTGAACTACCAAAGATTTTTTAAAGATGAGTTCAAGGTCAATTTTCCATGGATATCAGAAAGTATTTTTTACAGTCCATGTTTCATAGCATGGACCTGACTGCCAGATGTAGTGGAGGCGGAAACATGTCATTCAAGGGCATTCAAGTTCAGGCTTGATGCAGTACTGGATATTCTGGATATCCGAGATGGGCTTTTTCTTGTTGGCCTTTTCTATGTTCTAATGTAATAATATAACTAGCTAGATCTCTGTTTGCCATTTGTGACATTTCATTCTGAAATCTTTGTTGTGAGAAATGAGCGAGAAAACATTCTGCACTTTGCTGCATGGGAACAGTTCATGATTACTGTTGCCATGTTAAAGTGCAGAAAGAGAGGCAATGCAACTGGCTCCCATGCTGAGAGCAAATGACCCTAACAGCCCCGACAACCATTTCTGTTGTGAGGCAAAGGCGGCTTAGAAACATTAAAATGACAGCTGACTTCCGCAGTGAAGTCATCACAGGTAAAAGCTCACTGAAGCACTATAAATATACTCAGCCATTCATGTGAGGCCCCTTCATTATGCAAAATACACACACTCCCCGTTGAGTCACACTCAAACTTTGCCCTTAGAAAGTAAAGAATGGCTTCCCCTTTGAAATAATTATGAAAGGTATTCATATCAGACATCAGTAATGTTTGTCATAGTGTTGTGTATAACTATCTTTTAGCAAGCTTTATTAACTCACGTCCACGAAGCAAAGAAGAAAATAAGTCTGCCATTGTCATGTTATTATACGTTGCCGGGGGGGCAGCGAGCGGGGATGAAACCCTGAAGGCTGTATTACAAATACATTTCATTGAATGCGTTATCATGTTCTAAATTGGGTACACGACAACCATTTTAAGACGGATACACTAAGGAATAGCAAGTAGCATCCCTGTATGAATTCCATGTAGCAGGGTATTTTCCAGTACTAACTATGTAAATGAACACAGCCGCAACGTATTAATCTGAATAGCAACTCATTACATAACTTTTTTTTTTCTCCAGTTTTTTCTTTCCATTTGGTGGCCAATTGTACCCTATATTTATTCCATTATCCTCCCCCCCATTGGCCCACTATCTGCAACTACAGGACCAGACACTACTCTGAGACCGGCAGTGACTCCACCTGCCTTTAGACAGAACTCGCACAACCATCAACTGTGATTCTGACACACACAGAGAGCTAGCCGTCTGTGCATGTGGCGAGCTCGTGCCAGCTTCCCTCCCCCTCCCCCCTCCCTGCTTGGCCTGGGGTGGACAGCCAATCGCCGCCCCGAACAGGACTCCCGACCAGAACCAGGCTGGTTCGGAGAAGTGCCTTTACCGAATGCCCCCTCCCGGGGGCCCTCATTTCAGGGACATGTTGAGTGTGTGTGAAGCTTGTAACAGACTATAAGGTTTGTGCCATTAGGTTCTTCCATTAGCAAAGTTACTTGGTCACTAAGCAATGAGAGAGTTCCATTGCTGAACTTAGCTAGGATTCACAGATTCATGCCTAGGAAGGCTTTGGGAATTGCACCTGACTTTCAAAATGAGTTGAGCGGCAAAGAAGGTAGAGGGGGAGAATGTACTTAGGAGGAACCTTTGGTTTTTCTATGTAAAATTAAAACCAAGGGGACGGGATTGGTTAGCTGCATCTAAGATCTGGAAATCACCCCTATAAAGGCCATTGCTATATACAATATAATGTTCTTGCAACACATTCTCTAGGGTTAATTTTTGTAGAACCTTTTGACGTTTTTTAATAAGACAAAAAAACGTATTTTCAGTTTTGCGTGTGATGTACAGTAAAATGATTTGAACGTAAACGGACTACTGATCTAAATTGTCGCTATTACAAATCTGGTTTGGACTGACATGTTTATTGTGGGAGACATGTTTTTTTTTTGTATGATATCGAATCGTATTGCTTTTTCTTGAGGCTTTTGAAAGGAATGTTGTGTGTGAAAGCCACATTCTCATGGCGTCATCTGCAGGGTTGTGTCTGCTGTGCTGTATGGGGCTCTCGCCCTGGGAGAGGCCAACTCCTTCGCTCCAAACTACGCCAAGGCCAAAATCTCCGCTTCCCACCTGTTCATGCTGTTCGATCGAGTTCCAGCCATTGACAATGAATCGGAAGAGGGAGAAATGCCTGTAAGTCTGTGTGCTCTTTTTTTCCCTCTATTGATTTGAAGTGTTCTTATTTTAAAGATTTATCATATGGCACACAAATTATTTTTATTCTATTCTACACAAGGAAAGGAATATGACATGAGAATAGATTATGCTTGAAAATTATCAGCCACCTAATAAAATTTGTTATGAGAAAGTCAATTCTTATGATTTCTTAAGTCACGCACATTTGAGGGAGAAGAGACCACTCCCATCACAATAGAAGTGCTTCACCATAGGATGAAGGTTATCACTCTATTGGTGTTTACCTTGCCATCTCAGGGGTTAAGTGGACCTAAACCATGCCAGGAAAATGCATCCCTCACCATAGCAGAGCCACCAGATCCCTTTGCAGTGGGAAACAAGCACTTGGGCCTGTAGGTTTCTTTTGGCATATACCATACATACATTTTCAGTCTTGTAGGTGTCTTTTGGCATGCACGACACATTCTCAACAAGCATTTTCCCACTTTGTGAAGGATGACTCATCTGACCACTGTCTTTGTTCTTGCACCACTTTACTTGCAAACGTGCATTTGGCATAATAAGGGATTTATGCACTGCAACCTGACCATAGTATCCCTCTCTGTGAAGTTCTCGACGGAATGTTCTTGTTGAAACTGCCTGCTCACACCCAAGATTGATATTTGTAATTAACTGATTCAGAGTTTCTTGTCTGTTTTGCCTTGCATCCCAAACCAATGCACGGACATCACAGTCAAGGAGTATGCACTTTGCCCACAGTTGCCCCTAGTTGATGATGTCTTGCTTTCAGATTCCCATGCCAACATCACCTTAGCCACTGTTCTTCATGAAACATAAGCAAGTTGAGCAGTCTTCATCACTGAAGCTCCTGCCAAACGACAACAATTACCCCTCTTTCAAAGTCACAGAGATCGCTTCTTCTAGCCATGGTAGACAAAATAATGGACAACTTTTCTGCCCAGCATTTCTATCCAAGACCCTAAGCATGATGGGTTGTTAATTGCTAAATTAACTCAGCAACCACACCTGCACAATATACTTTGTATGACTCATTTACTGAACTGTTTCCTTTATTTCAGTTACTTGTATGTACACATGTGTAATTGATCCAGTGGCTCACCTCTGCCCAATATATAAAATGGCTGTTTAGTGACACCTAGTGACCAATTCCTCTTATTCCCATCCACTATGATGTCCACAGGGCCAAGGAAGAAACAGGGTCCTAGAATTTAATTTTGTTTGGATTGTTAAATGTATCTTTGAAACATGTTGCTGTATGGTCCTCACTCAAAATACAACCTTAACAGAAACAACACTTCAGAACCATGAAAGGGTTTTGAGCACGGAGCAACTCCACCTGCCATTGTCTTGTAGTGGTGTCTGTTGTTATTGCTGTTGACTGCCATATTCCCCTCTCTGCCTCTGGTGTTTTAGGACCATTTCGACGGAAACATCAGTTTCCAGGACGTTAAGTTCAATTACCCATCGCGGCCAGACGTGCCCGTCCTGCAGGGGCTCAGCCTGCAAGTGAAGAAGGGGCAGACCCTGGCGCTAGTGGGCAGCAGTGGCTGTGGGAAGAGCACCACCATCCAGCTGCTGGAGCGCTTCTATGACCCAGTAGATGGCGCTGTGGTGAGCACCAACCCAAACCAAAAACAAAGTACTTTAACTGGCTTTTGGGGTTATAGCAGTGGTTCACCCTGCTGTGTAAAGAGCTACATCCTCCCATGGTTAAAGACCTACATCTAGTGATGGGGTGTTGACACCAATTTTGGTGTGTAAAAGAGTCGAGTCCGTTAGGAGTCGACTCCTGTGACTCCGCATTATGCAATGAACAAAAAGGCTTTTCTGAATTTCTTTCCACTATCATTTTGCCCCGCTGCAATGAGAATTAATAGCATAGCCCTTATCCGTTTCCACCACAGATACCAGACATGCTGCTCAGGCCCACTTCTAAATGGTACTCCACGGGCTAGCAACCAACCCGTGGAAACCCATAGTCGCACTACTACCCACGACTACATCGCAACCCGTGTGACTAAACCCACGGTTAGCACTGATCTTACGGTTGGGTTAGAGCCTGTTGGAGTTCTGTAAGAGTCGATTCCTTCCGCTCCGACCGCAGTTGGAGATGACTACCTACATCCTCCCATGGTTTAAGACATACACACTTCCCTAAGTACAGACCATACATTCCCGTGTGAGAAGACCTGCATACATGGCTGCATAGAGATGTAAATCTTGCCGCCTGGATGTCTCCCCACCACAGATGCTGGACCACCATGACTCCAAAAAGCTGAACATCCATTGGCTGCGGGCACAGATGGGCATCGTATCCCAGGAGCCTGTGCTATTCGACTGCAGCCTGGCAGACAACATCGCTTATGGTGACAACAGCAGGGCCGTCAGTCATGACGAAATCATTGAGGCGGCCAAAGCTGCCAACATCCACTCATTCATCGATAACCTGCCACAGGTAAGCATGATTAGACCTTCATTTGACCCAAGAGACAAAGTGGTAAAATGGCATTCCCCTAGAGCAGGTGCATCAAACTGAGAATCCTTATTCTTCCAAAATGATGCTACATGATTTTGAAAGAATGAAAAAATACACATTACACATTATATTTCACATATTGTACATAAAGTCTGTGGAGCCTACAGAAAATCTAATACTGATTGCTATGTATGTATGTCTATCTAATCAACCACAGCTTAATCATAGCCAGCTGATTACCTTGAAGTGCTTGATATGAGACAACTGAATTTAAACTGAATCACAGGCTCCAAAACCTGGTTGCTAAAAACGCAGGGCCCTAAAGCATAAACACATTATAGAAACGTGGGAATTACGGTATGTGGAATCTTTTGGGCTTTGGGACAGGGAGAATTGCAACTGTGTTCCCTTTGTCTTTCTCTGAAGAAATACAAAACCCAGGCAGGGGACAAGGGCGCCCAGCTCTCGGGGGGTCAGAAACAGCGGGTGGCCATCGCCCGGGCGATACTGCGAAACCCGAAGCTTCTCCTCCTGGATGAGGCCACGTCTGCGCTGGACACAGAGAGTGAAAAGGTGCCGATCAAACCTCAGCAGTGCTATTTCCATGAATCAAGCAGAGTTAATATACTAAACCTCAGCATTTTAATGCATGTTATTCAGTTTCACACGTTTTTTTTTTTAATGTCCTGGCATCTGATGATTTTAACTTGAGGCTGTCGATGTCAGGTCATTAAAATGTAAATGCCGGTGTAGTGCGAATAGTTGCCACTGTATGGGTGCACATAAACTTGCCTTTGGGTGTCACTACAGTAAGATGACAGATGTTATAATATATGCCATTTAGCAGACGCTTTTATCCAAAGCGACTTACAGTAGTGAATGCATACATTTTCAGTATATGTGGCCCCAGTGGGGATTGAACCCACAACTTAAGCATTGCCAACGCCATGCTCTACCAACTGAGCCACAGAGAACCACTGTGTTCGATATGTTCAAATATGTTCATTTACATTTAATGATTGTTCTTAAAATGTAAAGATTACTCCCGCATTGGGGTCATTCTACCTCTATGTAAGTTGAATGTATTTACTTAAACGTGAGTGGTAGATTTCCTCTTATTGCTTTCACCTTTATGTAAATGAGCTAGATGGAAGACATTTTGTAGACCAACACACCAAAATATTAATATATGAATAATCTGATGTTAATTTTCATTTATGTTCTTAATCAAAGACATAATTTGGAAAATGTTGGAAAAGATTACTCCCACATTGGGTAGTTATCTACTTGACATAAGTGCGAGCTACCTTCCTGTTATTGCTTTTTTATTTGTATTTGTTTTACCATTACCATTCTTGTTATCACTTGTACACGTGCACACACTGGTACACATGCTGTAATGTGAAAATGGGCAACTATTGGCAGTGGCAAGTATTTGCTGCTGGCGAGAGCGCCGTAGAAACATTAATACATTTTCATCCTTTGACCTCTAACACCACTTTATGCCACAAAATATATAAAAGAGAACCTCCTCACTAACTATTGATGCCAACAACCCTCTGCGTTTCCAGAGTTATCATTCATGTCTAAGTGATTACAGTCAATAGCTATCCTAGTTAGATAGCTCACATTATTATTCAGTGTCCAGTGAGCTAGCTAGCCATCTAAACTAAATAAACAAATTTATGGTGTGGCAGGTAACTTTTCTGTGGTCATTTGATTCGCTGAACGCTGACTGAACATTGTTGCTTTCAGCTGATTGGCTATGACTGAGGAGCTCCAGTTAGGGTGTGGAGTTTTGTGTTGAACGTACCACTCTTCAGTGAATCAAGGACCAGAACTGAGGAAATGTGTAACTAGCTAGCAAAATAAATACTTTAAATTGTCTCTGAGACTAAAAGTTACCACTCTAGCAATGTTGATATTGTATGTTGCTTGTATGTGGCATGCTCAGCAAAAAAACCCCAAAAGAATCAGATGAAACCAGCAAGGTTCAGTTCTAGCCAACCAGGTGACATCAGCAAAGTTTATGGTCAGGGAATCTTAGTTGGACCTTATTGATGGGAGCACACAGGATTGGCCAAATTAATCAAATTAATTTGCCAATGGCCGATTGCCATTTTGTGGGTCAAAAAACGATTTCAACTGTTGTCCCATTGAATTTTGGAGGGGGTGTAGCTCTTCAGGTTCATAATATCATAAATTCTGGGAAGGTAAGCAAGAGCGGCAGTTGGGGTAGTTGTTAAGGACGTGGGCTTGTAATTCAAGAGGTTGCGTATTCAGTTCTCAGGTGAGGCACTGCTGTTTTGCACTTATGCAAGGTATTTAACCTGAATTGCTTCAGTAAACAATTCTGTTGTATAAATGCATAGCATGCAATAGCCTGTGGCCCTGCAGTCCTCAAAGACCTTCCCCTGTCTCGCTGCTCAAACAGATCGTACAGGAGGCCCTGGACAAGGCCCGGGAGGGCAGGTCGTGCATCGTGGTGGCGCACCGTCTGTCCACCATCCAGTGCGCTGACCGCATCGCCGTGTTCCAGAACGGCATGGTGGTGGAGCAGGGCACTCATCAGCAGCTGCTGGCCAAGCATGGAGTTTACCATGCCCTGGTCACCACCCAGCTGGGGTATGGCAAAGAGAAGTAGGCTCACTCCATGCTCCGTCCAGGACTAAGAGGCCAAAGGAGGCGGCGGCAGAAACTGGAATTTATTCTCACACTGCACTGTACAGCATTTCTTTACTTTTTGCTACATTCTAATTTGCTTATCATTCAATGTCATTAATGGCACGTGGTTTAATTAAATACCAAAGATTTAATGGTCTGGGGCCGTATTCACAAAGCATTTTAAGGGTAAAAGTTGGTCGTAACTCCACAATTTAGGAGCAACTCCGAAAAATAATGGGCGTGTCACTCATAAATTTACGACTCCTCAATTTTTGGGATAAGAGTATTTCATAAAGGGTTTGAGAGCTAAAAACAGCTCCTAAGTCCAGGAGAAGTTAGAAGCAGTCAAGAGGACTTCTAAGTCGCTAAAGACCTACGAAAATCTGCTGCTGCCGGCGATCGTCATCGATATTGAATGATACAGAGCTCATAAAAAGGTACCACCTCAATCGCGAGGGTATTATATATATAATATTATATATATAATATTATATATATAATATATAGATACCCGCTGATTGTTTACGAGATGCAGACATGTAGCCAATTGACTAGTCAGTATTCTTGGTTTCATGTTAAATCAGTGACACGTAGCCTACATTTGTATTTTAGAATCTTTATTAGAATATAATAGGGGTGCATCGGATCATTTTTCGGATCAGCAAAAAAAAAAATAACGAGGCCAAAGGCGTGTTTCCACCAAAAATTACCAGGAACTATTCTCAAGGAATTGAATGAATGATAATTTCAGTTTTTCAATTTAAGTTATTTCACAAAATCTTTATTCGAAAATTTCACAAAATAATTTTTTAGATTCAGTACGCCTTAGGTGATTTAACTAGGGTGGTCTTATGCCTGAATTAATTTAATAAAAAATTAAAAGATCGCTAATGTTTAAATTGTATTTAATTCGGTCGCGTTTCTAAAAACCTGCCTCCCAGAAAGGCATTTAGTATGAAAAACAAAGCAAACCAAAACATACATGGTTGTCTATCTCTTCACTGTAACTCTGCATCGAGATTTAGGGAATTGTTACTATATAACGTAACAGCGGCAGAAAAACTGTATTTCTTTATGATGGTTCAATTTAGCTATTAATCCGCGGATCATATGCGTGCCGAACCGTGGGGGTTGATCCGTACGGATCACGGATCAACTGCGATCCGTTACACCACTAAAATATAACAGGAACAGGTAGGCCTACATACCCGCTTACAGTAGCATAACATTTATTTTCTAGGTTGAAATCGCGGGCAGAGACCCATCCCCTATATCAGCCAATCGCTGTGGGAATTCTGAGTAAGCTCGTTCATGAGAAACAACGTCATCCATAGCAACGACGTCAACCCCGCCCTCACTCTTAGCTTGAAAATTCTAGGAATTCCTTAGTATGAGTTTGTCTTTGCAGCTTTGTGAATCGTTTTTAAGGTGGGACTCCTAACTAAAAGGTTTTAGTGCGATTTAGAAGTACTCCTAGTGGTAAGATAAAATTATTTGTGAATACGGCCCCTGATGTGAACGACGAAATTAGGACCAGAATCACACGTCATAAATAAATAAAAGTACCTTTCAGTTATTCCGTCTATTTCATATCTCACTAGATTCATGATTGATTTCAGCCTTGACCTCCTATATTAGATATACAGATAACTGCCAAAATAAAGACTTGTCACTTGAGTAAATGAGTGATACAATGTATATTGAAAGCAGGTGTTTTGACGCAATAACAATCTAGGGCGTGAGCAGGCAGTTTAATCAAGAACAGTCCACCGAGAACTTCACAGAGAGGAATGGTCAGGTTGCAGGGCAAACCCCTTATTACACCAAAAATGCATGTTTGCGAGTAAAGTGGTGCAAAGAATACAGGCAGTGGGCTACTAAGCAGTGGAAAAAAAAGTCATATGATCAGATGAGTCATCCTTCACCCTGTTCTCAACAAGCAGACGAGTGCACGTGTGGCATACACCAAAATAAACCTACAGTACAGACCAGAGTGCTTGTGAAGGGTTCTGGCAGTTCTGTCATGTGTGGGGAGCATTTTCCTGCCATGGTTTAGGTCCACTAAACCCCTTAGAGGGCAAGGGAAACTAAGACACATTGAACCTGGCGGCTCATGGTGGCACAGAACACTTTACACTTTATTTTGGCAGGTACCTGTATATATATAGATATAAATATACATGTATATATATATATATATATATATATAATATGCATATTCTGCCGCCATCCTTTTTGACTGCTAAGCCAATCTACTGTGATGTATTTAAGTTTCAATACAATATTTTTTGTTCTATCTTCGTCCAATCCAATCTATTGTGATGTATTTAAGTTTCAATAAAATATTTTTTGTTCTATCTTAGTTTGTCATTTTATATTAAATTAAAAAAGAAACCATTACTTAATTTACTTTCTATGTACTGCAGTGTTTTGAGTGATATTTAGGGAAAAAAGGATAAAGATTGCATTTTTGCCTTAAGATCACTCTAGTCAAAATGCATAAATGCCAAGTGCTTAGGACACTTAAGAACTGTGCTCCTTTTCTGTGCTTATGCTGTTTCTGGTATATTATTCACTGTGAGTGCAACATGCATTTCCAAAACCAAAATGTAACCTTTTGGGTCCACAGAAGCTGTCCACCCATTCTCATAATAATTGCTAAAGTTTGTATTATGCACTGTATTAAATAAGAATACAGTGCATAAGAATACATAATGACAAACAGGCCATTCGGCCCATCTAAGCTTGTCATTTAGATTAATATCGATTACTGCATCAAGATTGGACTTGAATACCCCAAGTATACACCTGGCAAGCTGTTCCACGCATTGAAAACTCTATTTGAAAAAATACTTCCTGATATCCCTGCTGAATTTGCCTTCAAATAATTTCCCCGTGCCCTCTTGTTCTGCTATCTGAGCTCATCTTAAAAATCTTTGGTAGTTCAATTTGTTAATCCTTTTTCTGAATTTAAAAACCTCAATCAAATCCCCCGTTCATCTCTGTTTGAATAGATTCAATAAACTTGAATATATACATCCTCATAACTATTACCTTTTATGCCAGGTAAAATCAATTTAGAAATTTTTGCTGATTTATTACAAAATAAACACTGAAATATCAATGCCCTTCTTTGTACTCAGGTGCTGTCCAATTCTTTTATATAAGAGCTTCCTTTAAGTGGTACCATCATTGTTTAGTTGCCCTTCTTTGTACAGGTCCCTTTAAGTGGACCCTTTATGGTTGGCCCAAAAGGAGTCCCAGTGTCCCATAAACCTGCACCCCTCTTTCCTACACCAGGTTTGTAGCCACTTGATAAAACTCCATATAAAATTTTGCTTCCATTTACTAGCAGTTCAAACTGACGGAATTCCTGGGAAGACTAATGTGGAGGTTATGTTCCTGATCTTTGTTGCTAATTTTGTAAATTTGTCTGGTAGAACCTCAAACCTACCCTTACCCATGTTATTGGCTCCCACATGGACCATGACCACTGGATCCACCCCCACTCTGGCCAGGAGCTTGTTCGCATGTTCCAGGAGGTCTCCAGCTAACTAGTAGCTAACTAATATTTTCCTGCTCTTTGATTTGCTCCTGAGAGAGCGAAACACCATGAAAAAGCATCTCGTCAGCTCAATATAGTACCAAATTCGCCAACCGGCATTGGTTGTATTAGAGATGCAGGGTACCACTAAAAGGTATGGGATGCCAAAACACTGTATAGACTATTATTAGGGCCACCATTCCGCGACATTTCCAGTCTAACTTATTTTCTCGCATGTTCTTTAGTCATTCCCCAACAAGAGGTTGATAGCACCCTTTTATCAAGTGACGTGTCAAACAATTGTAACCCACATGAAGTTACAAAATTCTGTGTGCATTTTTGAGTAATTTGTAGAATGCGCATGTGCCTTCTTCTTTTCTTCTTGTCTCATTATTGAACATAAATCCGAGCAAAAAACTGTGATACACAATAAGTCAATAGTAATAGTGTAAAATGATCAAATATTTGATTGTTTCATTGCACTCCATATTATTATGCTCTATTTCTCTACAAAGTAAATTTCAATGAAGGTCTAACTTTCATCCCTCAACAAAACAGTGTTTGGTGTGATGTCCATATTAAGAATAATAATACAATTATATTTCAGTCTTGGCGTTCTTTGTTTCTCTGGGTTATTTTATTAATAATAATAATAAAGCACTGTGGCCACAATAAAGTCTGTGGCCACAAATATGCTGTCATTTGTTTTGATGAGTTATTTTATTTTGATTTTATGCAGATCAGCAGTCTGCGGCACATACTTCTGTGAAAGCTGTCTAGCTGATGAAATTGCCCTGCCATTTATTGCGTGCTTGTTTAAAAATGTAGGTAATATGGGATTACCCACTTCTAATGGAATATTTGAGTTTAAGAATGCATCTGTCAAATCTTGAATGACATTCAGCCGCTGCTCAAGGCTGTCTCTTTCCCTTTCAGTGTTCTCAGACCAGTTTTTTGTTTGTAAATGTTGGTCTATTGTTCCTTTTTGCAGGTTTATTGTTAAATTACATGTTGTGCTAAATACACTCAGTGGCCACTTTATTAGGTACATCTGTACACCTGCTCGTTAATGCAATCATCTAATCAGCCAATCATGTGGCAGCAATGCATAAAAGCATGCAGACATGGTCAAGAGGTTCAGTTGTTGTTCAGACCAAGAATGGGGAAGAAATGTGATCCAAGTCACTTTGACTGTGGAATGATTGTTGGTGCCATATGAGTATCTCAGAAACCACTGATCTCATGGGATTTTCATGCACAACAGTCACTAGAGTTTACAGAGAATGGTGCGAAAAACAAAAAAACATTAGTTCTGTGGGTGGAAATGCCTTGTTAATGACAGAGGTCAGAGGAGAATGGCCAGACTGGTTCAAGCTGACAGGAAGGTGACAGCAACTCAAATAACCATGCGTTACAACAGTGGTATGCAGAAGAGCATCTCTGAATGCACAACAATTTGAACCTTGAAGTGTTTGGGCTACAGCAGCAGAAGACCAGACCGGGTTCCACTTCTGTCAACTAAGAGGAAAGTGAGGCTACAGTGGGCACAGGCTCACCAAAACTGGACAGTTGAAGTTGGAAAAACGTCGCCTGGGCTGACGAATCTCGATTTCTGCTGTGACATGCAGATGGTACGGTCAGAATTTGGCGTAAACAACATGAATCCATACATCCATCCTGCCTTGTGAAAACATTTCAGGCTGGTGGTGGTGGTGTAATGGTGTGGGTAATGTTTTCTTCGCACACATTAGGCCCCTAAATACCAATTGACCATCATTTAAATGCCACAGCCTACCGGAGTCTTGTTGCTGACCATGTGCATCCCTTTATGGCCACAGTCTACCCATCTTCTAATGGCTACTTCCAGCAGGATAATGCACCATGTCACAAAGCACATGTCATCTCAAGCTGGTTCCACGAACATGACAATGAATTCAGTGTACTCCAATGGCCTGCAGTCACCAGATCTCAGTCCAATAGATCTGTCCATCCCACCTTTGGGATGTGGTGGAACGGGAGATTCGCAACATGAATGTGCAGCCAACAAATCTGCAGCAACTGCGTGATGCTATCATGTCAACACGGACCAGATTCTCTGAGGAATGTTTCCAGCACCTCGGTGAATCCATGCCATGAAGAATTCAGGCTGTTCTGGGGGCAAAGGGGGGGTCTTACCCAGTACCTAATAAAGTGGTCACGGAGTGTAAATTAAACGTGTCTGTGTGCACTATACCAAGCAGTTACTGTTCATGCAAAATCTGCAAAATCATTTGCTCAAAGCTATGATTTTCGTATTTGACGTTCAATCCATGTTCATCTTTCCTTTTTCATCCTTGCCATATTAGTTAAACTCATTTATTTTATAACGGTAACAATTCGCCACTAATTGTATAACTAGTCACATTACAGTGCCAGTAGAGGCACCTTGAGGATACAGATTTAAATACAAGAGTAAATATCTGTGGGTCACATGACGGTATCAAACTGGTGGCTCTAATCATGAGATCATGAGGCGTGCATTAGTCCTCTTCAAAAGGCCCTTTTCAATTCAAGTACTGAATTTCAATTTGTTTCCTGAACTGAAATGGAATGGACCACAACCCTGAACCCCATTTCCTTACTTCTTTCCACTATACAAACAATAACAACCACTTCTATAACCATTTATTCTATTGTCATTACTATTACTGTACACTATTACCAGCTTATAATAAGCATTGTGTTTATGATATTTACATCTAACCCATTGCTTTAATATTTCTTTTTGGTTCACTTATCAAACCAAATTTTAAATTAGCATTGCCATCGTTACCCTTTAATTACAACCTATTGTCACCTTTATTTGCAATATTCCATATATTAATTTCCCTTTACTGTACGTTTTTATAGCACGTCAGGGCAGGTCATGAATCAGACATTTAGGCATGAGCACAAGGATTTTGTATTGGTCAACTGCAGTTGTCAATCTTATCTCCAAATGAGGTTCTGTGAAATAACGTGGGCTATCAGCAGCACTGTGCATTAGTAAAACCAATTAATCCATTAAAAATTAATTCATGACAATCCATTTTATTTTTCCATAAGTAAAAAGCATGCACTGACATTTTAACAATTTCAGCTTCATATTCTTTAAGCAGCAGTACTAGACTTAAAGGCCCAGTCCATTGGACAATTTTAATGAGTTGCATAAAGTTATAGTATAGGAGCGATACTAGTGCCACCACAAATTGAATTTGAATTACATCATATTGAATTTGTAAGGCTTGAATTTAATAATTGTATGCAAAAATGTAATCTGTATTTCAGTTGAAACTAATGGTTTGTAATTGAATTTCATGATTATTTCTCATTACTATTAAGAACCAGGTTGGAAGTTGGGTCACAATAACTGTGTTAATCTGTGGGAATAAGGGAATGCCTGCCTAACAAGGAATGTTATGGCTCTTCGGTCGTGCATATGTATAGTGTGTGTTCATCCATGCTCTTTGTCACAGCATGTTATATGCAGGACCATTTCACAGTATTGGACTTATCAGCAAAGCAGCACGTTAGTCAATCAAATGTTTTGGGAGATTAGCTGGTTTGGGGACTGCTAATTATGTCAATTTGGCAGCTCCAAAACTTGCTAATATTGCCCATTTTGGTAGCTAGCCGCCAGTTACATTAGCATGAACAGCAAAGATTACAATAGTAGTGCAATAATTAAGTGGCTACATTTGCCATTTTAGCTAACGTAGCAATAACAAAGTCCTTAGCCAGCTTAGTTCTAGCCAGCATGTCTCATCCAGCTATAGTGCAGTCACTCACTAAGGAACAGTAGTGGCATTAAAATCAACCACTGAAATCTACAGGGCAGGAAAGATTCCAAGTAGAGAACCTTTAATAAAAGTATGAAATTTCATTAAGCACAAAACTGCTTAATTGGGTTAGATTATAAGTATTAGTATCCCTTCTAAACTAAAATCATAATCATTCACAATTTGGGGTAGGTTAAGGTAAATACTAACAGTTTTATGGTAAGAGGACAACAAATTGGAAAATGATTCATTGTTGTCTCAGCAGAAAATTATTGCAAAAGATCAACCACACTTAAGGTGCTGCTAATCAGGTATGCTTTTAAAGCATTCAACATTTTAACACAGAAATACACGTTACCCTCATAAGCTCAAGGTGGTTCTCCTTTGCCAGCACAATAAATAACACTTTGTATGTGCTAGAGATTTTCAGAATTACTCCAAAATACCCTATTAAATGGAAAATCAAAATCAAATCAAAGTTAAAAAAAACAAAAAACTATTTTTTAAAAGGGTAGAGAAACAAGTGCCTGCATTGCTACTGCGCAATAAAGGTCTGCATTGATCTGTGCATTATTCAAGCAACAACAGTTACTGGTGTGTGATTCGATGCTGAGGATTCTAGTTGGTTTTGGCTGGCTCTGCTCCCAGCTGTCCCATCATGCTTTGCTCTACAGCTGGGACAGGGTCATGAGCTGCATCATGTCCTGGAAGGAAGTGCAGATGTTCTGGTAGAGCTTCTCTGCATCAGTCTCCGGGCAGGACTTCCATGCAGAGCAGGATGCCACAATCCTGTGGGAGGAGAGGGACATGCTGGATAAATGTGGGCCAGGCGTGACTCTGGGACTTACCGTCAGCACAGGCCAAGCCCCATTACATCAAAAGGGCCACCAGGACAAGATGCAGTTGACATAGCCCTTTCGAGCAAGGTTGAGGTCTGTTTCAATCAGTCATGTGCATGTTTTTTCCCGCCCTGGATTGTCATACTATCCACACAAATGCAGCCGAAATTTCTTAATGGATCAGAATTTGTTTATCTGTTCCCAATGAGTAACAAACACCCTCTGTCAGGCGACCCACCTGTCATCTCGAATGCGGTAGAAGAAGCCGTAACCTTGAGGTACCATAGGAGAGACAGCCCCCAGAACAGTCGTGTAGCCCACCAGGCTGGTTGACAGTACAAAATTACCTCCTCCTCCACTAAAAGAATACAGAGATATGTTATAGTTGCATACATATATATACAAGCCGTTACACATTATACTTAATCATGGCCAACCCTATGGTGTATTTGTTTTTCGGGTATACTGTATATACTTGTATTTCTGTTATATATATATTTTTTTAAAACCTTTTGGCGTGGAGTGGGTCTGTGAAAAGGTCAGGAACAACAAGTCCCTCCTCCTTGGCAACCAGGTACAAGCCCAACAGGTGTCGGTCAAAGCCTGTCAAAGGTACATAGTGAACAGTCCCATTCTTATTGAGTCCGATTTCAGTCAATCACCATTCGTAACGTTGAAATCGTAATTATGTCCATACAAAACAGATTAATTGCAAAGGTTAAAATTAGCATTGCACCAAAAACCTGCAAATACAATTCTCATGTTAGGATTACAGATTCACTTTTATTGCCTTCAACTCTCGCTTTATGGTTGTGCAAATTAAGGTTTAGGTTTGTGGATTTACGTACCGACCTTTAACACTGTTTGCGAAGGGTGCCACAGGTCAATCGTATTGTATGCTCTAAGCTAGGGGACTAGCAACAGTCAGCTGTCATTCAAAACCAGGTAAAAGGATTTCCAGTTCTACTTTAAGAATTAAAGCTTTCATAAAAAATTACAAAATTACAAAAAGAAACAAATGATAGTCAAGGAAAAAGTTTCACTAGACATTTTTTTAAATAATAAATTCTATGTTGAATAATAAATAAGCAAATAACTGCAATATTGTCCTTAGATTAAAAGGGTATATTTAAAAACAAATAGTATGCGAATGGCTTTATTTTGAAAAAGTATTAAATATTCTTTACTTTACAAATATTGAACTAATCAACTTTTATTTGTCCATTTTTTGTGCATTGCCATCAAATCTGTAAAAAATAACTTTTTTTAAATGAGAAATATAGGTTTTTTCATCTGGGATTTTTATTTTGAGAAACTTTGGCTGATTTGTAAAAGCTTCCTGTAGCTCTCATAGCTTAGAGCAGTTATTATAATTCATGTTTGAGGGGTTGCAGCAAGACCTGTCAAAAGTCTGTCCGTAAATAAATGATCTACAAACTTTTAAACCACGATTTGAATGCAAAGCGAGAATTGCAAAGCGAGAATTGAAGGTGAAAAAGTTAATCTGTAACTGCAACATAAGAATTGCATTTGCAGATTTTTTATACAATTCTGGGATATCTCAACATCTCTACACACAACTATAAAACACTGATACACAAGTTACAGGAAACTGAGTGGACCTGAGCCCCCATGGCTCTTAGTACATTGTAAATCACAGATTTTTTGGGGTTGTGGTGGGGGGGCGACTACCTTTTCCATCCTGCGCCTCTCCCATCAGCTTATTGTGCTTGGCGAAGGCTGCCAACAGATGCTTGCGCTTGGTGTCCACCTGTGGGGATTGAGCAATAAACACTCAGAGTTGTGTTTTTTTAAAGCATGCCAAACGTTCATCAAGTCAAACATCTCCCGGGTAGCCACTCAGGCAGACGGGCTCTATCAGTTGCCTCGGGAGACAGGGGTGGGAGAGGGGGGATGAGTGACGGGTCAGACCTACACCGACTGCAGGATCCAGCATGACCTGGCACCACTGCTGGGCTGCCAGGGTGCATGGCCTCATGGTCTCGGTGCGCCCGTGGTAGAAGCGCCGTGTGGTGGCCGTCTCGTAACAGCTTCCAGGCCTGTAGGGGGAGATGGGGCAGTGCCTTAGCTGCAGACCACAGCAGAAGAGAGCACAGCAGAGCACAATACAGTACAGTACAGTACAAAGGCCATGTGACTCGCGCAAAGCGGTACCTTCCCACTGAGAGCACAAGCAGGCCTGGGAGCACTGCTTGCACTGGTGATGCAGCACTGCTTTCTCAAATTAGAATATATTTGCATTTTCAAAGCACTTGAAAGGGTCATGTCATAATAAAGCTTTAGCTACAAAACAAAACAAAACAAACTGAAAGTATACCTGGACAGTAGTCCAAAAGGCACCACCGATTAAATGTTGCTAATGGCATAATTTTGAGAAGCTAACAAAAGAAACAAAACAAAATACACCAATACATTTTAATTATTCAACCAGGTACAGCCTTTCAAGTAATACAAAACCAGTGTTCATGTCCATGCAAAAAAAACACAAAAAAACATTATCTAAACGGAATAGCAGGAGAAAGGACTTACTTTCCATGAAACCGATAGTAAGCCAACTGGAGCGCAAGCTGGATGAATGTATCTGGGTGAAGCTTTCTTTTCTTGATGGCAGCTTTTCCAAAGTCAGTGAATGCATAGCACACTACCTGCAAGTTTTGTGTCTGTGTTCAAAGAACAAACAAGTCATTGGGCCATTACTTAATATATGTATATCACGTTACCCAAACGAACAATCAACCAAGAACAAACAGAAAGCCAGTTGACAACCAACTGTTATGTAAAATAAAAGAGTGTACCCACAACTTGAAGGAGTTTAAACAAACAAACACAAAACCAAAATACCAGTAATAAAACAAGTGTCTTGAACACATGACAGAAAAT
Source organism: Aldrovandia affinis (assembly GCA_029706075.1). NCBI lineage: Eukaryota > Metazoa > Chordata > Actinopteri > Notacanthiformes > Halosauridae > Aldrovandia > Aldrovandia affinis. The sequence continues at coordinate 7,338,222 of JAINUG010000022.1, forward strand.
TGAGGCGTCAGCCTCATGGAGTATAGTCTCCCCTAATGAAGTCCTGAGCCAGAGTCTTAAATACTATCTGGGCCAGCACAGCCTGATCCAATCAATGGAGCCCCAAAACACCTGACCAAAGTCATGGAAATTGGAAGAAAAACCGAAGCCCATAACATGTAATAATAAGATGACAATTTTCCCCCCCAATGAATAACAGTGGCATTGTGTAGTCTTTGTTACAGTGCCACCTCATCTGGACAAAAAGGTTACATTGCAGTAACAGACATCGGGTCTTACGGTTTTCAGGTACTGCTGTTTGGCCTGTGCAATGTCACTCCTGGCTTTGTCATCCAAGGTGAAGACCAGCTCTTCTGGCATCGGTATGTCCCGGACGGTCTCGGGGCCCTGCGGGTTCACGTTCAGAAAATATGAAACCACAGGAGCATCACCCCCAACCAGGTAGTCAGAGCCATGTTACCAGGCTTGGGCTTACCTTCCACCTGCCTTCGCTGGCCTTCAACATCTGATCCACGTAGTAGCAATAAGACACCAACACCATGGCATCAAATGGCGCATGCTGCAAGAGACACCATCCCCTCTTTTACAGCTAAAGCAGTCATATTCTTACTACATACATCAGCTAGTCCTCATTTGTTTCATGAAAATGGCACAAAATATTGATTTTTAAAACATTTTATAAACAAACCACAAATAATAATAATAATCTATTTAGAATTCCCAGATAATATATTCCCAAGATCAGGGTGTCAAACCGGTATTGTTCCTGCCAAAACCTTGGGTCTTTATTGGGAGAATTGAAATGTTTGGGGGTTTTTGTTTACTAATCAGCCAGCTTCATGGGGAATTTTGGGCATAATAATAATGCCATTTAGCAGATGCTTTTATCCAAAGCAACACAGTAATGAATGCATACACATGCACGCTGCTCCAGTTTTTATCATGTAAAGATTCTTAAAAGTCACTTCGACCATTTACACTTAATGACTTACGTCACAATTTGAGCCAAAGGTTCCATCAGCGAAACATATGGAGTTATAGGATTTGTCACCCCAGCGGATAGTCGGGTTCCCAGTCAGAGTTTGCAATGTCATCTATGTCAAGAAACAGCCAAGAAATTGAAAATCAACACTGCAGCGTGTGAATCTGAAAGTAGACATTTTCCCTACGATTGAGAACAGACTAGATAGTTCAGGACTATAAATGTCAATTTTCATGCTGTGTTTAATCATATCTAATTACGCATATCAGTCAGCAGCAACAGCATAGAGATAAAGCTCAAAATCTGTAATTGTTCTGTCCAAAATCTATTCTGTATCAGATGCATGCAATGTGTAGTTGAGAAATCATTCTGAGCACACAAACTCAAGAGCAATAGTCATTAAATTCCCAATGGCAAGTAATAACAGATGAACAAATTCAATGGACAAGTTGGGAATGAACATGCATTAGAACCACTTCCAACTTCCTGGATAACAGGCAATAGATACAGAAAACAAATCATATTAAATGGTATGCTTTTCAGGAATGCTTATCTATGGTAATTTAGGACCAAAAAATATAGAAATAAAGAAAAATAAAGCTTAACATCCATTTATCAGACGTACCGCAGAATAGTTTTCAGGTGTTGAGTAAGGCATGGACTCATCCAGGGACACAACAAACAAACTGCTCTGAACGGTCTCTAATATAGCCTTGTTCATGGGGTCTATGCCAATGAGATGCTCCCGAGCCTGCAGTTCAAAATAATTAAATGATCATATTCCTCCACATTGTAAATCTATGTATAATAATGTAACAGATCACACACAGTAAAACAAGTATTATTACTCTTGAACAGTTCAGGAAGGTTGTGGGACGTGGAATGTAATTCTCACCTTGGCCCAGCGGGATCTCTCCTCAGTAGTCAGAGCTGCGACCCCCTCTCCCTCCAACTCCCCATCACAACTCTGCCTGATGTAGACCAGCTGCCTGAGAAAGCAAGCGTTAAATATCACAAGAGTGGCCTTCTTTCACCTCAAGAATATATCAAAATGAAGGAAGATATTATCCCAGCATGACTCTGAAAAATGCTTCATAATTCTATAACCTCAAGGCTAGATTACTGTAATGCTTTATGATCAGGCTGCACTAACTCTGTTAGCCTGTGGAAGTCTCCAGTTGGTACAGAATGCAGTTGCTAGGGTGCTTACTAGAACTAAGAAATGTGAACATATTAGTCCTAGGCTTGCCTCTCTTCATTGGTTGCCCGTTAAATTTAGAATTGACTACAAGCTCCTTCTCCTAATATACAAGGCTTTAAATGGTCTTGCTCCAGAATATTTTTGTGAGCTATTCATCCCTTACTCTCCACAGAGATTGCTCCATTCACATGATGCTGGATATCTGAATTCCAAGAATAACAAAAAGCACAATGGGAGGGAAAGCCTTCTCCCAGAGCTCCCCTTTATGGAATAATCTTCCTCTAAATGTTTGGGTTTCAGACACACTCTCTGCTATTAAATCTAGGCTAAAACCCTACCTTTTCAGCCAATCCTATAGTCAAAGATGAGTAAGGAGACTGGATTGAGACCATGGAGCTGTCTGGTGAGCTGAGGAGACAGTGCTGTCACCCTATGACTGCATATGAACGCTCAGGGTTTGCTATTCTATGCTGTGTTATGATGCTGTCAGTCCTAGGTCACTCTCATGGATCATACACCCCCTTTCTACTCATCTTTTAGACATACTGTCATAGCATAGACTGCTGGGGCTGTCCCATGTTACACTGGCCTCTCCATATACCTAACTAACATTATATTATTTTGACTCCTAACCTATCTACCTTTCTGTTCTCTTCCCTGGGGATTCTGCCCCTGGGATCCCTCACGAAGACTGATTCCACTTCCCAATGGGATTTTTTTTGCCTCACTTTCTGACTTTTTAAGGGGGTTCAAGTCTGGGTATTTTGGTGTTTTCATATTTTCTGTCAAACATCTTCATGACAGTGCTCTGTAAAAGCACTGTACAAATACAATGTAATAAAATTGTATCTAATTAAAGTGAGACGTAATAAGTGAAGGCTCTCACTCATGACTCTGAAACCACTGCACCTTGAAGACTAAAAGGGAGATTTGATAAATTTTAGTATTTCTAAGTAATCACTGTGCAAACCAGCATGGGAACTGAACAAGACCAGTAGGGAGGTAAAACTGCAAAACTACATTTAGGCCCAAGTGTGATGGCAACCTGATTCCAGGCTTGTGGGCCAGCATTGTACCTCAGAATCTCGGGCGGCGTGACGATGCAGCCACCATAAAGGCAGTCGAACGTGAATATTCTCCCTCTGCACATGACCACCACATGGGATGGGCAGGGGCCTTCACTTTCTGCAACCACAAAAGGAAGTAAATCAAATCTCTTTTTTAAACAATCATTCATAGGACCTTGGGACATTTAGCTCAGCTTGTTCTTACCTGTCTTAAAGTAATTGAGAATGGTATCCTTGGTAACCCCAGGCACTTTACAGGTACAGAACAGCATGCGGAACTGGTCCATGTCTAATGGTATATTCCCTGCCTTGTGGATGGCTAGCCTTTCCCTGAGAAAAATTACATTTTTACATTATTTAATTGCTTGTTTAACTTTAGCTCAACTGATCATAAAATGCAGCTAATTTATTTATTTAAAAATAAAAAATAAATAAATGAAAATAAAATACACCTTGAAAAAGAGACCACATTACATAATTATTAAATGACTAAAAATCCCTCTAAAACCCTAAAATCCTTCCAAAACACACATCACTTCCATTGTTGTTGTTTTTTCACATGGCTTAGCCTTACCCACACCTGACACGTATCCTACACATTTATCCAGCTGTATATTTTATTAAGAAACCTGGGTTAAGTACCATGTCTAAGGGGACAATGGCACCCCGGGATTTGAACCTGAATTCTGAGTTCCCTAACTGCTGTGCTACACTTCAGTCTTAGAAGAGTGTAGTCTTAAAATGATCAACTAGAAGTGCGCAAAACACCATCTCTACTATTCGCAAATTAGGTCCTAGTAACTAAGTGTGTGGAACAACCTATCTTATGTGGGGATTAAGTTCCAATATTTGGATTATAAAGAACACCTATCTCTTACGTGCGAATGAGGTCCCAGTACTGGAAGCTATACCACATGCTGATGCTGGTTCTCTCCAGCTGAGTGCCAGCCTGGGGGGGCCAGCAGTGCTCCAGATAGGGGGCAGGGCCACCAAAGTTCACGTTCAGCTGGGAGGGGATTCGGACCTCGAGGTATGCAGTGTCCAGCCACCATTCCTCGAGCTGCAGAGCATAAACCCGTAAGACTCAAAAGGACAACTAGAGCATGGTTTGCACTCAGATATCAGAAGCTCGCCATGGGTTCAAGTCAAGTCAAGTAGTTTTATTATCAAATCACAGATTATACAAGTATAACGCGGTGAATGAAATTGTTGTGTCAAAAAACGCCCGACAGCAAACAGCAGTTATAAGACTATATAAATAAACTATAAGTAGAACATAAATAAAAATTAAGCTAAAAAACGGTGCAAAATTTAAACTATAAGTATACATTAAACATAAGTAAAAAATTAAAGCTAAAAAAACAGTGCAAAAATTAACCTATGCAAAATACAGATTTAAACTGAGCAAGTGCAAATGACAGCATTCTGTACAAGACTATATTAAAAAACTATCGGATAGAATCACAAATGAAGATTGGAGTTAAAACTGTGCAAAATTTCAAGACTATAGAACAGAACTATAAGTACCAATTTAAAGTTTAGACTGTGCAAAATACAAATTTAACTGGGAAAAATACAATTTACAGAATAGTGCAAGTTAGATATGAATGTGCAATGATACTGGCTCAATATAATTACAAAATACAAAATACAGTAATGGTTGTTACTGTACATGTCTGAAACATACCCAGTTCCTTTTAGTCCTCGCTCTTTGCAGCAATTTCTGGTGCAAATCTTTGCCAAGGCCTTCCCCAAATTGTTTTACTATCGCAGAGGTTGCTTGAAACTCAATTTCTGATGAAAATGGCTTAACTGAAAATAGATTCCACAGGAGGAGTTACAAAGGAAGATGTTTCTAATAGAAAGGATAGACAACTTAGTTGCTGTTATTACAATACAGATATGACAAAAGATAATGCTATGCGCTTTAATCCCTCGTTATCAGAACCATTTGGACACATCAATATTAAAAAACTATTTAAAAAAACAATGCCCACTGAAATGTCCAAATATTTAAATATTTAATATTTTTATATAAACCTACCTGCATCCAAGTATTTACTCAATGTTACCTCTAAAGAGGGAACAGGAAGAGAAGGCAGGGATGCCTGATACTGGAACGTGCGCTCCGCATTAGATTCAAATACTTGATTATCCATGTTCTGGCTGGAAAATGGAACAACCAAAGAATCAGCAAGCTAATAATGAGGACAGTTTTTTATATCTCTAAAAGGAAGTTAAAAATCAACCAGAACGATCAATTACGATACCCGCATAATAAAGGCAGCATCCAAAGCACCGAGTCATGGCAAGCTGCCATGAGTCCTAACTACCAAAACAAGTTCTCAGACAACACTTAGCTAGCTAAGCAAAGCATTTTAGAAATAGGACCCTACTTTGCTAGATTGACAACGTTGGCTCAAGGCATTTCACAAGTCATTGAATCACACCGAACCATTAGCAATATATAGCTAACGTTAATGTTAAATAATGAAAGCACAGTTGGGTCCAGATATAGCTAGCTAAGTTCGCAAACTATCGAGGTAACTTAACGGAGATGATGGTTCTTTGCTGGCAACCATGCTAGCTTGTTGTAGTAGCAAGCCAGCTAGCTAGTATAAACCGCTAGCTACCTAATATGCTTAGAGAACATTCGTGTTCGCTAAGTATTAGTGCTAGTTACTTAGCACTAACGTTTGCAAAACTGGCACATAATAACTGAATTCTTACTATACCGGCCAAAAAACAAACAAACAAACATTGCAGCAAGTAGTGCTTTATCGGGGCTTTTGATCGTACCTGGCAAGCTGACTAACGCATCCAGTCACTTATAATGGTCGCTGCTTTCATTCACCTTTCCCCCAGTGCCCCAACAAAACCAGGACAAGGAAAAGACAACAGTCCAACTGCGCATGAACAAGACTAGCTGCCAAGAGCCGGCTGCGTCCCAATCGCTGATCCAACACAACTGGATAGCCGTAGCAGATGCCATAAATCTAAATGTGTTTACAGTTCCATATTTTACAAGGTTATTACTGCAGTCGATAGTTTATCGTAATGTTTTATGTATAATATAATAACAGCGCTGAAAAGTATCTTTACTTTTCTAATATGTGTTAAATTGGCTGAATGTTAGGATAAAGTGAATGGAAATATTCGAATTGAGGGGGATGGCATCCCCCTTGATAACAAAAAGGGACACAGCTCTTGTTAACTTTGGATGGAACGCATCCTCCTCATAAATTTAGACTTCCTTTTTAAAAATTTTAAACAGATATTACTTGAGGAAATCAAGCTCTACATTGATCCTCAAAAATCTAATCTGCGTGTCCTTTCTTCTTCTTTTAAATAGGAACCGGCAGTCTAACGCCGACAGGCGCATTGCTGCCACCTACAGAGCCAGACAGAACATTGCTATTATGAAGCCCAGAGCTCAGTCTCACTAACCGTACAGACCAGGGGGGTATTTCACGAAACTGGCTAAGAAAATCCGAGTGTACTAAAATAAACCTGATTTGAGTTAGCGGGCTAACTAACTGTAGATCAATTCCGTTTCACGAAACTAGATTGCGGCTCAAGAGGTCAAGCTAATCCAAGCCTGATGAAAACCAGGTTTGGGAAATCGTTTACGTGCGCGTTCATGAACTATGAACAGCCCGAGTAAGTGAATGTCGATTGAAACATTCGATTAGACAGAAATGGCAAAAGAACGTGCAGTGTCGTTTACCGCGGGGGAGCAGCAACTAATCATGGAATATTATGAAGACTACAAGACAATCATCACTAAAAAAAGGTAACACCGCCATCATTAACAAAGCGAGAGACGCAGCCTGGGAATCGATTGCATAAATTAAAACCACAGAAATGCGGCGGTTCTCTGTGGCCCAGTTGGTAGAGCCAGGGTTGGGTTGTAACGGAATACATGTAACGGCGTTACGTAATCAGAATACAAAATCAAGTAACTGTATATATTTGAAAAACGAGTAATCTGAATACAGTTAGCCTACTTTAATAAACCTGAAGTGAATACATTTTGGAATACTTATTGGAATTCTTGGTGGAAAGTTTTCCTTACAAACATTAATGAGCTGATATTCAGATTCAGATTCAGATTCAGATTCCTTTATTTGTTACATCTGTGATACTAGGTACACCAGAGTAAAAATCTTGGGCCTGGCCCCTCAACTTCGCAGCATCAGAAATACACACAGAAAAACCACACATTGTAAACAAAATAGTAATACCCGTAATAGTAATAGTGCAAATGAGCATACATGAATAAATATATAAAATATAGGTAACAATGTAATATGGTACAGTACAAAATAGCAGGATAGCAGACTCAGTGGTAGTGCAGCAGATGTGTGTGCGCGTGCGCGTGCTGGGTCTGTGCAGGTGTGTCTGCTCAGTCCACCTGGTAGTGCAAAATTCATTACTAAAGCTACAGTGTGAAATCATCACACAGCTCACGAAAACTACCGCCGCTGCACAGAACCAAAAAAAAGCGCGCGCCCAAACTCAGAGAAACATTGACAGCGACAACAAAAGTCAGCTTTCAGTTCGTGGCATTATCGACACCATTTCCAGTTTAAACAAGACCAAGAAGACCATGGGAAAAATCCGTCGGTCCAGTGTACCTTGTGTCTTCCAGGAATAAAGATGCTGTCGGCATCAAAGGACTCGACTTTGAATCTTAAAAAGCACTTGGAGTAAGTCAACGTTAGCTAACCTTCAGCTTAATGAACACAGTTCTGCAGTAATTTGCTGTTACCTGACCTTAGCCTACAGTTTGAGTCATCGCAATAACTACTCTGCTAATTTTATACTGCTTTCTTTATTGTTGAAACGATGACATTTTATTTTATTCTTTTTGTTTTTCCCAGTTTTCTCCCAATTTGGTAGCCAATTGTACCCTACTATACGTCAATTACGTTATGCACTGCCTAGCATTCGCCGCTACACAGCCCGCCAACATTGGCACTTTTCTAAGCCATATCCCTCACAAGTCGCTGTTATTCCAGTGCCAAAAAAGTTTCAAAAGTTATTACATTGTTTCAGATGTTGTGTTTGAGTTATGCTCATGATGAGCCATTAAAACAGTAAAAGAACTTGCCTTTCAGTTTCCCATTGCTTTTTATTATGATTAATTTTTAATCTGTCCATTTTAATCCCATAACATGTTAATGATGATGACTAAAACAAAAAATGCAGATACAATATTGCATATATTTAGCTAAATTGACGTCTCAAATGTATTAGTATTTATTATTAAATGAACAGAAGCTGACCTGACCTCTACACATTGGAAAGTTGAACATGACATCCTTTTTCAAAGTGTAATGCATAATAACTATTTCAATTTATTACTGATAAAATAAAAAAGTGAACATGGCCTGTGCAAAAGTTTGAGCACCCTGTAAGTCGCTTTGGATAAAAGCGTCTGCTAAATGGCATATATTATATTAATTAGTACTATTGTGCAATCAGAGCTACAGTATGTGCTTTGTATCTCCTCAATTTAATAAAATAGTGGGTTTCTTTATAACTAATTTAAAAAACAATATTATGACAAATGGCTCTGACAATTACCAACCATTGATTTATTTATCACATTAAAACAAATAATTCATCCACTGAGTCTACATTTTTTTTGCAGTAACATGAAAATTAGCATGATGCTATGAGTACCTCATTTGTATATTTTTAAAAGAAATTCAGTCATAATACAAAGATATCTTGTATTTGTGTGTATATTCAACTGGTCAAATTTAATTCTGATAGGAGGAAAGTAAAATGTTCACCTGTGGTACCTCCCCTTAACTAGACAAAACAAAAAGTGGAAGATAAGAAATAACTTATTGGAAGTGATTAATCGCAATTAGATCACACTAAACTCTACCATTTCTGTGGTCCAAATGCATGGGATTGAGCGGCGGCAACTCTTCCATGGGTTCCAGTGGGGGAACCCCCAAATGTAATAAAGACATTTAGAAGTATTTTCAGGGCAAGGCACACTTTACGCACAGCACGGCACACAGTGGCTTTGCTGAGGTTCTCGGCATCCCCTACAGTGTACAGAAAGGTGCCACTTGCCAAAAAACGCAAGCCAATGCACACCATTTGCACTACACTACGGGTTGTTTGCTGCGATGCGTGTTGTTTGCAACTTCGGCCTCGAGCAAATCTATATTTGCGATTTGCTCGAGGCCGAAGTTCGTACAGGTGCTCTTCTGAGAAACTGAGTGGATCAACTCTATCTCGGAACACCCTCTCCGCTCTAAAAGCTCTTCTAAATATTTGTACCCCCCTCATCTACGGGATTGTCTAAGAACGGACACGCCATGATCGAAACAAACATTCGTTTTTTATACTGTTTCAGAATGGCTTTTTTGACATATAATGTACATAAAAACCAGACAAAAACATGCATTGTAAATGGTTTAATAATATTATGACATAAAAATGATTTTATTTTTAACATAAACTGCAAATAAAAACTTGAAAAAAGTCAAAAACTTGTGTTTTAATAATTTGACAACACAAAATAATTACTTGACAAAACATTCTGGAACGTCTTTCTTCTAAGCCAATTGTCGTAGTAACTTAATTGGCATCTAGTCAAGCTTGCTTCGTGAAACCGAGTTATCTGAGAACTTATCCAGACTTGCTGAAACAAACCAGGCTTACAGCCTGTATAATATAATATAATCGATTCCCAGGCTGCGTCTCTCGTTTTGTTAATGATGGTGGTGTTGCCTTTTTTAGTGATGATTGTCTTGTAGTCTTCATAATATTCCATGATTAGTTGCTGCTCCCCCGCGGTAAACGACACTGCACGTTCTTTTGCCATTTCTGTCTAATCGAATGTTTCAATCAACATTCACTTACTTGGGCTGTTTAAATAGTTCATGAACACGCACACAAGTGATTGCCCAAACTTGGCTTTCATCAGGCTTGGATTAGCTTGACCTCTTGAGCCGCAATCTAGTTTCGTGAAACTGAATTGATCTACAGTTCGTTAGCCCGCTAACTCAAGTCAGGTTTATTTTAGTAAGCCCGGATTGTCTTAGCCAGCTTCGTGAAATATCCCCCAGAATTGTGGAGAGCTTTCTGTTGACATTGCTTAGTTGAATATGGCCTATGGGGTTGTATTTCAAATAGTTGTTTATTTTGCGATATGCCTCAGAGTGAGGTGAAATACAGAAGATCCACAGAACAGTCTTGTGTGATGGAGTATGTATCACATATCTGCCCTATCTGTTCATATGTGTCCATTAATAACGTCACCAAACTAGTCATAACACCCTGCGTTTGAGTTAAGCAGCGGTCTGGATGAACGAGTAGGCAAACAAATTATTACACATGAAACTCGCACAGCGCCCAATGTTTTTAATAACACCCACCACCAGATGACGCAAATGGCTTTATTGCCGACCTTGAAAGTACCAAACTGGCGGAGGCGAGAAATATTCTGTTTGCGACGGCCGATAGCAATTACACTACCGTCCAGGTGCATTTTCGCTACCATCCTCCTAAACTACGGCCCATAGAGGGGTAGCTACACCAAATTATAAATAAGTGAATTTGGTTCAGATTGTTATTGCAACCCTAAGTGGACAAACAATTGAAATTGACATTTGAACGCTCATAACTTTTATGCCATTTGATCTAGAGAGATGAAACCAAATGTCCATAGATCCCGCTCCTCACAAATAACAAATTTACCTAATGGACCCATACGGTCAGCCATATATATTTTTCCCGCCGATTAATTTGTTTAAAACATTAAAAAATCTCCACTTTTTATGGTTCGACTGATTTGCACAAAATCTGGTATACAGCATATAGTTTAAGTTATTTAAAAATATTGTAGGGATCCAGGGGGGTCGCTCATCTAAAATGTGTGTGCAGGGCATTGTTGGGGAAACGTGGCTGTTTGTTTGTGCGTCTCCCCTGCTGTAATTACAAAATTGTAATGTTAGCCCTTTATGTGTGTGTTATGAAACCATGTGATTGTGTTAGCTAGCTGGTCGCGGTGAGTTAGCTGTTGGAACCACCGTGACCAGTGTGCCCAGAGTGTTTGGTGTAGTCCCTCGAGTTCCAGGGCAAATGTGTTCATCAACCAAGTGTGACGTTGACTGTTACTTCCTGATTGTTGCGACATCTACGGAAGGCGTTTTAATGGTCTGGCCTGTCCTTCTAAGGACGCGTTTGTACCAGCAAGGGTTTTTGGGCATCATCCGTAGTTGTGCGGTGTATGGAACACGGATGCTTGCCACCAATATTATCCGTAGCTGTGTGGTGTATGGAGCATGGATAATTATTGTTTCTTTTAATAAAGTGGCTACTCACGTGGTCATTTTTGCATTACTACTGGACTCTGTCTCTTTCTTGATACATCACCTCGCGCACGCTCGCTGCAATATACTGTATATATAACGGAAATTACGCAAAACAACATGACTGCAGTAAGCCACTCATGGTGGTCTGCATTTTTAGTTTTTTCTCAAATTTCATTGCAGTGTTTCTCCCATTTAGGGAGAAACATTGCACATTTGCATTTGTGCAAAACATGGTACAAAGAACCTTCTACGAGTACCCACCAAAGTGTCGAAAATAAAGTTTGTTGACCAAAAAGTGTGGCTGCCACAAGCCAATCAAAATTCAATACTGCTCTGGATTCTACAAACTGCCTCACACACATTTATCAATCGTCATGAGAAGTCGTATGTACATCTATATTCAGCAACTGCACACAAAATGTCACATCAACCTGTGCTGTTGAATTTCTGAGATCGAGAGTAAGATTTTGTTGAAACACCGGTCACATGCCTCTCAAGTCACATGGTCAAGAAATTTGATGGGCCCTAATTGTATGACATGACAAGTCTGTGTATTATGATATGGACAGCACCAATTGCAAATATATTTTATTTTATGCCCCCTCTACTTCTACATGTGTTATATGATTTGCCTAGCTATAACTGTATATGTACAGGTAACTGCCCAAATAAAAGATAAACTTTCTATCCCTCTTTTACTCATGTGTTTCCTATATTTTGGAAGTTACCTGTATTTTATAATTGGGCCAGTTCTAAGTGTATGTGTAATATATATCATGTTCACCTCTAAATTAATTTGCTTGGCAAAATAAAACAGCAGTACCTGAGAACGAATTAATTCAGATGTTGGCCAGCTTGTTTTTATTTTAAAAATATATTATTAATGTATGTGTGACTCACAGTTTTGGCTGAGTGTACAATTAAGGCTGTAACAGCAGGGGAATAGCATGTGGGACACACAGGGATGCTGTTCTGCTGAACACATTAATTCTGACAATGCCCTCTCAAGCAGAAAAAAAACCTACTTATTAAATAATTCACTTTTTCCTTATCAGCCAGTTCCATTTTCATACTACTTATCCCAAGAAACACCACATTTGTTATTTGCTAGTAAATAGTTTGAAAAAGAAGGGATATTAACATTAAAATGTTGTAAAGTAATTTGAATAACAGTTCTCCATCAATAATGCTCCATTTAGCAAGGTGGGCCTTGGGGGCCCCCTATGGGTGTTCAAGACTTCAATGGGAGAAACCCGAATACATCATTACATTTTTTAAATGCTGTGAAAATAAGATAATACAACTAAAAATGTATCATTGTAATTGTTTTATTTTATTTGTGTACCTATTTTTTGCAGTTGCTTTCCAAATCCAGATGCAAGGCAATGTGCTGTCTGTTAGCTGTCAGCATTAGGACCTGAACAGGTCGTAATCCCATTTCAGCATTTGGCCCTGAACAGGTCATAATGCCATTTCATCATTAGGCCCTGAATATGCCATAACCAGTTAAACAGACTTCAACAGAGCAAAAGACAGGAGGGATAAAACAACTGGAATTTACCAAATATCTGAGGCATTAATTACTGAGCATCAGGAACTGCATGGCAAAATTGAGAATTCCCACTTTTTGAAAAGTTATGGAAATATTGTGTTTATGTAAAACATGTTTCAACATTATAAATGTGATTTTGGCCTGTTTACTATCTGGAAAGTTGTGGTTTGGTGTTGGTATAAAAGAAAAAAAAAGAAAAAAATACCAAATGTAAAAATGATGTGACTCACCTTACCTGACAACCTCCCAGCAGCACTGTAAAAAGTTGCAACAGCTGAGAAGTAACTGGATTTTTTCAATGTTGCAATAATCATGTATGCTGCTAGATGAATGAATGCAATATCTGGACATCCGGTGCAAACGTGACACACCGCAACGACGTAGTCGTAGAATGTAGTTAAATGTGACACTTGATATTGAGCTTCTTTACTGAGCTTTGCTCAGCTTAGTGAATTAACTATTTGCTAAATGCAAATGTGGTGTTATTATTGTATGCTATAGCTGATCCATAGTTTATTTTCACTCACTGGTCCAGCGGTGATGCTCGTTAATCACAGTAGGGAGAGGATAACCTCCTCATTAAAATAGCCACAGATGTTAATTATCCAGTCATCTCTCCACCACAGTTCCTTTTTAACATGGATTATTTTGCGACAAAGGTAGTTCTGCCTTTTCACAAATGTGAACTTCATGCGGGGCGTTCAATCAAAGCTCAAAATGGAATTACTTTCACATTCGGCCACTCATTCAAAGCAGTGCCAATTATTTTTAACAGTAATATAACAGTATTTTTCAATTTGGTTTGAAGTTAGAGAAAAGTATTTCACACAAAAAGCTACAGAAACTTTCAGTCAAACCTCATTGTACTTATTTTGTACTGTCATATTGGCTCGCATAGGCTTATTAATAATAAAATACCTGATTTCCCAGGATCTCACATAAAGAAAAAATATACTGCATAACAGGACATCCAGAAACATGCATATGTACAGAAAAATGTATGGAATCGTATTTCTGCAAGCCAAATACGATGGGTGTGTATAGCAATTAAATACAATTTGACTGACCACAATCTCCGACACCGAACACACCCACAATCTCTAAACTCCTCCCCCTATACCACATACCCACAATCTCCAATCTCCTTCCCCCTACACCATAAACACCCACTCACACAGACAGTGATAGGATCAGTACTCAGCACTGAAACCTGTTTTGTAAACCAAATGTTTACAGGTCTGTGGATCTTGGATCTTTAGCTTTATATTTGAAGTATGTATATATATATACTGTATATACAGCATTTCCTCTCAATGGGAAAACATGACCTCTAGCCTGCATTTTCAGAAATCAGAAATATCTGTGCAATTATATACTGAAATGCTTTAGTGGCACATAAGAAAAGAGGAAATGTTCTTCTTTTACATTTGCCTCAATGCCAAAATTCCATGGATTAATAATTGGAAATAAAAAAGGAGGAATTTGTCGTCATTTGTGAGCAATTTTCTGATCCAAAATGATCAGATCAAAATTGAAACTACATTTAGAGATTTAATAAATATAAAAACTGTATATGTGTCACACGCCATGCTACAAAACCAGGATTGGAACAGAACAGCAGGATGCAGGGATTAGGTTGTTCGATCTGTAGACCGGAATATTTATTATTTCTCCCACAGGGAGAGAGAGAGAACCACACTATACAAATAAAAATAATACACTTCAGCCTTCCCCCTCACGGGTTCCGGCCAAAAACAATATATCAAAATAATAAACTAAATAAAGGCATCTTTTACTGCCTGGATTCCACTGCCTAGACCAGGGGTCGGCAACCTGCGGCTCCGCAGCCTTATGTTGCGGCTCCGCGTGGCTTGGGAAAATAAATAATAAGTATCCAATTGAATCGGGCGCAAAATTGGGCGCATTGGGCGCATTGGGCACCCCCGTTGACCGAAAATCCGAGGGGCGCAAGAATTCTTTTCGCGTTGCACCCCCCCCCCGGTCCGCGAAATAAATGAACCGGTCGCAGCATTTGCTTCCACCCCGTCGACAGAAAATGGTGCGGCTCCCAGTGTTTTCTTTTCCGTGGAAACCGGGTCCAAATGGCTCTTTGAGTGTTATGGGTTGCCGACCCCTGGCCTAGACAGACGCCTTCCACACCACTCCACCACCAGAATGCGGCCGAGGTCCATTTGGCCAGGCAGACACTTACCTGGATTGCAGTGAGACCTGCTCCCCGCAGTGTCCGCAGGATGGCCCGCAAATGCTGCATATGCCGCTCCCAATCGTTACTGTAGATTAAATGAGTGTAAACCCAACGGAGTGGAGAAAGACGATTTTTCCTTAGATGCTGGAGACAAGGGAATCTGTCAGTAGCCCTTAGTTAAGTCCAATGTCAAATAAAAGTGAGCAGTGCCCAACCGATACAGCTGCTCCTCAACCCACGGCATTGGATAAGCATCAAATTTAGAGACTGCGTTTACCTTTCTATAGTCCACGCAGAATCGAACAGACTCATCGGGCTTGGGGACAAGAATCAACTTTTAATTGTGTTCAGGTAACCAATATGGCTGGTTCCAAACTACAGTGCTTGGCGGGGTTTGTGTATGGTGTTCCACCAAATAAGTCCATCCTGGAAAACACGGCAGACAAGACTGCTACAACTGTGCAACCTCTGTGCTGCCCTGGCATAAGATAGCTGTTAACTGGGACCAGAAGACTGGTGATGTCATTTGGTGCTTCCAGCCCCAGCTCATCTTGCACAATTTCCAGCATATCAAATGAGACAGGATCTACCACCCTCCACAGTTTTAGCAAGTTAAGGTGATATATTTGATGTGCTCCTCCCCTGTCAGAACGAATTATTCTGCAGTCAACATCCCCCACTCGCCATGTGACCTCAAAGGTCCCTTGCCAATTTGCAAGCAATTTAGATGCAGACATAGGGAGCAAGACAAGGACTTTATCTCCCAGTTGAAATATTTGTAATTGTGCCCCCCTGTCATATTGCTTAAATGTCATCTCTGTCATTCCTGGGCCATTTTTATTGTTGCCAGGACTTAACTCCTCGAGTTCCCTTAACAAGTCCAAAATAGCCCTGGGTCGGCGCCCATACAACAATTCAAATGGGGAATACCCTGTGGAGGCTTGGGGTACCACCCAGATGGCAAACAACTGGGTCAATTAATTTATCCCAATTTCTAAATCAGTGTGAATGAACTTACAAATAATGGAATGGAAAAAGTGGAACAGTGCCGCGATAGTCTTTGCAGATATATTGCAGAGGGGCACAACCTCAGGGTATCGCATTGCATAATCTACAATAACTAATACAAAGTCATATCTTTTGGCACTCAGATCTAATGACCCAACGAGGTCCATGCTAATTCTTTTAAACCTCTATTAATTGCAACGGGTGTAACCAACCTTTTAGGACTGCCGCTGGATTTACTTTTTGGCACTCGGGTCACGCTGTACACCATCGGCGGATGTCAATTTGAATGGTCGGTCAATAGAATCGAGCCAATATTCGGTTCAGTGTTTTATCCTGTCCTAAACGACCTGCCATTGGATTACTCTGAGTTGCCTGGAAAACCATCTCCTGACTTTTTAGCAGTAACAACTGCATAGACTCCTCTCCTGTGTAGGTGTCCTAACTCACCCTATACAGTCGATCCTGTCTCTGCCCCCACTTTCCCAAAGTGACATTTCTGTCATATCAGGTTGCTGCGAAGTGAGAGCTGATGGTCCCTCCCCTGGATCTCCCCCAGTCGCAATGAGACAACAATGAACACATCCTTGCTGCTGTCGGGCCCCTTCCACAAGTTTGTCCCTAGCTAAACCCCAGCCAATAATGTCCCAAAATCAGTGGAATGGGGGTGCGGGGAGTAACCCCTGCCACCATGCTGTTGTTATTTTTGTTCTGAGCGGAGCAGAGCCTGACTCCTGCATGGTAGCGATCTGGCTAACCAGTTGGGAGAGCGGGGAGCTCTCCATGACAGTCAGTGGGGTACTGTTCTGTCCCAGGCATCAGCACCAAATATGTTACATGCTGTGCGACAAAATCAGGATTGGACCAGAACAGCTGGACGCAGGGATTGGGATGTTAGGTCTGCGGACTGGAAAATGTATTATTTCTCTCAAGGGGAGAGAGAGAACCACACTATACAAATAAATAAAAGAAACTTCAGCCATCCCCCTCATGGGTTCCAGCTAAAAACAATAAACTAAAATAACAAACTAAATAAAAGCACCTTTTGGAAAAACAGTACAATAAACGTGACACAACACTATACACAGATGTTTGCAACTTTTCAGTTTCAGTTTCACTTGGTTCTCTCTCAATGCACTTTCAGGTCCTGTGATCCAGCCACCTACTAAGATAGCCTGTCACGGTTGTTCCCCAGATTCGCCACCAGATGGCGGTGTTGCGCCTTCCCTTTGGAATGTGCACAGGTGAAACGAGGGTTCAATTATCTCATCCCTATAAATACTCGCACCTGACTTCTGATCAGGGCGAAATCGTAAGCCATCTTTACGATTTGTAGCCGGTAAGGTAGAATGTCTTTTTCAAGACGTTCACAAAGACTTCCTTTAGAAAATGACCATCTCCATTCAAGTCCTTTTAAAAACGAAAGAACTTATTTAGTTGTACCTTTTGTGGAAACCATTCTCTCTAATGGGGGTTTTCGTTTGGTTTTCGTTTGTCAGTCTGTTAGACTGCTTTGAGGTTACTAACTTGTTCTTTTGGCTCTCCGAGCCGTTTACGTTTTTGGGGAAAAACTCTGCGTCCACCAAATAACTTATTTAGTTTACCTTCATTAGGACCCTTGCTGATTACGAGAGCTTTTAGTGGGGTTTCTGTGTTTTCAGTCAGCTTGACTGTTCGGGTTACTAACTGGTTCTTTTGGCTAACTGCCTTTCTTGTTTTGGACTATCAGAGTTTTGGTTTAAGGTCGTTTCATAACCTTTTGTTCCTACATTAGAAACTTCGCTCGTGGTTAGGAGCGTTTTATAAGTTTCTTTTGTTCAGTCGTCGAGGCTGTTTACGGGTTCAATTTCATAACCTTTTGTACCTACATTAGAAACTTCGCTCGTGGTTAGGAGCGTTTCATAGTTTCTTTTGTCCAGTTGTCCAGGCTGTTTACGGGTTCAATTTCATAACCTTTTGTTCCTACATTAGAAACTTCGCTCGTGGTTAGGAGCGTTTTATAAGTTTCTTTTGTTCAGTCGTCGAGGCTGTTTACGGGTTCAATTTCATAACCATTTTCATTGTACCTACTTTAGAAACTTTGCTCGTGGTTAGGAGCGTTTTGTAAGTTTCTTTTGTTCAGTCGCCAAGGCTGTTTACGGGTTACAATTTGGTTCTGGTGGCTCCCCTAGCTCCCTGCGTTTTCACACGCTCAGAACTTTTCATAACCATTTTCATTGTACCTACTTTAGAAACTTTGCTCGTGGTTAGGAGCGTTTGTAAGTTTCTTTTGTTCAGTCGCCAAGGCTGTTTACGGGTTACAATTTGGTTCTGGTGGCTCCCCTAGCTCCCTGCGTTTTCACACGCTCAGAACTTTTCATAACCATTTACTTTGTTCCTACATTAGAAACTTTTGCTCGTGGTTAGGAGCGTTTCGTTTAAGTTTCTTTTATTCTGTCGCTTAGACTGGTTACAAGTTCTATGTGGTTCTGGTGGCTCTCCAAGCTCCTCCGCGTTTCCGGACGCTCAGATCTCTTGGTATAGGTTTTACTCTGTGGTTCTGTCGGTCCCCCTTAACCGTTTCGAGTTTTGCGGACGTCAGATGTGGGTCAAGTTGTGCCCTGTTTGTCTGCCGATCCCCCTAACTGTTTCAAGTTTTTGCGGATGTCAGATGTGGGTCAAGTTGAGCCCTGCTGTCTGCCAATCCCCCCTAACTGTTTCAAGTTTTTGCGGATGTCAGATGTGGGTCAAGTTGTGCCCTGCTGTCTGCCGATCCCCCCTAACTGTTTCAAGTTTTTGCGGATGTCAGATGTGGGTCAAGTTGTGCCCTGCTGTTCTGCCGGTCCCCCCTAACCGTTTCGAGTTTTCGGACGTTCAGAACTTGTGGGTCAGGTCTTACCACGTTATTCTGTGGGCTCTCCAAGCTCTTCCGCGTTCTCGGACGCTCAGAACTTTTGGTTATGTCCGGTCATAATAAATTATTTACTTGTCACTTACTAATAAAAACCTTTGCTCGCTATTAAGCGCTTTTCATTTGGTTTTTGTTTGTTCAGTCGTTTAGACTGTTTTCGGGTGACAACCTTGTTCTGTTGGCTCTCCTAGCCTTTCACGTTTTCGGAAGTTCAGAACTATTGGTTCAGGTATTTACATAATACTTATTTAAATTGTACCTTCATTTGAAACCTTGCTCGTTTGTTATGGGCTTTTGTTGGGTTTCGTTTGTTCAGTCACTTCGACTGTTTCGGGTTGCAATGTGGTTCTGTGGCTCTTCTAGCTTTTCGCGTTTTTGGACGCTCAGAACCTTCTGGTGTTATGTAAACAAGGAACATGTGTATTGTACCTACTTTAAGAACCCTTCTCGCTATTAAGCGCTTTTCGTTCGGGTTCCTGTTGTTCAGTCTGTAGACTGTTTCCGGGTTACACCATGTTCTCTCGGCTCTCCTAGCCTTTATTGTTTTGGGAAACTCGTGTCTTAATTTACAAACTTATTTAGTTTGTACCTATTAAAAAGAACCTTGCCCGCTGGCCGGTGCTTTGACTCAGGTTGCTTTTGTTCAGTTCGGTTTGACTGGCTCAGGTTACAATCTGGTTCGTTTGGCTATCATATCCTTTGTGTTTACAGACACTTGGAGTAACCACCCGTTGGGTGTGATTTTCCGTTCCTCCTGGTTATTATCTTCCCTATTTCTCTGTTTTGCAGAGCTAGTGGTTAGACTGGTTCAGTCTAACTTTTTGATCCCCTAGGGTTTCTGCGAGTGGCGCCTATCACCACCAACCCTTACAGAGCCGAGCAGTTTTAAGCACACAGGTACAATTAGATAATGCTGCACAGCTGTGTTCCCTAGCTGCCCTGCCAGTAGGCGTGGCCATTAATCACCCCGATTCCACTACCTAGATGGACATATGTAGAATCAAAACAAATATTTGAAAGTTATGAGAGCCAATGCAATGCAAACTTTCTACAGGAATAACATCACAAACTACAATTTAAATGTACATGTAGTGTTACATGCCTATCAGAACAGGTTGGGGAATGTGGTGGTTTAAACCCACAAGGTACTCCATGTCATGAAGCAAAAGCACAAAACTAACAAACCATGCTGAAATTTGACAAATGACAGAGTTCTTGCACCACACAAATCACAGGGTGCAAGAGCTCGCATCACTGGCCAAAAAAATCCCTGACAGCTAAAAGGCAATTTGTGTTCGTCCCGCCCTCACCCCCTCCTTCTTTCCTGCTCCACCCCTCACACCGCAAAGGAATTTACCAATTTTGTACATTGGCTTCCCTCTTTGCTGGGGCAGGCAGATCAGCAATCCACTACAAACAAACAGACAGGAGCAGGACCCAATCAGTAAGACCACATGCAGCCTCAGTGGACTTAAAAGCTGAGGACTGGAGGCCAGAGGGATCCAGGACTGCTGAATGAGAATCACAAGCCAAGGTTTGAGTATGTGCTTTAAAAATACAGAAAATATACACAGTAGTGATCTGTAAAATCTGTTTTGTCTTGTTCTTAAATAAAGTAAATAAGTAAATCATTCATTATTGAATTATTAATTATTGAACAGAATATAATTCAATAGAATGTATATGTATTAACCCCAGAGGGAAAATGGTTTACTAGCAATGACTTAACTTATCAGTAATGACTTGGTGTTTTGTTCTGTACATTTCCGCAGATATGACAAGTAACTCCTTCCCCATGATGATGAGCGACCCTGGTGTCCAGCACAAGCTCGGGACAGTCTGCATCTTTGGGACAGGGGACTTTGGACGCTCCCTGGGCATGCGGCTGTTGCAGTCGGGGTATGGGGTGGTGTTCGGCAGCCGGAACTCCAGGAACTTCAGTCTCCTTCCGAGGGGGGCCCAGGTGCTGCCCCATGCGGAAGCGGCACACACTGCCCAGGTCATCTTCATCGCCATGCACCGGGAACACTACGACTTCCTCTGTCAGACAGCCGGAGAGGCGCTGGCGGGGAAGGTTCTGGTGGACGTCAGCAACAACCTGAGGCGGAACCAGTACCCTGAGTCCAACGCAGAGCACCTGCACCAGCTAATCCCGGCGGCCTTCGTGGTGAAAGCCTTCAACACCGTTTCGGCATGGTCGCTGCAGTCTGGTGGGCTGGACGCCAACCGGCAGGTAAGAGACTAAATGGATTACTGGCACATGGAATGCATTAAGGCTCCACTGGTGAAATGACTTTTCCAGGAAGCGAATCTCGTGTGTGTAGATCACAGTGATATTACAATTTAAATAATTTTTAAGCCTTGTATTATGTTTCAATGTTTAACCAATGAATACTGTTTCGGACAGAAATGGCCAGTGCTATACAAGTCACCTCACAATTGTGAGATATATATATTTAACCTCCTCAAAAAGTAATTATTTGAAATGACCATCATGTCACTGACTATCATTATAAACTTGACCAGATATTTCAGTTTTTTGTCCATATAGGACAGGTTTCCCTTGATATTACACCGCTCGTTTTTCATTACAAAGCACACAAAATGCACTAATTATTAATCAAACTGGCCATGATGGTCATAATGTGCTTTAAAAAAAAAGTTCTGGTATGTTTTTAGTATCTTACACATGTAATGTTGGTCTTGCATTTGATGAGGGGCAGATTTGGCACAATAACATCCATTATGACCATTATCACTGTAACTGAATCATCCTCTGAGTACATTATGTCCTCAGTTTTAGACACTTCCTCCTCTATTTCACTGTCATTATCACTGTCTAAGAGTACAGCGAGGGCTTCACTGGCTGTACATGAGTCTTCTGCTCATGTTCCTCTTCTGACAATTGCTTCTGAATGATTGAGTGAGTAAATGGTGAGTGGGACCTTTTTTATATCAGTGTTGCCCATCTCAGACAGCAACAGAGTGGATTCCCACAACTTAGATCTGCATCTGTCACATGTTATTTTTATGAGGCATTGGTAAGCTTTTTGAAGATAAAATATATTTATAAACATGCTTTTGGTTCAAATAAAAGTAAGAAAAAATATTTGCATCTATTTGGGATAGTCTTTATGTTTGGGATGAGAGCAGTGTGTGTGTGTGTGTGTGTGTGTGTGTGTGTGTGTGTGTGTGTGTGTGTGTGTGTGTGTGAGAGAGAGAGAGAGAGAGAGAGAGAGAGAGAGAGAGAGAGAGAGAGAGAGAGAGAGAGAGAGAGAGAGAGAAAAAAAAAAACAGTGTCCCTCTTATTTGTACTAGCTGCTAGTTCATAAAGGTCTATTCTCCTTTGTGGCCAAAACTGGCCAAAGCATCAAAATGGGGTGCAAAGTGCTTATAGAAATAAATAAAAACATCAAGATGTCAATATTCTGTATAGAAGTTCATGACCCCAAATTAGGCAAAGTTACCTGGCCTCGGGCTAAAACAAGTACACTATATGGCCAAAAGTCAGTGGACACCTGACCATCACACCTATATGACCTTGTTGGACATCCCATTCTAAAACCATGGGGATTAATATGGAATTGGACCCCCCTTTGCGGCTATGACAGCTGCCACTCTTCTGGGAAGGCTTTCCACAAGATTTTGGAGTGTGTCTGTGGGAATTTGTGCCCATTCAGCCAAAAGAGCATCTGTGAGGTCAGGTACTGATGTTGGATGAGAAGGCCTGGCTCGCAATCGGCGTTCTAATTCCTCCCAAAAGTGTTCAATGGGGTTGAGGTCAGGGCTCTGTGCAGGGGCACATCTAGTAGGGCAGAAATTTCATGAACTGACTTGTGGCAAAGGTGGCATCCTATGACAGTGCCACGTTTAAAGTCACTGAGCTCTTTACGAACCATTCTGAATTCTAAATGTTTATCTGTGGCTATGTGCTGGATTTTATGCACCTGTTGGCAATGGGTGTGGCTGAAACACCTGAACTCAATAATTAGTAGGGTGTCCACTGACTTTTGGCCATATAGTGTAGGTGTGATGGTCAGGTGTCCACTGACTTTTGGCCATATAGTGTATGTTAACCTGCCTTAACCTGTGATGATAAACACCTAAATTCGGGCCAAATCTGTCCAACATTATGCAAGGGTTAAGCTGAAGTCAGCCCCCAACACATGTGAAGAACTGCATCGAGCTGAACACACACAACAACGTATCACGTTATGTAGAATCATTCACAATGAAAGTTTGACATAGATGTGCTTTTGTGCCATGTTTCCCCCCCCCTGTTTCCTGTAAGACGAGGTG
Organism: Aldrovandia affinis; assembly: GCA_029706075.1. Classification (NCBI taxonomy): domain Eukaryota; kingdom Metazoa; phylum Chordata; class Actinopteri; order Notacanthiformes; family Halosauridae; genus Aldrovandia; species Aldrovandia affinis. The sequence continues at coordinate 7,361,766 of JAINUG010000022.1, forward strand.
TGACCTCATTATTTTGGAGGAACATGTGTTGTAGCCTGTTTTTCCCAGAAATCCATTGTCTGCAGGTGGCACCTGGCTATGAATGAATGAATGTTTAATATGATTACATCTGTGGTACAAGTACACCAGAGTAAGATTCTTGGGCCTGGCCCCTCAGCATCGGAACTGAGGAGCTGCAGGCAGAGCTGCCACCTCCCTCGACGGATCGAGCGCTCAGCTATAGTCAAACAGGCAGTATTGCTTCTCTTTTCTGCTATGAATTGTCCTCCTCACCATTCTTCAGGATGGTAGGAGGTGAGGGTGAGAGAGGACAGCCTTTGTTTATGGGGACATTCCAGCCCTTGACTTAAACTTTTCGATTATTTCTGTGATGGGGGCACTGCGGCATCTAATTTTACTTCAAACGGACGTTTTCACCACCTCATGTAGCGACAAAGAGGAAAAACACTGCTGTTTAGTCAAAGCAAATCACGTCTGGAAAAAAACACAACAATGTGGAATTTTACTGCTCCAATTTCAAGTTATACAAACAGTTTTACACACCAAAATAAATGCATCACCGCAATGTTTCGATTATGTATATCCCATTTCCCTGCCTGTGCCATTTTCATCCAGAGATCCATTATACGACTGAATGTAAGTGTTTTTGCAATCCAAAGGATTTAATGTATGTATAAAGAACAGCAATCCTTTACAAAGACATGTATCCACCTCCGTTGTACTATAACTGATCCACCAAATGGCTTTAGAGAATATGTATGGCTGTTCTCTTAAAGATCGGTAGATTACCTTCATATTTTTATCGTCATGATCATCATCAGATCTAATTGGAGGTGAAAATGAATGAGATTTTCTAGGGGAAAGAAATGTTAAAAAGTCAGCAAGCATTTGTAAATGAACCCAAGGGAGAGTGTTTGGCTGGAGATATCAAACACAAGATGGGTGGGTAAATGCTTAGTCCGTCTAACCAAACACTTTTCTTGAGTTTCATTGTTCTCACAGGACCACCCAAGGGGCATTTATAAAGCATGAAGAATTTCTTTGTCAGCCTGGGTCATTCTCAGTCTCTCTCTACCACTGCATGCTACACTGCGTAATGGCGGTGTAGTATAATGGTTAGGGAACTGGGCTTGTAATGCAAAGGTTGCAGAATTGATTCCCAGTTGGGGCACTGCCATTGTACCCTTGAGCAAGGTACTTAAATTGCTTCAGTAAATATCCAGCTATATGAATGGATTGTATGTAAATGAAATGTAAACTGTGTAAGTCGCTCTGGATAACACAGCTAAATACCTGTAATGTAATGTAATGTAATCTGTAATCTTTCTTCCCCCTGTGACCGGCCAGGTCCTAATCTGTGGAGATAGCTGCGAGGCCAAGCAGATAGTGGTGGACATCACCCACAGTCTTGGCTTCACCGCCCTGGATAAGGGCTCTCTCCGGGCAGCCAGGGAACTCGAGGACTACCCCCTGCAGCTCTTCCCTCTGTGGAAGCTGCCCATCACCCTGGCAACTTGCCTCACTGCCTTCTTCTTCTTCTACCTACTCGCCCGCAATGTCATCTATGCCGCAGTCAATGACAGAAAGGACATCTCCTTCCAGATCATGGTCTCTCTGGCCAACAAGGTGTTCCCCATCGTGTCTCTGATCATGCTGGCCCTGTGCTACCTCCCCGGGGCGATGGCGGGGTTCCTGCAGCTCTACAATGGCACCAAGTACCGCCGCTTCCCCGCCTGGCTGGACAGATGGATGCTGTGCCGGAAGCAGCTCGGCCTGGTCGCGCTGGCCCTGGCATTCCTTCACGTCCTCTATACCTTAATCATCCCCATGAGGTACTACATCAGGCACAGACTGAGTGACTGGACCATCTCTCAGGTGAGGGGACTGCATTAGACTCACCTGGATTCAAATTCAAATTTAAAATCAACCTTTGTCCTTAGCCCAAACTCAAAATTGAATTCCAGGGTTCATCTGTTTTTCTTCACAGACACGGTTTGGTGATCACTGAACTTGTTAAACTATGTTATACTTACAATCAAAGCTTAAGAAAAATGTGATTAAATCCAGTATTAAACTGAGCCATTCTGTCTGAATGCGTTACCACACTATTGCTCAGGTATGTTGAGAGGTGACATTTGACAAAAAAAAAAGACATGTTATTTTGTTAATTTCTTTGTGCAGATGCGAACTGGCTGTACATCTGCTTTAGGGTCCATAGCAGTATGCAGTGTGTTTACAACCCCGAAGGCAATGGCTGTGCTAACAACCTTTTTTCTGCTTTGTTTAAGATAAAACTAAACAAAACAGAAGCATTTGATACCACTATGGCCTGGCGCACAGACTCCTATTTCTCGATTGGGATCGTGGGATTTTGCTTCTACATCCTGTTGGGAATAACATCTCTTCCCTCCGTCAGCAACAACATTAACTGGCGGGAATTCCGGTTTATACAGGTACTGTTCAGTGACTCTGCAACATGGAAACTGCAATCCGGTAACATTGCATCCTGGCACAACAATATGTAATGCCTCTGTTTGATGCATAGCAGATGTTATTGCCAGTCCCCAGTGTAGCAGGGAAGTGATTGGCAATATGCACTGAGCTTTTAGAGTGGTAGGCCTGAGAATGCTGTTGCACACCTGAGAGAGGTTAACTGTGCCCTTGATTCAATCAACATGCTTGCTTAACATTGCAAATAAAAGCAAGTGTTTATTTTTGTTCTTCACAAACATAGTTTGAAAAGTTATTTTGGTGATTGCTGAATTGGTAAAGGTTTTAAGTCAATGGTGCTGCTATTCCTGAAAGATAATTACTGGAAGCTGAAGTCCAAGAATCAAGAGGGTCTTCATAATTATATAATTCATATGCTGATAGTAAATATTATTGTGCTGTACATACCTTGGTCTAAAATTTTAACCATTTCTTAAGTGTTAAGTTATTCAGAAATGTCAAATAAGATACATAAATTAGGTCAACAAAAGAAAATTTGCATTTGGTGAAATCTAGGACGAAGCTTTATTCTGAAAGGTCTCTAGTGCCTTGTTACATCTTTTCATTCTTCCGGTTGCTTGAAGCAACAGTATCAGAGTTGCAATCTGCACACTTACCCTTTTGCCCATTCAATCTACACAGACACTACACTACACTGCTCCACCCAATTTTGGGTTTTGCAAAACACCTCATTTTCCCGTCATAAGTTTCCCAGATTTGGCAACCGTGAGGCGACAGCCTGTCCTCATTGTAACCCAGCTCTTCTTCTGTCCCTCCCTCCCTCTGCAGTCCAAACTGGGCCACCTGACTCTGTTCCTCTGCACGACTCACGCCTTCCTCTACGGCTGGGACAAGTTCCTGAGACCCTCCGCCTACAAATGGTACCTTCTTCCAGGATACATGCTGGCGCTCGTCGTCCCCTGTGTCGTCCTGGTCCTCAAGTTGGTGCTCGTCACTCCTTGCGTGGACAGAGCTGTTACCAGGATACGGCAGGGCTGGGAGAGAAAACCTGCTTGCATGGGCAATTGGCCATGACACCAAGGGCAGTTGATCCCTCAACCTTTAGACCAGCCATTTTGAGAAACAGTGTAATATTCTGTGCATCCCTGCCAACAGTTTATTATAACATGTACACAGTAATATTCTGTGCATTTGCTCAGCGCTTGCTCAGCCATTGCATTTGTGACCACTGTGAATTTCCCAAATGTGGGAATCTCAACTGCATACTTTCTGGTAGTGGGGGACTGCGTTCGCTCTCTGCCCTGATATTGTGGTGAAAAGACCAATCTTGTCCTCTTTCGCTTCGTAGGTCCCTGTTCTGAATTTTACTGCATGGTTGTACAAATTTAGTACATTGTGTCTTTTAAAGGATAAAATACAGTAGTGGATATCTCGGTTTATGCTGACAAGAGACCAATCTGTACACAATTGTGTATCGGTTTCTGCAACAAAACTTTGAATAACTGTACATAAAGCATGAGATACAGTATATCGAGTTTTGCAACAAAACTATCCCGGCTTGTTTAGTTTAGTTTTGGAATGGCATTTATTGGCTTTTGCGTATGAACTCTTCATATATAAACTACAAAAAGCAAAAAGTTTACTATATTTAAAAAAATAAAAGCAAACAATACAAGACCCATACACAAAGGACATTATAAAAAGTTAATCTGCTGTACATCAAGACCCTCCTGTCTTTTTTGTTACTCTCCCCCTTTACAAAGTAAATCAATTGATCCCCAAGTTTAAAAGATTATAACTTTATGAAATAATTTAGTGGTGGGGAGCCAAATTGTGAATGATCTTATACACAAGATACACATACAACTTCCAAATGAAAAAAATTCTCAAAATGTCTGAACATTCATTAAAAATAAAAAACTAGAATAACTTGGATTGATAAGTCTACACCCCACTGAATTGTGTGCAGAACTGTGTGTGTGGTGCAATAAGGTAAGGGACACATTGAATGCAGCATACCATCCAGTACACTCAGAAGACTGAGGAAACAGTGATGGGAAACATTAGAAAGTGCAAGGTTTCACCATTTTGAAAATGTAACTTTATTTTGTGCACATGGTTGTGTACAACATGCATGGGGGGTTTTCATCAGGGTCAAAAACCATTGATGCACCAAAGCAAATGGGACAACATTCCATCAGAGGACAACTTACTGCAAAGAACAACGTGTCACCGAGCCATTGGAGGAACAGACCTGGGTCAAATACCTATTGGAAATATTTTAACCCTTTAGACAACAGTAAACCTCCTGCAGATTACTGATCATTTTCATTCATTTTTACACAATTTTTCATCAATATTCAAAACAAAGTTCTTCTTTCTTTTGATTGTACATTTTGGTTAGTGACATGTTTTGTTGAAAATTTTGAAGGATCTAAATGAATCTTTTCACATTTTACTGGCATTTCAGTTTCAATATTTCAATATGTATTTGAGCCCGGTGTGCAGACAGCATGTCGAGTGCTCACAGACAGATCCAGGTTTGAACCCCAGAGTTGTTCCCTGTGATACCCTTAACCCTTAAGTCATAAACAACAATGCTGGCTTTGAGTTCCTTCTATTTCTGTTCCAGATTTCATTCATTTTTAGAGCACAAATGACACCTTGTATACCTTTGTTTTCTGTCAAACAAATATTTCCCAATGCTCCATTGATTTCTCAACAAAGGGGGTGTGTTGCTGATTGACACTGAGGTAAACATCTTGAAAAGGCAGACCTAGCAGCAAGCTTACACACACTCTATTAAAGGAGATTTGCCAGTGGTCATGGTCACAGTCTGTAGAAGCAGATGGTTGCACAGACAAAGCATAAGTCTGTATTGTTGTTATGAAAAAACTTTTCAAAGGTGATTATGAAAATAATGATTGTGTCTAGCCAACATGACGCAGACCACTGTCATAACTGAGCAGATATATTTAGCTCAACACTATGTCAGTGGTAAGATGGCTGTTAACAGCAATTACAGGATTATAGAATGCTGAGCTGTTTAAAACTAAAGCAGTGGCAACTCAAGGAAGCCAGGCTGCCCTCAGTGTCTTTGATGATTGAGAGTATAAAAAAATGGTTTCAATGGTGTCTTGTGTGATGTTGTCCCTCTTCAATTCAGACATGTTTTTGATAGGGTTTAAGTCCAGAGACTGAGATGGCCATTGCAAAACATTGATTTTGTTTTCACTGAACTATTTCTGTGTTGATTTGGAGGTATGCTTATGTCATTGTCTCATTGGAAGGTCCACAGCCAAGTATCAGCTTCCTGGTAGAGGTTACCAGGTTTTTGATTCAAATGTCCTGGTACTTGGTGGAATGAATTATGCCATTGATCTTAAAAAGAGCCTCTGGACCACTGTCAGCCAAACAGCCCCAAAGCATCAATGATCCACCATCATATTTGACAGTAGGTATGAGATGCTATTCCTTGTATGCATCCCTCTTGTTATGCCAAACATGCCAATGGTATACATGGCCAAAAAGTTCAATTTTGGTCCCATCTTCCCCCTATGTTTGAGCATAACATATAGCTCATTATCTGTGTTGTTTATTTTATACAGCCTTTTTAAAAAATTTATATGTTTTCGGATTTTCTCCCATTTTTCTCCCAATAGTAACCAATTACACCCTCTATTTTTCATGTCAATCCCCCCCTTGTATTGTGAATTCGCTGCTATAGTCCTGTGACCGGCAGTCACAAAGGCAAAGCATTGTCTCCTCCAAACTGGCACTCGCCAAGCCGTCGACTGTAACTCCGGTACTCCAGAGCCACTCCTATATGCAACAAACTCATGTCGGCTTCCCTCCCCCCTCTCTGGGGCAGAAAGCCAATTGCCGCCCCTTAGTGGCACTCCCGGCCAGAGCCGACACTGGCACGAATGATGGAATCGAACCCCGGTCACAGTGACCAGCGTCAAACGTTGTAACCACTAGACCACCCGGGAGGCCTACACAGCCTTTTTTGCTCATTTTTATCAAGGATTCCAATAATTCTGGGCCTGACTATAGCCTAAAACATAGTCTACCATTGCCTTCCATTACAGTGGTTTCTGTTTTGTAGTTTAAATCAAAGCAATCCCTGAATACAGTAGACCAAAAAAGTACACTGCATTTTTTATTCTTACAAAAACGAGTATATGAAGCATAAATATAACATGTGCTGTCATGAATTAAACTCTTAAAATATATACTTCTGCTCATGGAAATACAAAGGTATCCTCATGTTTCTTAAGACCTGTCTAAACTGAACTAAATAGTACATTTTAAATGTTATACACAGAATGGATTTATTACTGATTTAAAATGTTAACAGTCCAAGTGGTTGTTCTGCTGCAGAAGTCGGAGGTGTCAGAACACTACGCTTCTAGTGTTAAGAGCCACACACCTACATCATACTAATGTGGACACACAGCAGAGGAAAGGCATTCAGCATAACAGCGGTAGCAAAAACCATGGCACAGAAATAAAATATTCAAGTGATTTAGCATAAAGGGAGAACAGAAGTGGACCATACCTGTGTAATGAACTGCTTTATTCAATTTAAAATTGAATTATTTGGCAGACACTTTTATCCAAAGTGACTTACAAGAGTGCATTCATATGGCTAGAGATGATCGCTTTAGCTATCGGATGGTGCGTTGCAGTATAATCATTGACATTGGTGATGTTCATGCCGCTAACAGTCAGCTGGCCAGAGAAGGTCAATCGGAGAGATCTGGATAGGGTGTAGGTTGTGATCAGTGACTGAGGTAGGAGGGAGCAGTACCCTTCGTGGCCCGGTAAGCCAGCACCAATGACTTGAACTGAATGTGAGCTGCAACCGGGAGCCAGTGAAGAGGGGTGAGGAGTGGAGTTGTAACGGCTTGATGGCGCAGGCTGGAAAGGTGACCATGACCTGGACAAGAAGTCATGTGGCTTCTTGGGTGAGAAATCCATTAAGAATGAATGAAGTGCTGAGCAACAACAAAACCCAGCTGGCCCTGTGGCTCTCCAGGGCCAGGGTTAGGACCACTGCTCCAGGGTGTCCCGGAGGAGTGTTTTGATACAGGGACACAATGTTTGATGTACACCTGTTTGAAGGTTGCAGGAAAACCAGGAAAACCCTTAACTGGGGTGTGACTACTTGGAGAGGTGGAGGGAGGAGTAGAAAGGACTGTGCCTCCCTTTTGGCTGCTGTCAAATGCTCCTGTTCCCTCCCACAGCCTGGAGAGGACTACAGGACCTTGGACAGCAGCGGCCTCACTGACAGGCAGGCTCAATCCACTCAGCTGTGAGACATTTCCTTCTTTAGGCCATTATAAAAGCATGGCCTGCAATGCCTGATTGGAGTTTCTGGGCATGGAGGAAGAGGTGCTAGCTTTTTCTTGTAGTTTGACCCTCTTAGCAATAGCGTTTGATTTAACTTTGTTATTTTTGTGGTTTGTTTTATTTACCACAGCTGTTATTATTTACCTACTTATTATAGCATTGTATAGAAAGATACTACATACACAGGAATCCTGTTGCATACTGTGCACCTTTAGAAATTGAATTCTGAGTAATACATAGCTTCACATTTCATTCATTCCCACCCAACAGTTTTGTTTTTTATTTCAATGGCTCCATCTTCTGGCTGTAGGAAGTAATGGTATATGAGCAGAATTGCTAATGCAATTACAACAGTTCAAGGAAGCAGCTTTCAAAGAACGTGATTGATCTCACTTGAAACAAGAGAATTGTACCAATTACAGGACATATACATGCATACATACATACATACATACAATGCCTCTTTAAAGTTTATACCCATCTGTCTCAAAAATGTCACCTTTTGTTGCCTTACAGTCTGAAATTAAAACGTTAAATCAGACTTTTTCCACCTTTATTTACACATTTTACCATACAACTTCCAAGTGAAATTAGTTTTTTGCACATTTTCTGAACATTAATAAAAAATAAAAAACGAGATTGATAAGTCTACACCCCGCTTATAATACCAATTATAAACTGTCTCAGGGGTAAGCAATCACCTTCCACATCACACACCAAGTTAATTGGCCTCCACCTGTGTTCAGTTGTAATGATTCTGATTACTTCAGAATAAAATCAGCTGTTCCTAGAGGATTCCACAGCTGGGTAATGCACTTCAGAGTAAAGAATTCACCATGAGCAAGAAGGAGCTTTCAAAAGAACTCTAGGATAAAGTTGTGGAAGGTCAAATGTCAGGAAATGGGTATAGAAAGATTTCAAAGGTCTTACATGTCTCTTGGAACACAGTCAAGTCTAATAATTAAGAAGTGGAAGGTGCGTGGAACCACCAGGGCCTTGCCTAGATCAGGCTGTCTGTCCAAGCTGGATGATCGAGCAAGGAGACTGACCAGAGAGGCCACCAAGAGACCAATGGCAACTATGAAGAAGCTACAGGACTTTATAGCAAAGAGTAGTCAATGTGTGCATGTGTCAACAATAACAGAAAGCACTCCACAATTCTGGTCTATATGCTAGGGTTTCAAGAAGGAAGCCGCTAATCATAAAGGTCCACATTCAGTCCCATTTGAGATATACAAAAAACAATTCTGAGGCTGCCATTTTTGAGACAGGGTGTGTACACTGTATATGGGAGAGATTCAATTCACCAGTTAGTATATTTTGCAGAGCAATATTGATTATATAAGCCTCTTGATAATATTACAGCATTTCCACATGAAAATGACCTTGGAAAAATGAAACCTCTTGTATGGAAACCTCATAAACCTTCGCAACAGGTTATTAACAGACTTTGTTATTAAGACACTTACATATAACATGTATCAATGCCAAATTACAAAAATCCTGCACCACAAATAATTCATTACACATCAACAATTTCCAAATGCTGAGCAATTTAGGAGTGTCACATTGCGACCGTGTTTTGTATCTATTGACTGGGATAATGCCATTGAAAGAGGGGACAACATTGGTAAAACAAATATATTTCTCACGTACTATGGTTGTAATCAATGATTTAAAAATTGTCAAATGCTTGGATCCAAATATTAATAGAAGCACTCTTGATGGTTATAAGTGTGTGCTTCTGCTGATATGCTAATTTTGTATATCATTGAAATCAGTGGAACCAGCGGGGTATTTCACGAAGCGCGATTAAGCTGTAAACCTGGCTTATTTCAGCAAGTCTGGATAAGTTCTCGGATAACTCGGTTTCATGAAGCAAGCTTGACTAGATGCCAGTTAAGTTACTATGGCAACATATGCTTTCGGGCTAGCCTGGTCGGGAGCAGGCTTACTGTGGTTCAAGCTGGATTTATTCGCAAATATCCAGCCGGATACCACTGATTCGGACGGACCACTGGCTTAGAAGGAAGACGTTCCAGACTTTCCAGGATGCCGAAAACCTCTGCAAAGCCACTGTGTGCCGTGCTGTGCATAAAGTGTGCCTTGCCCTGAAAAGACTTCTAAATGTCTTTATTACATTTCCTGGCCACCAAGGGGTAGGGGAGAGCGGGGTAAGTTGTCACACGGGTAAGTTGTCACACTGTTCATACCTCCAACCACAGGGGCGCTATCTCAAAAATAAAATAGCTACTTTGTTGCAACTAAGGTCAGATTCAAATTCCTTTTCACAGGTGGTCAAAGGTCACTTTAATTACATGTGAGCACAAGTTTTGTGTTTGTCTCCTTCAAAAGTAAATACATTTTATGTAATAAAACTGTGTTAGGTATAAATTATATTTGTGTACCTAATAAAGGAAACAATAAGGTGTTTCTTGATATGTCAGCTGCAGTCCTATGTTGAACTAGCCTTGATATTTAACAAACATTAGCCCACATGCCCGTTTGGGGAAAGTTGTCTCAATGGCTTTGAGGCAAGTTGTCACATGAGGCTAATTGAAATGTGTTTTTGAAGGAAAGAAGCATTGAGGGAAGGAAGAAAGGAATGAACAAACAAAGGAACAAAAGAAAGTGAGATGATGGTGAGAAATTATCAAAGAAAGACAGAATGGCAGCACACCTCCTGACATAATGTTGAAGGCAGTCAGACAGGTGAAGCTGGAGAACAAATCAATCAGAAGCACAGCAAACGATTTTAATATAAATTACCGTACTCTGACTTGGTATTGTGAAAAGGTTACCAGCGAATAAATTATCAGTCAGGCAGCCATGCCAACAACAGTGGTTGGCTATAGAAAGCCACGGCAGGTATTTCCACCTGATTTGGAGATGCAGCTTGTTCATTATATCGCTAGATCAGCTGACATTTATTTTGGTCTGTCGCCAAGTGAGATCAAAAGACTTGCCTACCAGTTTGCTGTGGCACACAAGCTGAAGTTCACACCAATGTGGGCAGAAACAGAAAAGGCCAGCACGGAGTGGTTTACAGCCTTCTTAAAACGGCACCCAATGCTGTCGCTAAGAAAGCCTGAGGCAACTAGCTTTGCCAGAGGTAGTAGCTTCAACCGAGAAAATGTCAATGCCTTCTTCGACAATTTAGCAAATGTGCTAGACAGACATCAATTTGACCAGGGGACATATGGAATGTCGACGAAACTGGGGTGACCACGGTCCATAAACCTGACTGCCAGACGCGGATTCAAACAAGTAGGTCGCTGACCTCCGCTGAAAGGGGGACGCTTGTCACACTGGCCTGTGCTGTGTCAGCCACAGGAAATAGTATACCTCCATATTTCATATTTCCCCGTGTCAACCTCCCGACCATTTTTTAAACAGCGGAACCTGGGCAGGGGAGCGGCAAATCCCCTCGGGGTGGATGAAAGATGTGCACTTTTTTGACTGAAACATTTCTCTGCATACAAAATGCTCAAAGGAGAAACCATGTTTACTCCTTTTGGACAACAACAAATCTCATGTCCATTGATGGACTGACATTCGGCATAATTATGGTGTCATTCCCACCCCACTGCTCTCATTGGCTTCAACCCTTAGACAGGTCTGGCAGCACATCAACACAGCGTGTGATGCATGGATGAACAATTGGGAAAACAATGTCAATTTAGGCTGGGATTGTGGGTATCCTGTGGCGGCAACCCCTTGAACATTCAGGCTGGAGGGTAGCTTACAGGAAAGGGATGTATTTTTGAAACTGAGTTTGCGCCATCCTATGTTACGGATCGCCCTGCCCCGCCAGGCCTCAGTACCAACCCTGCCCTGCTAGGCACAAGCACAGACACAGACCCGTTCAGTTCCCATGCCAGCTCACCCTTACCCGGCAATGCCAGTGCTGGCAGCAGACTACCCACTCCAGAGGACCTCTGGCCATTTCCAAAAGCTGGTCCGCGAAAACAAACTAATAATGGAAGAAAGCGGCGCAAAACCGCAATTCTAACAGACACACCCGTGAAGCAAGCACTACAAATGGAAAAATCACAATCTAAAAACAGGCTGTTTCTGGAGGATGGGAAGCAATGTGCAAAATCTGGATCTGCCGAGAACAAAAAGGCAAGAGTAAAAAGAAAAATAGACGAGTCATCATCAGATGAAGAGGAGTGCTTCTGCCTAGTCTGCATGGAGCCATTTTCTAACAGCCACCCAAAAGAGACTTGAGTGCAATGTGTGAGATGCAAGAAGTGGGCCCATGATGCTTCCACCCCAGGCCAGGCAATTTATTTGTGCCAGAACTGTGACTCTGAAGATGAGTCTGATTAGAAGTGTTTCGTTGTGCATTACACCATGTCTGTTTTGTTAAGACTAAGCATTTTGCTCTTTAATGAATGAGTTCTGTAATTAAATGTACTTGGTTTTGAATTTGAAAGTTTAAAAAATTATATTCACAATTATTTTGTTGTATTCTTATTTGTTGATAATCCAATGTGACAACTTACCCCACATACTATGACATAGTGTGACAACTTACCCCATGATGGGGTAAGTTGTCACAAGTGCACACCCTCTATTTAACTGTCTACAACTCCATACTGAAATAATATATGAATATGTAATTAATACAAAATATGTGCCCAAGACTTCCACCTTTCATTTGGTATGACATTTATACCATTGTGATGTATTGCGCCCAGTACAGGTAAGACAGAGTGAAATGTGTGACAACATACCCCGATCTCCACTACTGCACATCAAGCAATGTTTTTACAGAATTGCAGGTAATCTATTTAATAGTTTGTATTTATTTATAGCGCTTTCATGTCTGGGAAGTAGAAATGACGAATTTTTCATATAAATGTTTTTCATATTAGAGTTCCCAAACGCTATTGGTGCTGTGGACTGCACCCATGTCCGCATAAATTCACCCCCAGGACCTCTCGAGGGAGATTATATCAATCGGAAATATTTCCACAGCATCAATGTACAGGTAGCCAAATGGGTTCAGGCTACCATACACGCACTGTCAGCATAACCAAATAGCCTACGCATTAACCTTTAGCCAATGCATACGTTTTTGCACTGTTAATTGTACCACAGCTATCTGGCTACATGGTAATTATTTCACAATTTCTATAGATGATCTGCAACTCTGATTGCGTCCTGACCAATATAGTGGCCAAATGGCCTGGCTCGGCCCATGACTTGTGCATTTTTAGAACGTCCACAGTTGGCCAGAGGCTTGCGCAAGGTAGGCTTCAGGTTTAACTAAAATCCACCTTTTGTAGGCTACAGAAGCCACTTTCATAATGAATATGATATTTAAAATATATATATAAAAGAAGTATCTAGTGTAGGTGAAGTGGCCTGAACTTTTATAAAGAATGACCACGGGATGCCTATAGCCCATTTGAATTATCTAACATTCCCTCTTCTATACCCTATAGGGGAAATATCTGGGATGCTGCTTGGGGACAGGGGATATGCCTGCCAACCATATCTCATAACACCCTACGCAGACCCAACTACTGTACCACAGATGGATTACAACAGGGCACACTCCTCTACCAGAAGCCGCATTGAGACGGCATTTGGGCAGATAAACTTTAACTGTCTGCATCTCACCAGACAGAGCATGCAACATTATTGTTGCCTGAGATGCTGCATTTGGACCCACTGGAACCCATGGAAGAGATGCCGCCGCTCAATCCCATGCATTTGGACCACAGAAATGACAGAGTTCAGCGTGATCTAATTGCAATTAATCACTTCCAATAAGTTCTTTCTTATCTTCCACTTTTTGTTTTGTCTTGTTAAGGGGAGGTACCACAGGTGAATAGGAAGAAAAAAATCCTTTCCTCCTATTAGAATGAAATTTGACCAGTTGAATATACACACTAATACAAGATATCTTTGTATTATGACTGAATTTCTTTTTAAAATATACAAATGAGGTACTCATAGCATCATGCTAATTTGCATGTTTCTGCAAAAATGTTTTAGACTCAGTGGATGAAGTCAGAATTAATTTATTTGTTTTAATGTGATAAATAAATCAATGGTTGGTAATTGTCAGAGCCATTTGTCATTAGTAAATTAGTTATAAAGAAACCCACTATTTTATTAAATTGAGGGGATGCAAAGCACATACTGTAGCACTGATTGCGCAATAGTAATAACTTACGCTTTTATGCGCTCGGCAATCGATTCCCAGGCTGCGTCTCTCGCTTTGTTAATGTTGCCAGTGGCAGTGTTGCCTTTTTTAGTGATGATTGTCTTGTAGTCTTCATAATATTCCATGATTAGTTGCTGCTCCCCCGCGGTAAACGACACTGCACGTTCTTTTGCCATTTCTGTCTAATCGAATCTTTCAATCGACATTCACTTACTTGGGCTGTTTAAATAGTTCATGAACGCGTATGTAAGTGATTGCCCAAACCTGGCTTTCATCAGGCTTGGATTAGCTTGACTTCTTGAGCCGCAATCTAGTTTCGTGAAACAGAATTAATCTACAGTTCTGTAGGGTTGGAATGGACTGGCTCTAAGATGTTAGTTAGCCAGCCCCTCTCCCCCTCTGCAGTTCTGTCATCTGGTGAACCCATTGGTTGAAAGGGGAAATGCCACCATAAACATGATTGCAGCATGCCCTGTTCAATGCCCCCCCACATCCAACAGAGGATTGTTAGAACCCCTTTACAGCTTTGGGACTGTATGTGTTAATCCACTACATATGTAAAGGTTCAGCAGTTTATTTTATGTAAAGGTTCTAGTGAGCAGAATTACTGTGTCTTTTCCCCTGCATCATGTCATGTCCATTAAGGGTTTGCAACTGTTCAGAGGTTAGAAGTTGCTTGTGTTTTTCTTGTAACATGCCATAAACCCCACTCCGAGAAGCCAGGGATCTGGTAACACCCTGGGAACAGTTTCCCCACGGTTGGCTGGAATAACACGATTTCTGGCCACCGACAGGAGTTTTATGACTACCAACAGGAAGATTGGGACAGTCAAAATAACACGTGATGTACTCATTCCCCCAGGTGGGGGCACTCGCCATTCTGCTAGCCTTGCAAAACCTGCAATTAGTCTTTTGTCAGAATAACCAACAGCTGGGGTATCATTTTGAGGCTGGTCAGAGGTGTATAAAGGCATTGTCCGAATGCAGCTCGGGGAGTTAATTCGCTTAACGAAGGCTCCGGGCGCTCTGCGTTCTAGTTTTCTATGTGTAAGGAATTTGTTATACTGCCTTGTCTTGTATGTTTTCTGTTATGTATTGTGTAATGTCGGTTTTGTGACATATTGCTTAGGTTTGAACATAAGTGTACAAATCATTGTTTCAACCTATGTCCTCTTCCCCTTTCAGCGCTAGGAAAGGGAAGCTTGTAACACGCCGGGAGTGAGGCCGCACGGACTGTCCAGCTCTGTCCCTCTGCGCTGACGAGTTAGTCCTGCATCGGATCTAGGGTAGCGGGCTTGGAATGTTGATTTCGCTGTTCTGCATACAGACAGCGAATGCGCGAGTCCCGATAACACTACTCTGTAGAACTTAGAATGTCGAGTAGTTTGATGCCACTGATGCCACTGAACATCGCTTAGACTTAGAATGCCCCAGTAGCTGTACTGTAGTCAGGCAGTGAACGCTTCAAGTCTTGAAATCTCGGGGTACCAGGCTCGCCATGGAATTAGTTGTCTATGATGTGGGTTCTAGAGGATAAGCCCTTCGACTCCTATATGGCTGTTACAAAGTAGAAGCAAACGCAATGTCCGCGGCATATGGTGTCTGAAATGTTTGTATATTTTAGCCTCGTCTTAAAAACATTAAGCGTGGCTCAATTATGAATATAGTTACTGAGTTTCATTGGTCTACACATGCCTGTTTTTAGCCCAAAGGGCTCAAATAAGAGCACATCCATCCATCCATTATCTAACCCACTTATTCCTGGTCAGGGTCACGGGAGCCTATCCCAGCATGCATTGAGCAAGAGGCAGGAATACATCCTGGACAAGTCGCCAATCCATCACAGGGCACATACGCCATTCACTCACACACTCATACCTACGGGCAATTTAGACTCTCCATTTAGCCTAACATGCATGTCTTTGGACTGTGGGAGGAAACCGGAGTACCCAGAGGAAATCCACGCAGACAACATGCAAACTCCCCCGGCCAGATTCAATCCCAGGACCTTCTTGCTGTGCGGCAACAGTGCTATCCACTGCACCATCATGCCGCCAACAAGCACACAACCAATTTCTAGTTAAAATGGTACACTGAAAGAGTCAACCCCTTTGAGACCATTTTGGCAGCCTGGTGAAAGTTTGTGGCGACAACCAGTGTAACTCAAGGACACAGCACAAAAACATGTGATGCTTTGTGTTCTATTAATTAGGTCACAGCTATACCTTCCCAACAGAACAATGTACCTGGAAAATACAGAACAAAGCTAACCCAGGGACTAAATTATGTTTTACCCTTTTTCATTTAAATCTGATTTCTGGTGCAGAGCCACAAAGTAAAGTACAACAATAAGTATCCATTCATTTAACATAAATTTAATTCCAGAAAGAAACAGATCGTACATTTGACTTAATTTTAACACATTTGAATAACTTCATCCATGACAAGTGAACAACAGAAGCTAATGCAGAGGTTAACTGTCAGTACTTTGTTCACTGAAATATAACAAAGGGAAAATGTTCAAAAAAGGAAAGTAAAGGTTAGAACATTATTATGACGTACTCTACATCACCCTAACCTTGATCATGTGTGCGATTGGGTAAACAATGTGTTTTCTTCTAAATAAAAGTGATAAAATTACCCTGGTGACATTTTTTTCCTATTACATTCCATATTTGTTGATGACCTCCTTTGCCAATGCGATGTAAGCTGTCATAGCATCATCTTTTGACATTCCTGTCAAACGATATAATGCAAAATAACAAAAAGGAAAATAATAAAAAGAGAGAGAAAAAATAAGAAAGAATAATGTTAGACAATAATTAAAAACCGCAGTTAAAATAAGGTTAAGTCCAACTCATGAAATTGGGTACACACTGTGCAAGCATTGTTACTCAGACGTTAACATAAAAAATGAAGAATCTTTCAAATTGGCCCCATAATAAGGCCTATAGCACACATGGATTTGCTGTGTCATGTTACTAAGTAAAGCATTCAATTACATTTCAGACAGTCAGAGAAAACATACTGATATTTACATTTTACATTGGTGAGATTTTCTGCGCTTTTTTTTTTTTTTTTTTTTTTTCAATTTCAATCATGGACGAGTCAAAGCCAGGCTTTTACCTTTCCGGGAATTCCATGCTTCCCATTTAGCACTTCCTTTCATGTCCAGCATTCCAGGTTTGTCTGACAATAAGAAAAAGACTTGCATGAGACTGCAGACATCACAAACATTAAACTGTAATCGGCTACTGGCTGAATGGAATGTGCCTACCTGTATTATTGTCCCCGACGGTAGCCTGCTTGTAAAGGCCATACAGCTCCAAAAGTTCCTGGTCCACAGGTCTGGTCTTTACCTTCTTCACATCCGCTGCTACCTGCTCAAATTCCACCTGCACAGACCACATATACAGTATATCAAATTTAACAGATTGCTGGCCTCCTGCCAAAGAAATCGCCTAAAATGTCACACTCAAATCAATACTAATCCAATGTTTCTCTAACGGCCCTAGGCTAATCCATGGAGTATAGTCACGACACACTGATAGTTCGAAGTTCAATTGGACAGCTGTTTTCCAGGGTGACAGTTATAAAAGACTGCCAGCAGAATACAACACCAATTCACTGACTCGGGCAATGTGCTGAAATGTTTGAATCAGTACTTTGTCCAATTGGTAGTAGAACTACAGAACAAATTGGAAGGACAGGGTGGCGTCAGTTCGGTTAAATAAGACGACGTCACTCTTCTATGCCTATACAAGCTGCGGATAATTTTCATTCAGAAATGGGGGCAGCTTTTACCAGGAAACTCCTAATAATTCCCAAGTATGACTGATAGTAAATCGGATTTCTAAAAAATAAACTTAACGTACTCATTATTTAACGTGCTATTTAGCCAAGGACACAAACCCAACAACCGCACCGTTCAGTAGCTTAGTGGCACGCACTAATACTGAGCAATTAACATTTTTAAAAACAATGTTGTCATGTTCCGTTATTTTATGCGCGTTGAAATATAATTAAGACGCTCTATAATGTATGCATCCTTATCAAGCAAATACAACTTAACCTTTTTCATTATCGCTTAATAATTGACTAAAAAGTTATACTGGCGATTTCTAAGGTCGCTTCTCACTACTGGGCTAGTCTGTGGAGTTCAGTCTGGGAGAAAGCAAAAAAAAACATTGCTCGACGATTACGGACATTTATTTCCAAATCCGATACATTTAAACCATAGTTTGACAGTTTGAACACGTCTGAACGTTATGATTTTAGCAATACAAAAATAAGTAACAACTGTATGATCATAGTAAAATAAGACTTACAATAATCGTACGGTTTGCCGATGACAGCCATAATCATTCTAAATGTATCAGCTCCAATGTTCCATGTCCTGTTAGCGCATACATTGTTAATTTGTCTTAGCGAAGGGCATGCTACGTTTGACGACAACTCCGTGACAAATATCCGATATTGCACACAAAAGTGCAAATGAAAACGGCAAACGTTGTTTGCAATATTTTCAGTTCCCTCCAGCGATGTTGCGCAGAGAAACTGAATGAGCAAGTGCACACTATCGAAATGCGTAGATACAGGCCACAGAAAATAAGTCAGGCACGCGTAAAATTAATTCGATTCTTACCTGTAGAGTCATCGTAATGCTTTCTTTTCAGTCCACAAGACAAACTGCAAGCTAGTTTCTGTTTAGACAATCCAAATCAGACTCGTAAATGAAATATGGTTTACAGCATCGTTCGAGGCCTCTGAGCGTTGCAGAAGTAGCAGTGAACGCTGATTGGTTGACCGAAGGTCTCTTGGCTCTGAATCGCTGCAGGAATGACTCGCAGTTTCACAGCAGTTCAAAGAACCGAGTTTCAGCCGTTAGAAGACATAAATTCATATTTACGTGAATAATTTGAGTTCTATTTTTGACTTTATTTGGCTGATTTCCTTGTACCTTTTATACTTAATATTTGTACTATTGTTAAGTGATGTTTTAACTTAGCAATAATTATTTGAAAGGTGGTTGAAACTGTAGTAGCTAGTAAACATAGTTCAGTATTTACTTTAAAGATAATGCATATATTCAGAGATTATTCAGAGTATTTCTGTTACTTGTATTTCAAATACGTATTTCAATTACTTTTGAGTATTTTGTCATTTGTATTTGACAGGGCTGAAAAAATTTAAATGTAATTTGTAACAAGATACTTTATGGTGGAGTAATTTAGTATTTTCAAAATACAAAAATACTTTATCCATGATTCAAAGAACATTAAAAATAGAACAACAGTGATTTTTAGACCCGCTCTCTATTCTCTATCGGTTGGACAAGGCAGTGAATGCATGCACACATGGATGCATGCATGCATGTATCTGGTCGCAGGCAGCTATTGAGAATTCGGCGCTTGTTTTCACACAAGCCTACTCACAGTATTCTAAGTGGCATTTTGAGAAATCGTGACGTGACGTGAAAAGTTAGAAAAGACGATTTCTCAAAATGCCACTTTGTGACTCTAGAAACACTAGCTAGCATGTACAATTCATGCTGATTTGTTTGTAAGTTTGTACTGTACTATTTTCAGTATTTTTCTTTTATATACAAATAGCATCAAAGACAAGAAATTGGTTGTCAGTAGTCCAAACAACCAAAATGGAGGGAGTAATGTGGGCAAACTAATTAGGAGATGCTAAAGATGTGATTGTGCCTCTAACACTTAACACATAGCCTATGTGATTTTGGCTTTTTGCTCATATTCATAGAGAAAGGCAGCCACATATTCATATGTTGGCCTACGATAGCCAATTGGAGACAAGTTTTTTTTCCTGTATTCTGAAAATATTTTATCTGATACATTTTCTGGCACCAGTATTTTGTATTTTGATCTGATACATTTATTTGTGGGGTATTTTGTATTTTGTAACAAGATACATTTTGATGTATCTTTGCCCATCTCTGCATATATTTATATACTATATTATGTAGCTATACTAGATAGATAGATTATTTATTGTCCTTTTCAGGAAATTTGTTGCCACAGTCTGTACAAAAAAAGCCTCACATAAATACAGTCATATTCATCTATACATGATTTTTACCGAGGTATTTTGTTCAATGATGCTATGGCAGAGGGGACAAAACTCCTGCCAAAGCGTGCCAGTTTCCAGGCAAGGGTTCTGTATCTGCGACCTGATGGAAGTAGTGTGAAGAATGGGTTGAGGGGATGGCTGCGGTCATGTGCAATGGTACGTGCTCTGCGTGTCATGGCTCTGCTGTTGAGGTCTGAGAGGTTGGGGGTGGGGAGGCCAATAATTTTGGAGGCATTGTGTGTAATGCATGTGAGTTTGTTCCTGTTGGAAACAGTTAGCATGTTGAAAAAACAAGGGGAACAGTAAAGGAGAATGGGTTGAATTATACTTTGGTAAAGCAGCAACAGAAGGTGGGAGGCAACAGAAAGTGCTCTGAGTTTGCGGATGGCAGAGAGTCTTTGTTGGTCGAGTTTGTGGATGTCAGTGGTGTGTTGATCAAAGCTCAGTTTATTGTCCAGGGTGAGTCCAAGGTACAGTATTTGTAGCACTCCACCATCTCAACTGCTTTATTGTTGATACAGGTGGGGTTGTGGGTGGAGTTGTGGGCTGTGCTGTGTGTGCTGGAAGTAATTAACAGTTCTTTTGTTTTTGCTACGTTCAGCTCCAGGTAGTTGTTTCTGCACCACTGTGTAAAATGGGAGATCGAGTCTTGGTAGCCTAAAACAGAGTTATTGTCTTTGAGGAGTGCAAGTATGACAGTATCATCAGAGTATTTGAAGTATGTAGTGATGGGTGAGGAACTGACACAGTCATTGGTATAGAGGGTAAACAGGAAGGGGCTCAGGACACAACCTTGTGGGGCTCCGGTGTTGGTGATGGTGGTTGAGGATGTTACTGTGCCCACTCTAACGGTTTGTGGTCTTTCACTGAGGAAACTGTGTACCCAGTGAGTGAGAAGTGGAGGGACATTGAGGTGGTGGAGTTTCCTAATCATCTGGTGGCGCTGGATGTTGTTAAAAGCAGAACTAAAATCGATGAAGAAGAGTCTGGCGAAGTTACTGGGTGATTCCAGGTGTTGTAAAAGGGAGTGGAGGAGGCATGCCACAGCATCCTCAGTCCCTCTTTTGGCCTTGTAGGCGAACTGGTTGCCGTCCAATTGTGGTTCGACAATTGGAAGGATGATGTTAAGCACCAGTTTTTCCAGGCACTTCATGAGTATTGAGGTGAGTGCAACTGGTCAATAGTGGTTTAGCTCTGAGGGGCGGGGTTTCTTGGGTACCGGTATGACGGTGGATGTTTTCCACAGCATGGGCACTGAAGCTGTCCTGTAGGATTCCCAGAAGATGGAGTGCATGATGGGAGAGAGCTCCGTGGCACAGTCCTTGAGCACCCGCGCCTGGATGCCATCTGGCCCTGGAGCCTTGCCTGACTTGCACCGGCTCAGCTGCCGGCACACGTCCTCCACTGTGAAGGGAGCAGGATGTACTGGCTCCAGGATGGGCAGGGTCTCCAGTAGCACCTTGCATTCCTCTGAGCAGTTGATGGTGTCAAACCGTGTGTAGAAGGTGTTTAGGTCTTCTGCAAATGAAGCAGGGTTATTGCAGCTAACTTGGGTTTTGGGTCATGTCCAGTGAGTGTCCTTACTTTTTGAAAAGCTTCTCTAGTGTTCATGGTGCTGAATTCCTGTTCAAGTTTCTCTTTGTATTTGATTTTGGCCTTGAAGATGTCATTCTTTACTTGGCAGCTTATGATTTTGAGTGAAACCCAGTCCTGCTGTTGAAAGGCTTTCTGTTTTTCCCTTAACCTGTGGTTAATATGGTGAGTAATCCAGGGTTTGGAGTTTGGATATTTTTTGAATGACTTAACTGGTATGGTTGTGGCAATGCAGAACTTAATGTAGTCTGTAATACTAGCTTATAGACTGGAAATCTTTGGAAACCCAAAAATGTGAACCTCCCAAATAATAATAATTCTAATAAGTTTATCTGTATAGCACCTTTTGTACAAAACATGCATCCCAAAATGAGCTGGCTCACTGGTGTCTTCAAAGCTACACCAGCGGTCTGTCTGTCATAGACAATATACAGTAGGCTATATAGTGGACCAAGCATTGATATGTATTATTAACTGAATAGAGCCTCCCTGTTGAGTCCCCTTGAAGATACTTTTTAATATTATGCTTATTTGTGCATTGTGTAAGTGCAGAGATGCTGCTTGCTACCAACTGTGTGCCTGGGGTACAGCCAAATGTGTTCTCTAACCTTATAGGAACAGGCTAAATGCTGTTATGTTTGCCACGGGGGGCTGCACCAAGTACTAAAAGCAGGGATGCCAATAGTTGTGCAAGAGATAAACTGAGGAACTGAAAGCGTTCAGGTTGCACGTGGTCCCAGCCATGCCCTGAGGAACTGAAAACGTTCAGTAAGGTCTCACATGGTCCCAGCCATGCCCTGAGCAACTTAAAGCGTTCAGTAAAGTTCCAAATGCTCATAGCCAGGCCTGGAAGTGTTCAGAACAGTGTCAATACAGGCAGTGTGACTGTGATCCCTAACTCCCATACAGTGTCAATACAAGCAGTGTGACTGCGATGCCTACCTCCCACACCGTGTCAATACAATTGGTGAGTGTGGTACCTAACTACCACCCATTGTCAATGCAGGCAGAGTGTGTGAGACCTAACCTCACACAGTGACAACACAGCCAGTGTGAGAGTGATACCTAACTCCCACAGTGTAAATACAGGTGGTGTTGGCTTGATAATGTGGTGTGGGTCGAGGATGGAAGAGCCACTTGCAGATGTCACGAATATCTAAAAGCTAACTACGAGTAGTCAGCCACTAAGTCTGCGAACAGATAAGGGAGCAGGGGAAAAAATGGATGGACAAAGAAAAAGAAAACTCTGGGCATAAAGTCCACGGAAAATAATAATAAAACAAAACAACCCAAAGGTTGTGGACTCTTCAACGAAGAGGTAAGAAACTTAAATGATTTTAGAGACTTTAGCTCTGGGAGTTTTTTAACCCAAAAACAAAAGAATGAATCTCGAAAAGGAAACGCCACCGGAGTGAGGAGCAATAACCAAAGCTAGAAAGGAAATAATCCTCCCAGAACGGCAACCACAGAGTGGTAACGCTAACCCTTTTAAATGAGATCCTAAATAGTACCTTCTCTCTTTAACTGAGAGACCACCAAGTGGAAAACTAATACCTTAGTTCTAGTACCGGCTAGAGCGTAACAATGGTTTACACAGAAGCGTTTGTGATATGAAAACGCAGCCCTTAAATAGTAGGCGGAATAAACACTGATAATCCACAGCTGGCCGTGACCGGGAAATACCCCGACAAAAGACCATATAAGGGAAATGACAATGACAATGATTCCTCATGCAAAACAAAGGGAACAGACCATCACATGGTCAAGCGCCCTCCAGCGGCTGAACAAGGTAAAACCATGACAGATAACCAACTGGTACACAGCACCAAGAGACACAGGCCTCGATTAAATCAATGTTTTTCCTTAACTTTGACGTGAGAAATAAATTAAGTTTTCCTTCATGTACAAACACAGTTTGGTGAGTTAACTGAAGTTAAGGCCACAGTTTATTTTTTGTTCTTATGTGAATAAGACCCAGATATTGCTTACATGTGTACATGATGCATAGCGCAGTAAATATATTCACACTGTTAAAAAAAGTAATGACTATTTAGTTCACTGGGACTTCATTACTGAAAACGGATTAGTAACTTTATTGAATGTCTTGGCCTTTTAAGCTATAAAGTTTTTTTCCTTCTGTCTGCTGAAAGTCAAACACATTTCAGAAGCATGCCCCTATTTTAAACCTCTCAATTCTATATAAGAAATAACCAGTCTGCTTTTATGAATTCAACTTATTCAATGATTGTATGAATTCAACTTGTACTATCACATTATAAATATAAATAAAAAATAAATAAAAACTTATTCCATTAATCTATTGTTTTAACTTGTTGTTAAAACTTTCATTTCCTGTGAAAATGACAAAAGCATGTGTTCACTGCTTTGCTGCTTATATTTAATTCCGTCTTATCAGTATATATCATTGTATATGTGTTTGATCTGTCTTTTATATATATTTGTCATTGTATTATGTGTGGCTAGTTGGTGTACAATTATTTATTACATTTCTTGATGATGAGATCAATAAAGCACTTCTATTACTACTACTGGTACTGCTTTATATTAGGTGGCATATTTGTAACACTGTGTTAAAACAAACCTCTCCAGGTGGAGGCTGCACGTTTGCCTGGCTAGCCATCTCTGCTGGCTAGCATGGCAAATCAAAAGTATACGAACTGTTCATCAATATGATGGTGACTAAAATAATATACATTTGGATTCCTTGACATACACCGACAATACAGTAATTTAAAAAAACGTATGTAACACCCACTAGCCTAGGGCTTACTTTACGAAGGACTACGCCACTCTCCTATTTGGGGGAGAGACCCGCTAACTGTTGACTGTGTGGCTCAGGATAGAAACACTTCCCCGCTACAGGGTATTCAACTGAATGAATGATACAGAGACTGTATACAAAAATAGATGCAATTTATTTTTGTTTATAGATCACGTTTAAAAATAAATAAATAGCAACAGCCAGTACAACTGGACTTATAATGGGTCAAATGGACACAAGTTAACCTAGGGCAGGACAGAAAATAATACATAAATTAATAACTAAAAATAAATAGTCTCCCGGGGGCACTAAGGTAGGGGGAAAAGGGTAGACGAGTCAGTGTGGACTGGGCTGTCTGAAAGGGACCCAAGTAATGCGCTTCACACAGCAGGGCGATTTACAAACTGTATGTGATGATACTCAAATGCTATAAAGTGGGGCTCACTTAGTATTTCACTACACATTCACACTATACGGGGAATACCCCAATCACTATAAGGTGGAGTTTACTCAGTATTTCACTACACATCAAAACGTGGGTCACAATGAGTGATTAGCTACACACTCGAAGGTGAGTAAATATGACACACTAGGGTCACCCCCGGAGGCCCCGCCCACAACTGACAGAATAAGCGCTCTAGGTGAAAAAGTCATTTCAGTGATCATGCTTTATGCTTCTTTTGAACAATGCCGACAAAAAACAATCAGGTAACGTTGCTAACGTTAGCGACCTAATTAGAATTAGCTCACGGTAGCTGCCAAGCTTGTGTTTCGCTTGTCTGTCTTAATTATTCATGTCGCACTACCGATTTAATTAACCAGCCACCCATAGGACAAAAATACACCCCGACTGACGTTCGATACAGCCATACTTATTTCCACTTTGCACATTTACATTTTTCCTTTTTGAGGAAGTAAAATGAAATAATGTCTTATGGTTATGAGATAATTCAAGCAAAGGGTGCTTCTCGACTTATCAATCCAAGTTATTCAATTGTTTTATTTTTAATTTTGTCTTATTTTCTGAAACTGCAAATTGTTTTTTTCACTTGGAAGTTGTAATGTAAAATGTGTAAATAAAGGTGGAAAAGTCTGATTTAATGTTTTAATTTAAGGCTTTAAAGGCAACAAAAGGTGACTTTTTTGAGACGTGGTGTAGACTTTAAAGAGGCACTGTATTTATGTATGCATGCATGTATATGTCCTGTAATTAGTATAATTATCTTGTTTCAAGTGAGACCAATCACGTTCTTTGAAAGCTGCTTCATTGAACTGTTGTAATTTCAATAGCAATTCTGCTCATATAGCATTACTTCCTACAGCCAGAAGGTGGAGCCATTGAAATAAAAAACAAAACTGTTGGGTGGGAATGAATGAAATGTGAAGCTATGTATTACTCACAATTCAATTTCTAAAGGTGCACAGTATGCAACAGGATTCCTGTGTATGTAGTATCTTTCTATACAATGCTATAGTAAATCGTTTTGATGTTCTTGGAAATTAAAGCCAGCACACATTATACATAGGCTACTAGGTCTCAATACCAAGATACATTTCCTGTAATTTGTATTTTTATGTGAAGTGCTTGAAAGAATTTGATTAACGTGTTTTCTTTAGCTAGTACATGCTGGTTAATATAATATTGCCATTTGAAACGCACATTTTCGTGTGGGAATATAATATCATTTGAAAAACTGTGGTTTTACTTTTAATTGCAGAATGATTGTTATGTATTTAAGAAATACACAATGATTTCATATCCTAAAAAAGGACATATGAGATCATTAGACAATTCTATTGGGTTTTCTAGAATTCTTTGGAAATTTTCTATAATTTAAGGCGATTAACATTTTGTTAATTTCACAGAATTAACTTAATTAAAAAATGGAGTATGTGGAAAAATAACCTTTGTCGTTATCTAGTACACATTTCTTGCTCATCATTCAATGGGGCAGGAATCTAAAATATGAAAACTTAAGAAAGTTTATCCTTATAGAATTTTAATTGTACCAGACAATAATGTTGTGGTAATAAGGATGGATTAACCCAAGGCCGAAATTACCATATATATTGGGGGGGACACATCCCCCCCAATATTCAGATATGCTCAAAATGTCCCCCCCAATATATAGCCTAGCTGATTTTTTTTTTTAAATGTCCCCCCCAATGTTGACTCCATGGTTACGGCCTTGGATTAACCCATGTTAAATGCTCGTCAACTGTATCAATGATAGAGACAAAATACACAGACTAGATTTATTGATGCCATCACACATTCCTTTTGTAAACTCATTTGAAATTGTAATTTACATAATTTACCTTCTGGAATGTAAACTAAAGTAGGCTGGTTATTTCTCATATAGAATTGAAAGTTTAAAATAGGGGCATGCTTCAGAAATGTGTTTGACTCTCAGCAGACAAAAAGAAAAAAAAAACTTTATAGCTTAAAAGGCCAAGACATTCAATAAAGTTTCTAATCCCTTTTACGTAATGTAGTCCCAGTGAAGGCCAGAGTCAATGTTTAATATTAGCCTTAGTGACCTACAGCATCTCTCCGTTCAAATTAAATGACCTGCACATACATTCAAAACACATGAGGTTTATCCACAGAGAGTGCAGAAATAAGCATTTCAAATGTTCCTTTTTTAAGCCTACGTATTCTGTACATATAAATAACATTTTAACTCAGAAGTACTGTTTTTCCTTTCACGGTTTGAGGCAGAATATGAAATGAAGTAAAGTGGGCCCAAATGAAGAATCCAAGTGAATTGTAAGCTGTGTTAAAATAAAGCTCTTTGTGAGCAACTTTTTAATATTTATCCAATTTACTTTATTGATGTTATACCTTACAAAAAAGTAGTGTTCAACAACTAAATATTGGCCTAACCTTTTTTGTAAGGGACATCATACTTTTTTAACAGCGTGAATGTATTTACTGCGCTGTGCATCATGCACATATCCAAGCAATATTTGTGTCTTATTCACATTAGGAGAAAAGGGAAACTGTGGCTTTAGCTTCAATAAACACACCAAACTGTTATTTATATGTCCAGAGTATTCAGGCACCCCTCTTACAGTGCCTGTATTGACTATGTGGGAGTTAAGTTTAATACATGCTCGCACGACTGCAACGCAACTGTGACGCGACATCCTCTGCAACACATCACAGAGATTGCATTGATGTTGCAGAGGGTGTTGCAGAGGATGTCGCGTACCTACCACAAAAATCAAACTTGCAACATGTCGCATAGATGTTGCACAGCATTGATTGGTTGGTTAGCGAATGGAGGCGGAGCTGTCATGATTCATCAAGCTAGTACATCATTTTTTTACATTTTACATTTTAAGCATTTAGCAGACGCTTTTATCCAGAGCAACATCCAGATTAGGGGAGAAAGATAAAAGCAGCGATTTTTAAAATTCTGTGAAAAGACAGAAAAAGACCATCCTTCATTTCCCTTAATACATTAACATTATTTTCAAAAGTCGTCTGCTGGTTCCTTTATTCCACGTGAATTTACTCTATTATTTTAATGCTATAAAGGTGAGTTGCTCGCACACAAGCTGCTTTCGTGACAGGCGTACGTCCTTTTTTTCAAAGGTTTTAAAGTCTATTGTACTGACAGTACATCAAACTCAGAGATTCTGCAAACAACGAAGGATCGACTGTGGTCTTCATGTCATTCTAAATTATATATTTAAGGTTGCAAATATCCAGATGTTTTGTGTTGTGCTTTAGATTACATATGAATGTAAAATGTCACTACAACACCTTAATGCGCAGAATATTCAACTAACAAAACAAAGAAAGAGCAGGGTGCATATACATTTTTTTAAGCATATAGCAGACGCTCTTATCCAGAGCGATTTACTAGATGTGCATTAATACATGGTAAGAACAATCAAAGTTTGCACAAGAGATCAGTGAAGTAATACAGCGATAGACATCGTTGTTGGCAGCTGCATACCATACCTTTATATATCTATGTCATCGTTAGCTAAGCAAAACTATCGATATCTATCGAGCTAGCTAGCTAGCAACCTGGTATCACGGCCAAATAAAGCTCGCTAACAGTAGCTAACGATATAGATAGCTAGCATAATTTGTTCAACACGGTATAAAATTAACCAGTTCGAAGGTACAGG
The DNA here is from genome assembly GCA_029706075.1 of Aldrovandia affinis. NCBI lineage: Eukaryota > Metazoa > Chordata > Actinopteri > Notacanthiformes > Halosauridae > Aldrovandia > Aldrovandia affinis. The sequence continues at coordinate 7,390,367 of JAINUG010000022.1, forward strand.
AGTTTCCCTGCTTTCATGAAAACTTTATGGACCTTGTTCAATACATTTACGCCTACTAGTGTACAGAAGTGTAAGGACACCATGTCGCATAGGTTGCGCAGAAGTATAAATTGCAGAGTGCTCTGCGACGTGTTGCAGAAGATGTTGCGTTGCAGTCGCGTTGCAGTCGCGTTGCAGTCGTGTTGCAGTCGCGTTGCTTACTCAGAAGCATGTAGAGGCTTTTAGGTATTGCTCTCACACTGACTATTGACAGTGTGAGAGTTAGGTATCACACTCTGTCTGCATTTACAATGGGTGGGAAGTTAGGTACCACACTCACCAATTGTATTGACATTGGGCCCCCACTGGGGCCACATATACTGAAAATGTATGCATTCACTACTGTAAGTCCCTTTGGATAAAAGCGTCTGCTAAATGGCGTATATTATTATTATATTATTTATCAATAATTTCGTAAATATGCACATAGGTTTCCCCATAAAATTATACGAACTAACAACTGCCGCCACATATATCAAACGTTCGGAAGCACTTCGTTTCAATTGTAAGAAAATTGCATACGATCTTCTTGTTTGCTTCGTTAAGTCTGGCTCTAAGATGTTGCACAGCCTCAATAGTAGGGTTCTAGGGAAGTGGAACCGGCTCATGAGCCACTTGTCATCCTCGGCAAAAAAGTCAGACCGGTCCCTGAAAATGCGATCTTGCTGAAGCACTCTCGCCAATTCCTCTAATAACGCAAGGTCCGCCATTCCAAGCTTTGACTTTACAGCATTTTGGCCCTTTAGATAGTATTTCTCATCAATTAATTATTTAAAAAACAAAACTGCAATTATGAAATCATTACTCATTTCAAACATTTTTGTATTACTTAATTAAAATAGTATTCGCAACCAATTTATGTTACTTTCTTTATCATTTATCTTTCTTTATGATATTTCAGTATTTTAGGACAAAATACGTAGACAAAGAACCCTATTTAATGACCAGTTTCATCAATAAAAGTGAAAGATTCGAGTTAAAAGACGAACTGCAGAGTTTGCACACACATGGTCTCAGGTTTTCGTAAATTTCCTTTGCACGGCCGAACAAGGTAGACTCACGAAAACTTTGATAAATCCCGATTTTCATGTGTAAATGTTGGTGCGAAGGAATTATGATACATTTTGTTTGTATGTTGCTTGATAAATGAGGCCCATTGTGTGGGAGTTAGGTACCACACTCACCAACTGTATTGACACTGTGGGGGAGTTAGGTATCACTCACACTGCTTGTATTGACACACTGTTCAACACTTCCAGGCCTGGCTGGCTGTGTGTGGAACCTTACTGAACGCTTTCAGTACCTCAGGGGTGTGGCTGTGACCATGTGGGACCTGAACTCTTTTAAATAATTTATTTCAGATTTTATCCCATATTCTCCCAATTTAGTAGCCAATTACACCCTCTCTTTTTTCACGTCAATCCCCCCCTCGTATTGTGAATTTGCTGCCGTATCCCTGTGACCGGAAGTGACAAAGGTGAAGTATCGTCTCCTCCGAGACGGCACTCGCCAAGCCGTCGACCATAACTCTATATGCAACGAACTCAACCCTCCCTGGGGTGGACAACCCATTTCCGCCCCCTAGTGGCACCTCCACTCTGGCGCGGCTGGTGGAATTGAACCCTGGTCGCAGTGGCCAGCGTTGAACGTTGTAACCTCTAAACCACCCGGGAGGCCTATAGGGACCTGAACTCTTACTGAACGCATTCAGTTCCTCAATAAAAGTAATGACATGGAAATTTGAGTGGGCAATCACAAGCGATGTGTGTCCCTTGAAGCAAAGCGGTCTCAATGCAGGATTTAGAAAAATGATTGCATTCGCTTTGAGAAAATAAAAAAGCTCTTTGGTTGGAAAGGAAATGTAAAATCATTAGGCTCATGCTTCATATACAGGAAAAAATATTGCTGTGAAAAACATTTTGGCATAATGTGAAGATGGAGGTTATCATTACTGTTTTATTGATGATGAATATTGCAGTTATGAGCTCTTTAAGTCCCCAGCTGCAAAGCCTACCAATCTCATGCACAGCCCACTCCATCACCCACATCTGACCTCCCCGCTCTCTCCACGCAGATAGTTTCATATCTCCTGGCCTCTCGCCGTTCTCTCCACTCACGCATTCTGATATCTCCTGGCTTCTGCTTTTTCACAAACCAACTACCTGCCCTTTGGATCCAACCCCGGTTAAGGGTTTTCCTGGTTTTCCTGCAGCCTTCAAACAGGTGTACATCAAACATTGTGTCCCTGTATCAAAACACTCCTCCGGGACACCCTGGAGCAGTGGTCCTAACCCTGGCCCTGGAGAGCCACAGGGCCAGCTGGGTTTTGTTGTTGCTCAGCACTTCATTCATTCTTAATGGATTTCTCACCCAAAAAGCCACATGGCTTTTTGTCCAGGTCATGGTCACCTTCCGGCCTGCGCCATCAAGCCGCTACAACTCATCCAAAATGCAGCTGCAAATGGTGTTCTTCTGAAATTCTCATACATCACTCCACTCCTCACCCCTCTTCACTAGCTCCCGGTTGCAGCTCACATTCAGTTCAAGTCATTGGTCCTGGCTTACCGGGCCACCCACGAAGGGTACTGCTCCCTCCTACTGACTCCGATTGACCTTCTCTGGCCAGCTGACTGTTCTCGGCATGAACATCCCCAATGTCAATGATTAGACTGCAACTCACTGTTTGAAAGCTAAAGCAATAATCTCTGGCCATATGAATGCAAATAAAAGTGGATAAAAGTGTCTGCCAAATAATTCAATTGTAAATTGAATAAAGCAGTTCATTACACAGGTATGGTCCACTTCTGTTCTCCCTTTACGCTAAATCACTTGGATATTTTATTTCTGCCAATGGTTTTTGCTGTCACTGTTATGCTGAATGTCTTTCCTCTGCTGTGTGTCCACATTAGTATGATGTAGGTGTGTGGCTCTTAACACTAGAAGCATAGCGTTCTAACACCTCTGACTTCTGCGGTAGAACAGCCACTTAGACTGGTAACATTTTAAATGAGTAATAAATCCATTCTGTGTATAACATTTAAAATGCACTATTTGGGTCTGTTTAGGCAGGTTTCAAGAGTTTAATGCATGACAGCACATGTTTTATTCATGCTTCATATACTTGTTTTTGTAAGAATAAAAAATACAGTGTACTTTTGGGTCAACTGTATTCAGGGATTGCTTTGACTAAAACTATAAAACAGAAACCACATGTAATTAAAGACAATGATCGACTATGTTTTAGGCTATAGTCAGGGCCAGAATTATTGGAATCCTTGATGAAAATGAGCCAAAAATGCTGTATAAAATAAAAAACACAGATAATTTGCTATAATTTATGCTCAAACATAGAGGGGAACTATATACTTTTATTTTAATAGAATTATCTATTTTTATAATTTTGCTATGCTATGGTCAGATGGGACCGAAACAGTTTTTTTTTCCGCCACATACACCATTGGCATGTTTGGCAGAAAATTAGGTATGCATACAAGGAAAAGCACCTCATGCCTAGTGTCAAAAATGGTGGTGGATCATTGATGCTTTGGGGCTGTTTTTGCCGACAGTGGTCCAGAGGCTCTCGTTGAGATCAATGACATAATTCATTCCACCAAGTGCCAGGACGTTTTAGTCAAAAACCTGGTAACCTCTATCAGGAAGCTGAGACTTGACTGTGGTTGGACCTTACAACAAGACAATGACATAAACATACCTGAAAATCAACACAGAAATAGTGAAAACAAAATCAATATTTTGCAGTCTTCTTGACCTAAACCCTATCAAAAACATGTTGTCTGAATTGAAGAAGGCAGTTCATAAGCACAGACTTAACGAAATCCCTGACAGTTTGGAATTGACTAAAGTAATCCAAGATGATTTAAACAAAATCCAAGAATGGGCAGATACGTGGTAGATGACCTTCAATATTGCTAAATGTAAAGTTATGCATGTGGGAAATAAAAGCATAAGACAGGAGTATTTTATGGGAGGAGAAAATTTGTAGGTGTTCAATTTGAAAAAGACTTAGGAATTGTCAAGTCTATCTGCATCAAACAGTGTGCTACAGCAGTGGAAAAAAGGCCAACAGGATGCTGGGGATACATAGCAAAAAGTATTGAGTATAAATAAAAGGAGGTTATATTAATGTTATATAATGCCTTTGTCAGACCTCACTTAGAGTACTGTGTGCAGTTCTGGGCACCGCACTACAAGAGAGATATAAGCTGCATTTCCACTGCAGGGACCAGGGTCTAAATTTAGTTCCGGGGACATTACTTTATCCCCAAAAGAGTCCCTAGTCAAGGGGTAGTACTTTTTCAAAGTACAGGAACTTTGGAGGTGCAGCACTGAACATTTCTGATTGGTCGAGTATGGTAATAGACTTTCAGCGTTGTGTTTCAACTGCCATTTTTTTAATTGGCAGTAGCAAACCAGTTGTGTTTAGGAAAAATCAGCATGGAGCTGGATGTCATGCTATTTCTTTGTTTAGATCCATGGAGAGAAAGAGTGATCAGGCTAGCTAACTAGCTAGCCAGGCTAACTATTGTTATGCTAGCCAAAAGCTAACATTAGCTAGTGTACAACCCCCTTAGCCAGATTAGATTTTTTTCTTAAAATGAATTAGAAACCTGTAATATTTGATATTGTTTATTGACATCAGTGACGAGTTAGCTAGCTAGCTAGCAACAAAAAACATGGTCACGAAATGTCATTATTTTAAACAACCAGACTTTTCATGAACGAGAAGGCTAAATAAAGAATGACATGCGTCAGCGGACTAATTTGCCTAATCTTCGCAGTTCTTTAGACCCCTGTGGAAATGCAGACTACAATGGACTGAAGGAACCTTTTAGTTCCTTGAAAATAGTCCCTGGGACTAAACGTTCCGGGGACTTTTTGGTGGAAATTCGGCTATAGGAGCTCTTGAAAAAGTTCAAAGAAGGGCAACTAAATTGATATCTGGTATGAAAGGTAAAAGTTAGGTTAGATAAGTTTAAGATAAGTAGGGTCAGCAGAACAAGAGGCCATAGGTGAAAATTAGTTCAAGGCAGATTCCGCATGGATATTAGGACGTTTTTCTTTACACAGAGAGTTGCCAATGCCTGGAACAGCTTGCCAAGTCAGGTAGTAGAGGCAGAAACACTTTCAAGTCTAGGCTAGATGCAGTACTAGATACTCTTTAGATTAGGACATGACGAGCCATTATGTATTCTTATGTTCTTATGTTCTTATATCAAGGATCTTGAAAGGTTCTACATGGAGGAATGGTCCAAAATCCCTACAAATGTGTTCTCCAACCTCATTAGCCATTATAGAAATAGGCTCAGTGCCGTTGTCCTTGCCAGGGGAGGCAAGCATATCCTTGTGCCTCTTAACTGATCTGTCTGAAGCAGCCCCCTCACCCTACTCTACCCCCCATGCATGGCAAAGAGCCCTTTCATACATCGTGATGGAGGCCGTCGCAGCAGTTTCGTGATTGAATGACAGCAGAGATCATGTACATATCTCCAGAAATGGGTGCTTTTCCTCTCTAGCTAAATCCACTGCCCAAACAATATACAGGACAGCGTCTTCGCAAGGCAAACAATAGAGCTGTCACAAGTGATGAATCGTTCAGGGCAAGGCTGAGGCTGTCTACCCTGCAGCAGTAATCGTAAGGTTCTCACACAGCAGGTTCTAACATCACACAAAGCATTTTTATATGCCGTTGAAACCTGTTTTTTTATGCTCTCAGTCATCAAAGACACTGATTAAGGGCAGCCTGGCTTCCTTGAGTTACCACTGCTTTAGTTTTAAACAGCTCAGCATTATAATCCTGTAATTGCTGTTAACCCATATCTGTCTAATGCATTATTCTGTATAAACACGGTGTGTGCCTCGCCACATAACACACTCATTCACACTCAGCCAACCTTCAGTCTAACACTTCCCTCTTGGAAATGGAAAGGGAAACAATAGGCTGTGAAACAATAGCATGAAATTATCTTTATTTCGATATATAAACTTATTTTTTGTTATTAGTTTCAATTTCTTGCGTGCCTTTTGTTTGTTGTGTCTGTTGAGTTCCTACGGATTTCCTGTAGTGTATACCTATCAAGTTCGTTGATAGAGACTCTGAAGTCACGCAATTTCATCTTTGTATTATGAGTTTTACGGTAAACAATGCAAGCATTTAGGATAGCAGTGTCAAATACCAAATTATTTTTTAGTACCACTTTGTTTGTCTTTTGTAACAGGCTTTTTTTTTTGTCAGCGAAGTCTACACCCGCCATGTGTTTGTTATATGGGCTAATGATATAATATTTGGACGTTGCACGGGAACAGGCATTTCAATTTCATTGAATTTCTGTAGCGTTTGCGCGGTCTGCGGAAAATACCGTAGTTCGGTGAATGAAGGGTTTGCGCATTCTGCGGAAAATCCCGCGGTTCGGCGGATATGGGATAACCATCTTACCGCTTACATAGTGTTGAGCTAAATATATCGGGTCAGTTATGTGATAATACGCGGTGTCCTGAGTCATGCTGGCAAGACACATTCATTATTTTCATAATCGCCTTTGAAAGGTTTTTTACCAACAACAATACAGACTCATGCTTTGCAATAATTTGCTTCTACATACTGTGACCATGACCACTGGCAAATCTCCTTTAATAGAATGTGTATAAGCTTGCTGCTAGGTCTGCCTTTTCAAGATGTTTACCTCAGTGTCAATCAGCAGCATATCCCCTTTGTTGAGAAATCAATGGAGCATTGGGAAATATTTGTTTGACAGAAAACAAAGATACACAAGGTGTCATTTGTGCTCTAAAAATGAAATAGACACAAACACGAGAAGAAATCCAGAACAGAAATAGAAGTAACTCAAAGCCAGCATTGTTATTTATGACTTGCACATCAAAGGGTTAAGGGTATCACAGGGTATCTGGGGTTCAAACCTGGATTTGTCTGTGAGCACTCGACATGCTGTCTGCACACCGGGCTCAAATACATATTGAAATATTGAAACTCTGAAATGCCAGTAAAATATGAAAAGACACCTACAGATCCTTCAAAATTTTCAACAAAATATGTTACTAAGCAAAATGCAATTATAAGGAAGAACTTAGTTCTTGTCAGTAATCTGCAGGAGTTTTACTGTTGTCTAAAAGGTTAAAATATTTCCAATAGTTATTTGCTCAGGTCTGTTCCTCCAATGGCTCGGTGGCACGTTGTTCTTTGCAGTAAGTTGTCCTCTGATGGAATGTTGTCCCATTTGCTTTGGTTCATCAGTGGTAAAAGTGGTAAAAGACAAGAACCTTTGTATGACATCAAATGGCTTCAGTGGAATCTTATTCTATTCAACTTAGATTTTTTTCACACTCGCTGAAATGTTGTTGTCCCGTATAAATTATTTAAAAGGAACACTGGGTCGCTCCATAGAATGAAACCATGAGGGAAAATGATTTGTTGGAGGTATCACACGTCTAAATAAGCTTTGTACTTATTGTGTGGTTGGTACACAGGAGTAAACACATATCCTGAATCTAATTTTGTCAATTACAGTTTTGTCCATTTTTAGAAGTCAAAAATGGCTCAGGTTAGTTGTAAATATTGAATTCTAATAATATATGTGCTGATATGGTAATGGAAAAGGTAATGTCCTGTACAATATTTGTACAATATTTCAGAGAAGAATCATAGGTGTCCTGTAAGACCTATGCTCTCAGATGTTGCTTCTCTCTATAGTCACCCCAAGGTTGTGAAACAGAGAGGTGTAGTCAGTGTGTATGATTTATACATATGTGTGCAGTGTGGTCATAGGCCAGCTGACAGGCTCTCCTTGTGAGATGTTTCCTATGTCTTAGAATTGTGTTCCTATCAGCTCTAGTGTCAGTCAGCCCTCTAACAGGACACATGCAGCTGTATGCAGGAGACACTCAAACATTATTAATACTTCTGGATGACCTCATCAGAGATATCACTGTTGTATGAAATCCTGAATGATCAATGTTCTCTTTAAACATTAAACTCTTTTAACTTTTAGGGCTCCAGTTTGGGGAGGACGGTAGCGAAAACGCACCTGGATGGTAGTGTAATTGCTAGTTTTGGCTGTCGCAAATGGAATATTTCTTGCCTTCAGTTTGGTGGTTTCATATGGCTGGCAGTGTAGTGTAATGGTTAGGAAGCTAGGCTTGTAACTCAGATGTTGCAGGTTCAATTCCCAGGTGGGGCACTGCTGTTGTACCCTTGAGCAAGGTACTTAAGCTGAATTTCTTCAGTAAAATATCTAGCTGTGTAAATGGATTGTATGTAAAGAAATGTAAACTGTGTAAGTCACTCTGGATAAGAGCGTCTGCTAAAATGTAAAAATGTAAAAATGTCATGGTAGTTTGTTAGTTCTGTGGACAGCAATAAAGGTTTAAGCAGTGCAATGAAACTAGTTTCATTGTCAATGCACAATGCGCAGACAGCGTTAATCCTGGACGGAGGCATGGTAATGCATGTTCTAGTCTATTCCAGTAGTTTGATGACAAGACATGGTAGCACACCTGTGGCGCAGTTGAAAAAGAGGTTGGTTTAAGAGGAATAAATGTAATACCATTGCATAACTAACTGGCTATTTCGGCACCATGGCTAGTGACGAGCAAGTTATGAGACTTGCTTTCTCTACAATAAAAATGAATACATAACTGGATGACATATTTTACTAAACTAAACTAACTAGGCTGAGCAGGTGTCCCACATTTTGATTATTCAATAAACGTTGTTTCAAATTTATCTTGCTTCCTTATTGTGACTATTGCTGCATTGTAAACAAAGTAGGAACTTTTACGGATATAAAATATGAAAATGGCCCTGTCCGCAATCCAATAGCATCAGCACCCCCACTCAATAATATAATCAGCAAAAAAATCACTTCAATACTTTTCTATTCCACTTTTCCTGTTCCTCAATGTCCCACATTTGGACTGTTTGAATCTGGTCAGCCTAAAACGAATGTGCACATAAATCAGTTTCTTTTCTCAGTTAGAAGTGGATATAACTTACTCTAGTTGTCTGGGATGAGAAAGTTTAGTGTGTGTATTTCCATCTAGGCTCCAATATTAAAAGCAGTTTTTTAAGTATGTTAACTACGTTTAATTGATATGATGCTCAACTTGCATACATATATTTACTTTTTAAAAACAGGTATGTTATACAATTTGGTGTATAGGCAGTCTCTCTCTCGCATTCAAGTGCATTGAAACACTCCTTACAGTTATTTTACCTAGATTGCTGTATTTCAGACCAAAGGATTCATATTGAATTGATACATTACAGCGTCCCCTTAAGTACAGATACATAACTGTGGCTTTTTTTCTCATGTTTACTACATGAAGCTTCCCCAAAATGTGTTTAGAGATCATGGCAAATTGCTATTTATCAAAATGATCCCTTCAGGGTGAAAAAAATGCATACAAGGCACCATACTGCGCCCTTTAAATAAAAATGTAACATTGTGTATGCTTTATCATGTGGAGATTCCCCCAGCTGAATAAAACACAATGCACATCAGCCTTGGAACAAGACTAATGCAAACCCTTTAGAGGCCGGTGTGAGTGAATTGGCAATATGTTTCTGCTACAGTAAGTTCTGACACTAAGCTGTTTCCCCCCTTTCTTCTCTGCCAGATGTTTAAACTTTAATGTCCTCCGCTGTGGTGTGGCCTAATCCAGGAAGGAGAACATCCTCGAGGTCTTCATCCTTTTGACTTTTCTGAACATATTTAATCAAAGGCCTTCCTCTAGGTAGGCCCCTTTTTGTGATCTCATTAAATGTTTCTAAGCACAGCGAAGACCATTGGAAGAGTTTCCTCACATCAAGGGTGCAGACTGAAGAAGATTCATGGTTTTAACCAGGCGATGAACGCGGAAAATCTAAAGGGGGAACTTCCCATATGCTTCATGTTTAATGTCAAAACAAAATGAGGCGCTCTAGCAGTCAAGTGTCTTTTCACAACTAAGAAGTGATGAGCCCTAGATGGGCCGAATGGCCTGTTCTCATCATTCTGTATTCTTATGTTTTTATATTCTTTTACTGCAATAAGATGGAGGACACAACTGGATGGCGTATCAGCTGGCAATACTAAACTAAACATGCATGCGTATCAGTTTCCTAAATAAAAATGGGATAGTTGTCCGGGAGGAGGAAGAGGAAAAGACGTGTGTATTTTCATCAAAGCCACGTATATTAAAATTTATTTATTAACAATATTAACTATGTTTCATTGATGCACTTGGGATTCTCCGCATAGCTTGACCACATTTTGACCTGTTGTCCCGCATTTTAATAAAATAACAACAGAAGGGATATTATTTGATGAAATATCCATTACCCCCCGCTCAAGAATATCAACACCCCATGTCAATATATGTTGTTTCTGATTTCTCTCGCTTAGTTATTTTGATTATTGATGCATTATAAATAAAATAAAGTATGCATTTGATTCCGATCATCAGCTTCCCCTGATTGACAATATCATCATCAGCATAATTATCCTGCCTTTTCCATCCCACACTGTCCCACAAATTCATCCCTCTTGTCCTGTATTTGGACTATTTGAATCTGGTCACCTTAGCTCTGCAGCCAGAAGGCCCCTCCTCTCCTGTGCGCTCATATCCAACCTCTGTAAAATGTATTTACAGAAACACGTATCGTACACAATTCAATGGGTATAAGGACAATCTCGCTCTCATTCAAGTGCATTGAATCACTACTTACAAAGTGCAAAGCTCCACTCTTCACAAATGCAAAGCTCAAATACTTAAGTGCCTAGTTGAATACAAATTGCATTACAAATTGCATTACAAATAGTCGTTCATTGAACAATTTGCTGTTCATTTGTGCCCATTTATAACGTCACCAAGCTAGCACATAATGCCCTGAATTTCAGTTAAGAGGTGGTTTGGGTGGATGAAAACGCAAACTAATTATCACACATCAAACTTGCACAGCACTTCATGTTTTTATTGACACACCCTGGCCCCATTGCGCTGCCCAACCTATGCTGACGCAAACACCTTTATTGCAGACCACGAAACTACCAAACTGGGTGGAGGTGAGAAATAAGTAACTTATTATAACTTATATAAGTATATAACTTATATAGTTTATGAATATAAAGTTTTATGTTCCAGAGCCAGAGTACCCAAGTGTGACATATTCTTGCATCATTCTGGCTCTGGAACATAAAACCTTATATTCACTTCCCCATACGGGTTTAAAGAACCTGTTATTTTATTAAACCAGTTATTATTTAAAGCATAATAGTAATACACTTGGTATATTCTTGGGATAAAAACAACTACATTGTAATTTAAGGTCCAAGGTCCACTTAGTGACCCTAATAGCTGTATACATAGGTAGGTACACTGTTACATAGTACTTACAACCTTAAAACCTGTTTGCGGTTTAAGCAGCTACACATGTGTAACAATGATTTGTATGGTTCATCTAAGTACACATGTGAAATAGAATTGTGTAACGAGACACACAATGTTTTGAGTTTTGAGCATTCATACGTCATCTCTATGGTAACCATCTGAGCAAACTGACATTTATTTACTTCAACAAAAAAGGCTAACATTAGCAAGCTTTATTTGGCCGTGATACCAGTTTGCTAGCTAGCCAGCTAGATATCGATAATTTTGCTTAGCTAATGTTAACATATTTTACCTCTCTTGTAACTGTTTCCACTTATATCTGCATTGGAGCTAGTCTCTGTTGAGATTCCTTGAAAGCTCCCCCCATGAATTGGCCGTCTTTATGGTGTCTTTATAATAATTTCTTGAGGAGTGATACCTCCTCACCTGCTCCGCTAACAATTATTCAAAATCGTCCATTGCAATAACATGAAAACAACAAAACAGTCAGATGGAAGTAGTGTTCTGTATCTCCATGGCAATGGAGTTTATCTTGCCATTCCAACCAATCAGATTATGCGACATTTTATGACGGCGTCTACGACCTTTCTTTTTTCTGGAGGCTCCTCAGGCTCCCCTCATGGGAATGCACCCGCGGTGACACACAGAAATCAGGATTGAAAGCTATAATTAGCTCATTACACTGGTTACACTGCACCACAATTTTATCATATCATTATTGAGTGAAACTGTGCAGCAACTTCCCATGACCCACACGATTCAACAGAATTTTTGCTAATTATGTGCCCCTCTGACCCTCCACTGACAGACTGCATTTCTCCAGTCAATGGTGACCGAATGGCACATTTTTCCTCTTTCATAGGCTCTCTATGTCATCTCTGTTCTCACTCTCTATCTTTCTGTATTTTGTATATTCACTCCAGAGTTTGTCTTAGACTAAACCCTGCCTGTGCGCTGTTTGACCTGGTTGTGTTTTAATGAATGGCCAGCAGCTCAACGTCCTCTAGAGTCACAAACCATTCTGACTCTGGTCCGTGTTTTGACTCATGATGTTGTTTAGATCTCATGGACAGCGGAGGCTGAAACAGTGGCAATCAATGCTCTGAACTTGAGTGCACAGCCAAGGGATACCAAGTCAATGGGTACATGGGAAAAGTTGCTGTAATAAATACAAACAGCCGCTGTGCAATGGAACCATATTTGTATGGGGGGTAAAGCTGCAGATACGAACTTGCGATTTGCCTAAGTAGTTCTGAAAATCTCATTTGATTTGTTAATTGTCATCAGAGTCGCTGGTTGAGAAATGGTAGCAAGGAAAATATCAGGAGCAGTCGATCAGGTCTCAAGGGAATGTCAGAAAGCAGCTGTCTACAAGCAGTCTCAAGTGCCCTTTTACAATAATAATATTGCATGTGTCATCATTTTTTTTGTCTTTGGGTGAAATATTTAGAAAGAAAAAGGGCAGAGGAGATTATTCAGTAGCTCATGTCTTTGACCTCTGAGAAAACATTTCAGGGGAAAATGCAGGCCCGGTCGTCCATTTCCGGATAATTTAATTTGGCCGATTAAACAGTCACATATATTCTTTGTCGCCTGAGATACATTGTTGTGATTTACAGTAGAGTGCATCCTGGTTAAAGTTAATGAGTTAAATCCAATATTCTCTCTCGTAAACCCACATCCACTTCACGGGCCTCTCACGCACACCGCTGAAAGACGGCTAAATGAGTAGACCCAGCAAACTTTATTGGAGCCTCAACAATGAGCAGTGAGATGATTGTGATCTTTTGGGATCAATGCTGGGAAGAACATCATCTTTATAACTCATAATTCATCTATATCAGTCAATCTACTACTTATAGCCAGTGAGATCAGATCAGCGAATCTGCAGAATCGGAACCTGTAGTATTCATCCAATAAAACAGGGGTTCTCAAACAATGAAGGGGTCCTAGGCGGTCCCTAGCAAAATGGAAAAAATTGTCCCTTTAAATAATATTTTAAAATATATATTTGAATTTCATAAATATGAAAGAAACTGTTGTACCTTTTATTAGACTGATGGAATGTTTATGAGAAACATATCACTTTACCAAGCTACCTCGAATTCTGAGAAAATGTATGGGAGTCAGTGGGCATGTGGATGCTAAATTAATGGCAATAACATCTATAGTACCTACGATTGTGATTCCACAAAAAAGACCTGGCCACTAACATCACAAAACACCATGCCAAGTTGTGTTTCTTATCTTCCAGACAAACCTCAAAAGTCAAAATCACTTGTGTATTTTTTCATAAATTTTGAACTTTATAACTAGCCGACAGACTTTTGTCAAAGTTGAGAAAAAATTATCCGTGGCACAGATGGAATGAACTTCACCCATGTATGGCACATACCCCTCGGTTTCATGTTTAACACAATTTAACATAATCTGTGACTCTTACTACTGTATAAGGGCACTATTGCAACCATTTTTTTTGCGATAATTAGTGGGTCAGGTTCACAAAGGTGACAGGCATGCCAAAATAATGTAACATTACAGCAGTCAGTGTGAAATTACTCACCATAATATTCAGACAGGGTCTACTTATGTCATACAAGTGGTGGTCACTGTAAAGAAACATCCTATTTTAGTTTGCAGCACATATTCCAGTACACATTGGACAGCGTGTAACTCGCGTCAAGTCATGAGGATGCATGCAAATAAAAGTGTGTTCACAGAGTAATTAAAATAGTGAAATCTAAAATGTCAGATATTTGACATCTACCAATAGGCATGAACAGATAATAAAGTACATGGATCGATCTTTTAAATTAGTTTGTGGCAGAACAGCTCCATCGAATGTGTGCATGCACAAGGTGGCACAGATTTTAATTTCTTCTTTCATTTCCACTTGCACAATACCAATGGATGACAGGCTTACTAGATAAAAGGCACATTGCTAGGCAGCTTTTAAAACTTTTTTAATAATCTGCAAATATGACCAATAGCGTATCTATCAAATTAACATGTAAAATAATGTACACAATGTTAAATGATTTAAAGTTGATTATTTGGTTAAAATGTATAAAGATGCACAATACAGACCCCATTTGCAAAAGTTCAGAGTGACGTTATCTGTGAGAATGATTTATATTCATGATTTATAGTTGGCACTGTAAAGCACATTTCTTTGTAACACACATTTTGAGCCCTTACCACCTGCAATGCACACACAGCCCCTTGGTAAAACAAACCCACATAAAACTGTATTAATTAAATATAATATCAGTAAAAAAAAAATCCCCAGTAAGACTTCATATTTTTAATGTATTACTTTCATAAAAAATTGTTGCCCTTACAAAGAAACACAAAAAGGTAAGGTTTGGACAAACAGATTGAGTTTGTTGCATGATCCTTGACCATTTTCACCTGTTAAACATTTAAGAATGCCCTGTTTAAGGGGGTGGCTCATTACTTTTTCTACACGTAAAATCACATGTCTAGAGAAATACAATATGAGTCATATATATCGGATAGAATGGTCGAAGACTCAGAGTCCGGTTGAGTGTATAAAATCATTTATTCATTTATATAGCACCTTTCCAGCAATACAGCACAAGTGCTTCACAGAAAAAGGGATTAAAATAAAAGACAAAAATAGACAGAGCATAAAACAAATGAGAATATAAAATAATAAAAACTCTTCTTACAAAGGTTGTAAAACCAAGTCTGTAAAAGTATGTTTTTAAAGTCAATTCTGGACTCAACTGGGAGCCAGTGCAAAGAAGCCACGATTGGGGTAATGTGAGATCTCCTATTTGTCCTGGTTAGCAGCCTAGCCACTGGGTTTTGCACTAATTGGAGCTGGGCCAGAGCTTGGCGGCTCCAATATGTATATAGGGAATTAGAATAATCTAACCTAGAGGAAATAAAAGCATGTATAATCTCAGTGTCTTTAGATGACAAGAATGATCAGATTTTTGAAATAGTTCTTATCTGGTGATAGCATAACTAAACTAACGTTTTTGTATGTTGGCTAAAATTGAGATGAGAACCAGTTTAGTGCAGTTACGGATTTGCCAACCCAAGTTTTGAGTCTATTCATTAGAATAGATTGAGTGATCAATGGTATTGAAAGCTGCACTGAGATCTAAAAGGACTAGGATGGAGCGTTCACTGGAGTCAGCATTAAGCAACAGATCATTTACTACCTTGAGAATGGCTGTCTCTGTGCTATGATGTGTCCGAAAACCTGACTGGAATTTTTCAAAAAGATTATTGCTGTTCATTGCAGATAAGAGTTGCTTAGAAATAACTTTTTCTAGGATTTTAGAGACAGATGGAAACAATGAAATGGGTCTGTAAATGGGTCATTTGTCAAATGATGAAGTCAAGTGTTCATACAGAGTCCTTGAAGGGTTACATATTAAGAGAGATCAAAAAGTTATTCTTCTTTTCTAGCTTCTTCTTCTGCTACTGTGAAGAAAAAATACATTACAGCTATATTTAAAGTCTGCATAAGGACTATATCAAATGTGTTAACATTTAGCAACCTCATCTCATACACTTCTACACTCAGATATTCAGACTCCAAGGAGAGATGCTTTGTTACAGTGGAACACTTTCCCAAGGCCTCTTCTCTGAGAATGAGATCATACTTGGCTGTGGGTGCCAATTTTCATCATGCAGTTCAGATAAGGCCAGAATAAGACCCCATTGTAAGGTCAGGTAACAGAGATCATTGTTTTATGAATGAAGGCCCCATCTGAGTACCCTACAACAAAAATATTACAGAACATGTATAATATTCATTGTAAGCAGTGCAAAGACTTAGTGTTATTTCAACCATTTCCCAGGCATCGCAAGATATGTTATGAGCAAAGCGTTTTGGTAATGAGTCTGTAGCACAGGACAAATCATGGATGTGTATTAAGATGTTGTAACTAAATATTGGATTATTTTTTGTGATTTTTAAAAAGATTTTTCTTACAGAGGTGTTTCAGGTGAATATGTTTGCCACAGCAATTAAGTACTTCCTCTTTAGTTAAAATTATAAGGAAAGGGTCATTATTCTTTTGTTTTCCATGTATTTTGAATGAACATATTGTGGCAACCTGGCAGGCAGAGCCATGTGCAGGGGTTCATATGGTGCCATCTACCAGTCACACCCCAACCTCGCAGGACCTAAACGACTGCCAACTACAACTAATCAACCAATCAACCAATCAACTTGAAAGAGTTTGGAATGTGGAAAGGAAGCCTGTGATGTCTATTGACCAGCCAGGATTTGGAGAGGCTCTGGGTAAGGGGTTAGAAGAAACCTTTTGTTTAAGGTTTGTTTAAGAGATTTTGAGCTGTGTTGGACTTTATTTAAATATTCAACCGTTTGAGTGACTTCCCCATAGTTTGTGTTTATGAGTGGATTTTCCATTAATTAAAACTATTTTTGGTACAATTGAGCTTGGATCTGTCTCTTGGGTTGCACTACTTCACGTAACCCCTACAACCAAACCCTGTAGGGTGTTACAATATATATATATATATATATATATATATATATATATATATATATATACACACGTGTTTGTATATATATATGTGTGTGTGTGTGTGTGTGTATATAATATTTTGTGTATTTTTAAGGCACTTTAAGGATAGATTTATCAGTTGAATGTAGACACACCTACTGATAAATTCTATGAAAATCTATTAATATTTTTTATATACATGTTGATTTGCTGTAACACTGTTTCACCCCCATGGAAAAAATCATTGCTAATTATTTTGTAAAAATTTTGAAAATCCATTTTGAGAGTCAAAATAACATTGGTCACCAAAATGGGAGCCTCTCTCCCCTGCAGATTTTGGGGTTATCGTCAAAATATTCACATTTTTAGTTGATCCATTTGATTTATTATTAATATTTTTAATGCGATCGCAGTTTTCTTATATTGCAATGTTTACAGTTGTCTCAACTACTTATACATGCATAATTTAACCATTGCCTGTGTAATGGAGTTGTTTCTGCCTGCAGTGAGTTTCAAACCAAGGATCACGATGCGACAAGAGAGACGATTAGCCCACTGAGCTAAAGATTCAAGTTTCTAGCTCTGGGAACTAATCATACTCTTATCGACGTCAGCGAGTTTTGAACCGAGGATCTCGACGAGATGAATGAATTTAATGCATGCTGTGATGGGGATCCAGTGCAGAGAGGAGAGTAGAGGGGTGACGTGCGTGAACTTGGGTTGATTGAACACCAGATGTGCGACAGCATTCTGGACCAGTTGCAGTGTATTCATGGCACAAGCCGGTAGGCCTGCTAGCAATGAATTGCAGTAGTCCAGACGTGAGATCATCAGGGCCTGGACCAGGAGTTGTCTTTCTCACTTCCTCTTGGGTGAGGAAGTGAGAAATAAAGTGTTGGCAGGGGTGCACAGAATATTACCATGTTGTTCAGAGTGGCTGGTCTAAAGGATGAGGGGTTTACTGCCATTGGTGTCATGGCCACTTGCCAATCCTGCAGACTTTCTCTCCCAGCCCTGCCGTATCCTGGTAACAGCTCTGTCCACGCAAGGAGTGACGAGCACCAACTTGAGGACCAGGACGACACAGGGGACGACGAGCGCCAGCATGTATCCAGGAGGAAGGTACCATTTGTAGGCGGAGGGTCTCAGGAACTTGTCCCAGCCGTAGAGGAAGGTGTGAGCCGTGCAGAGGAACAGAGTCAGGTGGCCCAGTTTGGACTGCAGAGGGAGGGAACGACAGAGGAAGAGCTGGGTTATGATAAAGACGGGCTGTCGCCACATGGTTGCCGAATCTGTGAAACTAATGACGGGAAAAAGGGGATGTTGCAAAGCCCAAAATTGGGTGGAGCTACCATGTGCTGTCAATCCCTGCATACAAACTAATCAAAATGCTTTGCCCTCCACAGCAAAGTGCTCCAATCGGCTCAAAGATGGAAGTCTTTTATCGTGCATGGTAGCCCCCACCCATTTTGAGGTTTGTAAAGACTCTCCAATCACTTCAAGTTCAAGTTCAAGTTTTTATTTCACAACATAACCATTTCATTGACAGATATAAAGACAAGATGAAAAGAGATGTGGTTTCAATGATGGGATGTGTGAAATGGGTCCCCATAGCAAGCTACTGAAAGCTTTTGGGAGGGGGCCCAAGGTAAAAACTAACAATAGTAGAAATTTTTGCATAGGAAAACACAATATTAACAAAGACAACAACATACAGACATCATGTATTCCATACATTCAAAACATTCATTCATCATATCCCTGTGTATTAGGTGGTGGGTTCGACATAGGTTAGTAAAAGTTTTTCTTTTAAGTTTCTTTTGAAGGAGGGAAGGGAACACAGCATTTTCAGACCGTCATCTAACTTTCCCAAAGCACATAGAGAGGGTGATCAAGAAAGCAAGAGTTTGAGGTGAGATTTGCATAAAAAACACTCTTCTGGGACACTCTTATGTGACAAAGCTAGATTACAACTGCTTTGTTAGGCTAGCTATAGGCGGCGTTCCTTAATTCTGATATTATGGCAGTGAATGAATTAGCTTCAGTTTGTATTAGCCAGCTTGCTATGTGTAACACATCAGGACATGTGAATACAAACACAGTAGACTAATACATGAATATAGCTACCACTAATCTGCTTTGGTCCACACAGCATATGTGCAGATGTTCTTAAGTAGTGCCTAGAATGTGCCACACACAGACTTATATTCTTGTAAACATTGAGCACTGGAGCACACTTGGTAACAAGCTTACAGCCAAAAGTATGTGCAGATTGAATGGGCAAAAGGGCAAGTGTGCAGTTTGCAATTCTGACACTGTTGCTTCAAGCAACCGGAAGAATGAAAAGATAGTTTTTAAAATGTAACAAGGCACTAGTGACCTTTTCGAATAAAGCTTTTGTCCTAGATTTCACCAAATGCAAAGTTCCTTTTGTTGACCTAATTTATGTATCTTATATTACATTTCTGAATAACTTAACATTTAAGACATGGTGACAGTTTTAGACCAAGGTACGTACAGCACAATAATATTTGACATTTACTCTCAGCATATGAATTATATAATTATGAAGACCCTCTTGATTCTTGCAAGTCTCTGACTTTAGCCTCCAGTAATTCTCTTTCAGGAATAGCAGCACCATTGACTTAAAACCTTTACCAATTTAATTTGTTATTCATGGATGAAAAATTCTCCTATTTTATATCACTGAATAATTTTACAACATATACATTTATATAACTTGACACTGGCCCAGATTCAATCAGCATTTGACATTAATTTTGATACACAATTAATGACCCACTCCAGCAGAAACTCGGCCCTGTTTTTTCTTTTCTGGAATTTTAGAATGCTGTATCTGAGAGAGGAACAGTATGTTATAGAATACTGTATTTAAGAGAGGGACAGTATGTTCTGATATTAGGTTAATGGTTCAGGGTCCTTGCAATATTTCACTGTAACAAGTTGGCTTGTTCTCTCTAGCCCTAATCTCCAACTTATCTGTCTTTTTGGCATCCTCGAAGTAAGGTAAAAAATAAACCGGGGGGGGAAACACTCAAACGCCCCTCCGGGCTAAGAGAGTCCCAGCTGGGTGCAGAGGGCTGGGGGCGGGGGCGGAGGTCCATTGGAAAGAGGAGGGCTGGGCCTATTCACCGTTTCCAGCCCTGGCACCCCCCGATGAACACTCACGGTACTGCACCTGTTTAAAGGATCCCTCAAGTGTAGGTGATACAACCCACTTGGCCAGTTACGTTGTACCTGGATGGGATCATTCAGCAGGACACATCTCACCAGACTTTATTTCCTGGATGGGATCATTCAGCAGGACACATCTCACCAGATTTTATTCCGCCACCCTTTTCATAGTTCCAAATTCCTACCATTTTTTAAAATTTCAGAACAAAAATAAACACTTGCTTTTATTTGCAAATCAATATTAGAGGCAGGAAACACCCTGGACAGGTTGCCAATCCATCCAGGGCACACCATTAACCATACCTCGGGCAAGGTGTGCTAACGTGCATGCATTGGGAAGAAACCGGAGTACCCGGAGGAAACCCACGCGGACACGGGAGAACATGCAAACTCCACACAGAAACGGCCTGGATTCAAAAGACCTTCTTGCTGTGAGGCGACAGTGCTATCCACTGCACCACCGTGCCGCCCAAAAATAAACACTTGCTTTTATTTGCAAATCAATATTACAAACATGTTGATTGAATCCAGGGCACAGTTAACCTCTCAGGTGTGCAACAGCATTCTCAGGCCTACCATCTAAAATCAAACAGAGCCAATCACTTCCCTTACACTGGGGACTGGTTAACATCTGTTATGCATCAAACAGAGGCATTGCATATTGTTGTGCCAGGATTGTTACCGGATTGCAGTTTCCATGTTGCAGAGTCACTGAACAGTACCTGTATAAACCGGAATTCCCGCCAGTTAATGTTGTTGCTGACGGAGGGAAGAGATGTTATTCCCAACAGGATGTAGAAGCAAAATCCCAGGATCCCAATCGAGAGATAGGAGTCTGTGCGCCAAGCCAAAGTGGTATCAAATGTTTCTGTTTTGTTTAGTTTGATCTTAAACAAAGCAGAAAAAAGGTTGTTAGCACAGCCATTGCTTTCGGGGTCGTACTCACACTGCATTCTGCTATGGACCCTAAAGCAGATGTACAGCCGATTTGTATCTGCACAAAGGAATCAACAAAATAACATGAAATTACAAACATTTTTTTGTTAAACGTCCCCTCTAAACATACCTGAGCAATAGTGTGGTAACACATTCAGACACAATGGCTCAGTATAAGACTGGATTCAATCAGGTTTTTCTTAAGCTTTGACTATAAGTATAACACAGTTTGACAAGTTCAGTGATCACCAAACTGCATTTGTGAAGAAAAACAGATGAACCCTGGAATTTAATTTTGAGTTTGGATTAAAGACAAGGTTGATTTTAAATTTGAGTTTGAATCCAGGTGAGTTGAATGCAGCCCCCTCACCTTAGAGATGGTTGAGTCTCTCACTCTGTACCTGACGTAGTACCTGATGGGGATGATTAAGGTATAGAGGACGTGAAGGAACGCCAGGGCCAGCGCGAGCAGGCCGAGCTGCTTCCGGCACAGCATCCACCTGTCCAGCCAGGCGGGGAAGCGGCGGTACTTGGTGCCATTGTAGAGCTGCAGGAACCCCGCCATCGCCCCGGGGAGGTAGCACAGGGCCAGCATGATCAGAGACACGGTGGGGAACACCCTGTTGGCCAGAGAGACCATGATCCGGAAGGAGATGTCCTCTCTGTCATTGACTGCGGCATAGATGATGAGGTGGACGAGATGGTAGAAGAAGAAGAAGGCAGTGAGGGAAGTGGCCAGGGTGACGGGCAGCTTCCAGAGAGGGAAGAGCTGCAGGGGGTAGTCCTCGAGCTCCGTAGCTGCCCGGAGAGAGCCCTTATCCAGGGCGGTGAAGCCAAGACTGTGGGTGATGTCCACCACCATCTGCTTGGCCTCGCAGCTATCTCCACAGATTAGGACCTGGCCGGTCACAGGGGGAAGAAAGATTACAGATTACATTGCATTACAGGTATTTAGCTGTGTTATCCAGAGCGACTTACACAGTTTACATTTCTTTTACATACAATCCATTCATATAGGTGGATATTTACTGAAGCAATTTAAGTATCGTGCTCAAGGATACAATGGCAGTGCCCCATCTGGGAATCGATTCTGCAACCTTTGCATTACAAGCCCAGTTCCCTAACCATTATACTACACCGACATTACGCAGTGTAGCATGCAGTGGTAGAGAGAGACTGAGAATGACCCAGGCTGACAAAGAAATTCTTCATGCTTCTTATAAATGCCCCTTGGGTGGTCTTGTGAGAACAATGAAACTCAAGAAAAGTGTTCAGTTAGACGGACTAAGCATTTACCCCCCCGTCTTGTGTTTGATATCTCCAGCCAAACACTCTCCCTTGGGTTCATTTACAAACGCTTGCTGACTTTTTAACATTTCTTTCCCCTAGAAAATCAAATTCATTTTCACCTCCAATTAGATCTGATGATGATGATAAAAATATGAAGGTAATCTACCGATCTTTAAGAGAACAGCCCTACATATTCTCTAAAGCCATTTGGTGGATCAGTTATAGTACAACGGAGGTGGATACATGGCTTTGTGAAGGATTGCTGTTCTATGACATGCATTAAATCCTTTGGATTGCAAAAACACTTACATTCAGTCGTATAACGGATCTCTGGATGAGAATGGCACAGGCAGGGAAATGGGATATACATAATCGAAACACTGCGGTGATGCATTTATTTTGGTGCGTAAAACTGTTTGTACAGTTTGAAATTGGAGCAGTAAAATTCCACATTGTCATGTTTTTTTCCAGATGTGCTTTGCTTTGACTAAACAGCAGTGCTTTTCCTCTTTGTCACCACACGAGGTGGTGAAAATGTCCGTTTGAATTAAAATTAGATGCTGCAGTGCCCCCATCGCGGAAATAATCGAAAAGTTTAAGTCGAGGGCTGGAATGTACCCATAAACAAAGGCTGTCCTCTCTCGCCCTCACCTCCTACCACCCTGAAGAATGGTGAGGAGAATTTAGAGCAGAAAGAAAAGCAATTCTGCCCCTACTTGACTATAGTAAGGTACCACCTGCAGACGATGGATTTCTAACATTCACCTGTGAAAAAGGGCTACGCCGCATGTTCCTCCGAAATAATGAGGTCACGCCTCGTCTCACAGGAAACGGGGAAAAAAAGCACGGTGCAAAAACCACATCCATGTCAAACTTACATTGTGAATGATTCTACGTTATGTGATACATTGGTGTGTGTGTTTAGCTTGATGCAGTTCTTCACACGTGTTGGGGGCTGACTTCAGCTTCTTCAAACCACATTTCAATTGTAATATCATTGTGATCTACACACACAAGATTAGCTTTTGGAAAAACATTTTTTTTCAATACTCGTCCTGGAAAAGTCATCTCAACAGTGGAGTCTTAATGCATTCCGTGTGCCAGTAATCCATTTAATCTCTTACCTGCCGGTTTGCGTCCAGCCCACCAGACTGCAGCGACCATGCCGAAACGGTGTTGAAGGCTTTCACCACAAAGGCCGCCGGGATTAGCTGGTGCAGGTGTTCTGCGTTGGACTCGGGGTACTGGTTCCGCTTCAGATTGTTACTGACGTCCACCAGAACCTTCCCCGCCAGCGCCTCTCCGGCTGTCTGACAGAGGAAGTCGTAGTGTTCCCGGTGCATGGCAACAAAGATGACCCGGGCAGTGTGTGCCGCTTCCGCATGGGTCAGCACCTGGGCCCCCCTGGGCAGGAGGCTGGAGTTCCTGGGGTTCCGGCTGCCGAACACCACCCCGTACCCCGACTGCAGCAGCCGCATGCCCAGGGAGCGTCCGAAATCCCCCGTCCCAAAGATGCAGACGGTCCCAAGCTTGTGCTGGACACCAGGGTCACTCAGCGTCATGGGGAAGGAGTTACTCGTCATATCTGCCGAAATGTACAGAACAAAACACAAACTATTACTAATAAGTTAAGTCATTGCTAGTAAACCATTTTCCCTTTGGGGTTAATACACACACATTCTATTGAATCCTATTCTGTTAAATTGTAATACTCTACATGTATTTAAGAACAAGACAAAACAGATTTTGCAGATCACTACTGTGCATCTTTCTCCTGATCAGTCTAATAATACAACACATACTCAGACCTTGGTTTGTCATTCTCATTCAGCAGTCCTGGATCCTGCTCCTGCCTGCTAGTTTGTGAACTTATGTGCCTGCCCCAGCAACCAGATAAGCCAATGAGGGAGGCCAATGTACAAACTTGGGAAATTCCTTTGCAGTGTTGGGGGTGGAGCAGGAAAAAGAAGGGAGTTAGGTCAGAACGAACACACACTGTTTTTTAACTTCCAGGAATTTTTTGCCCAGTGATCTCCGGGAAGCAATGACCTGCTTTGCAGAAGTTAGTCAATTTTGCAAGAGTGGGAACTCCTGCACCCTGTGATCTGTCAAATTTCAGCATGGTTTGTTTGTTGTGTGCTTTGGCTTCAGGACATGGAGTACCTTGTGGATTTAAACCACCACACTCCTCAACCCACTATTAGAGGCACGTAACAGTACATGTGCATTTAAATTGTAGTTTGTGATGTTATTCTTGTAGGAGGTTTGCATCGCATCGCATTGGCTCTCATAACTTTAAGATATTTGTTTTGATTCTGCATATCCAACTAAAGTGTTTTATCTCACAATTGTGTTGTAGTGTGATCTCCTGTAAAACACTGACAATGTTATGTACTTCATTTTTTGCATATATATATATATATATTTATATATATATTGTAGTGTCCCTTGGGGTGGAGCGACACTCACGGACCTTTGCAGAGGGCGTAGGCAAGTTGAATAATGCAGAGGAGGCAGTAGTACAAACAAAACAATAATTTTATTTATACTAAATTGACACAAAAACACATACATTCCATGATCCGTTACTCCATAATCCAAATTCATTACATTTATATTTTACAGCTTAAGCATCTAGCCGACGGTCTTATCCAGAGCGACTTACAATATGTGCATGAATACATAGTAGGAACAATCATAGTTCGCGCAAGAGATCAGTGTAATAATACAGCGATAGACATCGTTGTAGGCAGCTGCATACCATATGTGTAACATTGGGAAGGAAAAGGTTAGTTTAAAAAAATATATATATAAATGAGGAGTAAGCAGGGATACATATAAAAGAAGTATTGAAAGCATTTAGATTACCGCTAGCTTGCCATTTTTATGGCCGTCATTCACTCCCATAGGAATGAATGGGAAAATTGTGTTTTCTTAACAATGCTTTAAACCACTGTACCGGCCGTTTTGGGTAATGACAGTAGCCTGCTTAATGAGAAGGGACATCCGGGTATCTAGCTAGCTAAGTTTTGTCACTTACAAAGCACCAGGGAGACCACTACATAAGAGTTTTCACAGCCTGAAACAGTCGATGTAGCTAAGCTAGCTAGCAACCGGAAGTTGTTCTCCCCAGCGACTGAATTCAAAATGGCGGTGCGATATCGGCTTATCGCTTGACTTGGTTCAGGTGTAAGACTGCAGACTGCTGGCAACTGTAGTTCTTCTTCCCCCAGTGGCTCCCAATAATTAAAGAGGCAGGCAGCCATTTGGGATGCCACAATATATATATATATATATATATATATATATATAATTTTTATGAATTAGAATTGTGTACTAAAAGTTGCCTACTGTCATATCTTCTAATATATATATATATATGTATATGCATCATTCTTAAGTATGCTGAAAGCCTCTGCCTGAGTAAAGATGGTGTGTCACACACCAAGGATTAGAGACACCATAGACAAGCCTTGTGACTTCATTAGGATTTACCAGCTACTGCAGTCCAGACTCAAACAAAGCCAAGCATCATGTAGTTATCAAAGGACCACATACACTATGTCATTAACCCACTGCTTATGTGTCTGATTCCCTTTTGCATGAAATGCTGTAATTATCTGGACTTCATTATGTCTGTGATGCACAACGGCTTCCCTTACCTGCAATCTTTTTTTCAGTCGGCCTCTGAACGTTTTCCCTATTTAAAAAGTTGCCGACAATGCATTGCAACTGCATCTGGTTAAGACCATTGGATCGTTTTTACACATGGGAGATAATGGTTTCCAGCTGGTACTGCACCTCCCCCCACCCTGCCACCCAAATGCATATACTCACACCCACACACACACACACACACACACACACACACACACACACACACACACACACACACACACACACACACACAGCAGGTAGTATATGAATTGCCCAGTTTTAAAATGACCATATGTCTGTTTTTCTTAAATATGTACTGGAATAAGAACCTCATCCCAACTCTGTAAAATGTGAGTAATTATAAAGCATATATATATATATTTATTTAGTGATTGATTTGAGCTAACCAGGGTCTGTGAATGACCCTATTGTCTAAATGTAGTTTAATGTCAATTAAATGTCAATTTTGATCTGATCATTTTTGATCTGGCAATTGCTTACAAATGACAAATTCCCCCTTTTTTATTTCAGCCTTTTGTTACATCATCAGTTATTTTGGCATTGAGGCAAATGTAAAAGAGGAACAAAGTTATGAACATTTCCTCTTTTCTTCTGTGCCACTAAAGCATTTCAGCATATGATGGCACGGATATTGCTGCTTTCTGAAAATGCAGGTTAGAGGTCATGTTTAATGTATGTGAAATAGGGGGAGGAGATTGTGATTGTGGTTGTGTTTGGTGTTGGAGATTGTGATTAGTCAAATTGTATTTAACTAACATAAATTTGTATTCCCCCTATTTGCCAGAGTTGTGGATGTGCATGTTTCTGGATGTCCTGTTATGCAGTATATTTTTTTGTTATGAAAGATTCTGGGAAATCAGATGAAAATACTGTTTGTCTGCAATTGAAAATAGCTGGCACTGCTTTGAATGAGTGGCCGAATGTGAAGGTCATTCCATTTTGAGCTTTGAGTGATGGTCCCTAAGACCACATTTGTGAAAAGGCAGAACTACCTTTGTTGCAAAATAATCCATGTGAAAAAGGGACTGTGGCGGAGAGATGACTGGATAATTAACATCTGTGGCTGTTTTAATGAGGAGGTTATCCTCTCCCTACTGTGATTAACGAGCATCACCACTGGACCAGTGAGTGAAAATAAACTTTGGATCAGCTATAACAGCCAGTTCATCCAATAATAACAACACATTTGCATTTAGCGATTAGTTCATTCACTAAGCTGAGCGAAACTCAGTAAAGAAGCTCAATATCAAGTGTTGCATTCAACCATGCGACATTGCAGTGTGTTACATTTGCACCTGATGTCTAGATATTGTATATTGCAATTATTGCAACAGTGAGAAAAATCCAGTTACTTCTCAGCTGTTGCAACTTTTTACAATGTTGCTCTAAAGATGTTTTAAGTCACAACATTTTTACAATTCCTATTTTTTCTTCTTTTTTATACCATCACCAAACCACAACTTTACAGATAGCAAATAGGTGAAAATCACATTTATACTATTTGCGTTGAAAAAGGTTTTACGTAAACACAATATTTCCATAACCTAAAAAATGGGAATTCTCAAGTTTTGGGAAATGGCAGTTATTTCATCCCTCCATTCTTTCGCAGAGTTTGTTCAACTGGTTACGAAATGTCCAGGGCCTAATGCTGAAATCGGATTATGCCCTGTCCTAAACTGGTGTCATACTCTCACCAACCAAACACAATTTCATGTGTCCTTCCTTTTTCATTTGTGTTTTCTTTTCCTTTTTCCTCCTTTTCACTTCTGTATGATTTATCTATGTATTTATTGATTCATTATCAGAAAGGACCAAAGGTGCTACTTTCTTAGCTGCTAACTTTGCAAATTTGCATGTAATGTTATTGCGTGTGTTAAGTGTGTGTATATATATACATATTAAGTGTGTGCCATTTTGTTCTGGGCTGAAACACCGGAAAATCCTGATGTTCTTGGCTTTACCCTACATCTACTTCTCAGTTAAAACAAGGTAGGCCTACATACAAAACTATTGTTGTAACACTGAACTGTTTGTATTATGTTACGTTGTCATCTCTGATTATGTTTTCATCTCTAAAAAAGAAATTCATGCCTTGCCTGCAATTAAAATTATCCTAACTTTCACCAATCTCATATATATATATATTATAATATTATAAAATGTTAACATTTTGAAATTGATTGTCTGTTTGTCGGCTGTTTAATTGTTCATAAAATGTCTTGTTATAACTGAAGCATTAAATCACATCAATACAGAATATATTATATTGAGCAAAGAACGATACAAGCTATATGAAGTTTTTCTTTGTCTTGTGCCATTTTTGTAATAGTGTTCATGTAATTTCATGCAGACAGCTAACAGACAGTACATTGCCTTGCATTCTTCACATGTAGCATCTCACGGAGAATTCATAAGAACCAGCACAGAAAGTAAATGGCTTTGGAAAGCAACTACAAAAAAATAGGTACATAAATACAATAAAACAAATATTATGGTCAATTTTTAATTGAATTATCTTGTTTTGACAGCATTTAAAAAATGGAATGATGTATTCAGATTTTCAGAGAAGTCTTGGACACCCATAGGGGGCCCCCAAGGGCCGCCTTGCTAAATGGAGCATTATTGATGGAGATCTGTTATTCGAATTACTTTACAACATTTGTATGTTAATTTCCCTTCTTTTTCAAACAATTTACTAGCAAATAACAAATGTGCCATTTCTTGGGATAAGTAGTATGAAAATGGAACTGGCTGATAAGGGAAAAAAAGTGAATTATTTAATAAGTAGTTTTTTTTGCTGCTTGAGAGGGCATTGTCAGAATTAATCTGTTCAGCAGAACAGCATCCCTGTGTGTCCCACATGCTATTCCCCTGCTGTTACGGCCTTATTTGTACACTCAGCCAAAACTGTGAGTCACACATGCATTAATAATATATTTTTTAAATAAAAACAGGCTGGCCAACATTTGAATTAATTTTAGTTCTCAGGTACTGCTGTCTTATTTTGCCAAGCACATTCATTTAGAGATGAACATGATATATATTACACATACACTTAGAACTGGCCCAATTATAAAATGCGGATAACTTCCAAATTATAGGAAACACTTGAGTAAAAGAGGGAGAGAATGTTTACTGAAAGCAGGTTCTTCCACACAAGTGTGGTGCCTGAGTTAATTAAGCAATTCATGTCCCATCATGCTTAGGGTCATGTATAAAAATGCTGGGCAGGCCCTATTTTGGCTACCATGGCTAGAAGAAGCGATCTCAGTCACCCAAAGATGGGTGATTATTGAGGAACATTTGGCAGGAGGCACATTCAGTGGCAAAAACTGCTCAACTTGCTGATGTTGGCTTGGAAGTCTGAGGGAAATCCATTATCAACTAGAGGCCCACACAACTCCTGGTCCAGGCCCTGATGATCTTACGTCTGGACTACTGCAATTCCTTGCTGGCAGGCCTACCGGCCTGTGCCATCAAGCCACTGCAACTAGTCCAGAATGCTGCTGCACGTCTCGTGTTCAGTCAACCTAAGTTCACCCATGTCACCCTTCTACTCTTCTCTCTGCACTGGCTCCCCATTGCAGCACGCATCAGATTCAAATCACTGGTGCTGGCTTATCAAGCGGCTAGAGGAAGTGCTCCCCCTACCTCCAGACACTCATCACACCCTACACCCCAGCCAGACCCCTCCGCTCTGCCTCCTCTGGCACACTGACTGTCTCATCCCTCTGGGTGCCTGGCAACCGCTTCTCGTGGTCTCGCCTCTTCTCTGTCCTGACCCCTCGGTGGTGGAATGATCTTCCGCAATCGGTCAGGACCGCGGAATCACTTGTGATCTTCTGCAAGAGACTCAAAACCTACCTTTTCAGACTCCACTACCACTGAATTCTGTACAACTAGCCAATTGTAATCACCACTGCCTACTTGTTCAATACTTTTTGTATATGCATACTTGTTTACTCCTCAATAAAAATAAAAAATAAAAAAAAGAATTTACTAACCTTTTCCTTCCCAGTGTTATAAGTATGGTATGCAGCTGCCAACAGCGATGTCTATCGCTGTATTACTGCACTGTTCTCTTGCACAAACTATGATCGTTCTTACCATGTATAATGTACATCTTGTAGGTCACTCTGGATAAGAGCATCTGCTAAATGCCTAAAACGTAAATGTAAATGTAGGGGCAACTGTGGATTATGAAAGTGGATTATTCTCGACTGTAATGTCCATCCATCGGTTTGAGATGCAAGGAAAAACAGACGAGATGAATCTGTTCACTGCAAATATCAAGCTAGTGTGTAAGCAGGCAGTTTTATTAAGAATAGTCTGTTGAGAACTTCACAGAGAGGGATAATATGGTCAGGTTGCAGTGCATAAACCCCATATTACACCTAAAAATGCACGTTAGCGAGTAAAGTGGTGCAAAGAACACAGGCAGTGGTCTACTGAGCAGTGGAAAAAAGTCATATGGTCAAAGGAGTCATCCTTCACCCTCTTCTCAACAAGTGGACTAGTGTATGTGTGGTGCATGGCCAAAAAGGCCCGAGTGCTTGTTTCGCATGGTGAAGGGTTCTGCCGGCAGTTATGGTGTGGGTTGCATTTTCCTGGCATGGTTTAGGTACACTCAACCCCTAAGAGGGCAAGGTAAATGTCAATAAATACAAAGCCATTCTGAGTGGACACCTTCATCCTATGGTGAAGCATTTATATCCTGATGGGAGTGGTCACTTTCAGGATGACAATGCCCCCATTCACAAGGCACAAGTGGTCACTGAATGGTTTGATGATCATGAAAACAATGTAAACCATATGCCATGGCCATCTCAGACACCAGATCTCAACCCAATTAAACACTTATAGGAGATTCTGGAGACGACTGAGACCACCACCATCAACAAAACACCAAATAATTGAATTTCTCATGGAAGAATGGTGTTGCATTCCTCCAATATAGTTCCAGATACTTGTAGAATCAATGCCAAGGTGCACGTGCATTGCGACTCGTGTTGGCCCAACGCCCTATTAAGACCCTTTATGTTGGTGTTTCTTTTATTTTGGCAGTTACCTGTACATGTACAGTTATAGCTGGGCATTTCATATAACACATGTACAAGTAGAGCGGGGCATAATATAAAATACATTTATAACTGGTGCTGTCCATATCATAATACATAGACTTCTCATGTCATATAATTATGGCCCATAGAAATTCCTGACTATGTGACTTGAGAAGCATGTGACCGGTGTTTCAGCTAAATCTCTCTCAATCTCAGGTTGATTGGACATTTTGTGTGTAGTTCTTGGGTATAGATGTACACACATATGACTTTCATTATGATTGATAAATGTATGTGAGGCAGTTTGTAGAATCCAGAGAAATACTGTATTTTGATTGGCTTGTGGTGGCCACACTTTTTGGTCAATCAAACTTTCTTTTTGGCACTTTGGTGGGTATTCATAGAAGGTTCTTTGTACCATGTTTTGCTTAGATTGCACAAGCGATTTAGGAAGAAACATTGCATTGAAAATCTAAAATAGCATTCAAATTAATATGTTGTTTTGCGTAACTTCCTTTATATGAATTTTTAAAGAACTTAAACTGTACATGCCGTATTACAAGTTTTAAGCAAATCAGTCAAACCTAAGTGGATATTTTTCACAATTTTATCAAATGTAAAATTGTAGGGTATGGGTCCTTTCGGTAAATTTGTTCATTGTGAGGAGCGGGATCTATGGACATTGGTTTCGTCTCTAGATCAAATGGCATAAAAGTTATGAGCGTTCAAATTTCTATTTCAATTGTTTGGCCACTTGGCTATAAAAATCTGCACCGCTTTAACTTATTTGCCATTTGGCATACCCCTCTATGGGCCCTAGTTTAGAAGGATGGTAATGAAAATGCACCTGGACAGTATTGTGATTGCTAGTTTCAGCCGTCGCAAACAAAATATTTGTCACCTCCGCCCAGTTTAGTAGTTTCCCCGTATTCAACTAAGCAGTTCAAAGTTCTTGAGCTTTGCACTTGTAAGGAGTGGTTTAATGCAGTTGAATGAGAGAGAGAGAGACTGTCTCTACACCCATGCAATTGTGTAAGATAGTTTTTTTTTTTAAATAAATGTATGTATGTATGCAAAATGGTTTCTGTTATTTTAAATATTAAATGTTCACTACAATAAAATGTTGGCTATATAATTACCCCATGTATGGGTCAATGCCTAGAGCAATTGCAGAGGTTGGATATGATTGCATGAGAGAGAAGGAACCTTATCATGAAGAATAATAACGAACAAAAAATATATGTTGCTGATTAATAAAATAAAAACATAACAGATATATTTAATTTTTTCTGTTCCTGCAGGACGTGTAAATGAGACAATGTGTGGGACATCTGGTCACCATATGCAGAGCATCACACGTGCATCAATTAACCGTAGTTAATATTGTTAATAAACATGTTTTAATATACATGGAACACAAAATAAACTGATATACATATTTGTATCTTCCTCTTCCCAGATAACTATATCAGTTTCCTACTGAGAAAACCACTTTTAGAAAAGAATATAATTTTCCCATTTTTTGCATACAATATAGCTCATTGCCTGTATTGTTTATACAGCCTTCTTTGGGGCTGAGCGACATGGCCTTAAAATTATATAAGCTATTTATTCATAAATTATTATTATTATTATTTTTATTATTTTATTTTTAAAAATAGCAATAACTGCCACAATATACAGGTAACTGCCAAAATAAAGGAAACACTTGAGTTAATGAAGGGTTCTGGTGGCTTTGTTGTGGTGTGGGATGTATTTCCCTGACTAAAGGTTTTTGTTTAACAACTCAAATTTATGATACAACCATCTTTGAGTGTGGATAATTTTATGGAGTACTGTACTGTATATACATTTTAAACAATTGAATTGGCCCTAACTGTCAATACTTAAGTATCTTATATGCTTAAGGAAACTATATAGGGCTTAGGATTAGTACAGAATTACTAATTACTGGTCCGCACTAAGGAAATAGACTTAAACAGATAAACACACAGACACATGTGTATGCACCTGCACACACACACTCACAAATACACATACACGCGCACACACACACACACATTTTGATGAGAATTCACTTGATAGATGAGATGGGTCATTTTCTGGGCCCAGGAATATGAGTCATGGTATCAGACCAGGAGAGCTGATGCTCTGGTTTGGCTCCAATAGCACCGGCTTGATTAAGCACTTCCAAATTTGGAGAGCCCTGAAAAACACTGCTGACATCAGCAAGTGGCCCAAACCAGGCCCAAGAGCCTAAACACAAGGGGCACAGAGCAGGACGCAGGTACGAGCAGGAAGCAGGTACAGAGCAGAAAGCAGATATGAAGCAGGAGGCAGGTATGAGCAGGAAGCAGGTTAAGCAGGAAATAGGTACAAGTAGGAAGTAGGCACAGAGCACGGCGTAGGTACAGAGCAGGAAGCTGGTATAGTGCAGCAAGCAGGTGTGAGCAGGAAGCAGGTACAAAGTAGAAAGCAGGTATGCCATTGATTCATGGAAACATTTTGTGAGAGGAAACATAGCTTGCTTATCACATCTGCATACAGTGTACCTCACACTGAGAAGGTGTTTGTGGGGGGAAAAGAGGATCAAGCCATAACAACGAAAGTGTATGGAGATCATTACAATTAACGACTTTTCAGCAGACTTAATTAAGCAGGACAAATTACACACCGTACAGTTATATATTATCCACTCTTTCAGCAGGGTAATTACCAAAGCAGTTCTGGTTAAGCACCTCACCCAAGGGCCTAACAGCAGGGCCCCACCCCAGATTAGTCACCGCTGGTGACGCGCTCATTTCCTTCCCCACTATACCACACTGTTTATGTCTATAGTGCAGCAATTGCACGGATTACATAGCTCAAGGATCATATCCCCATCTCTCCATTCAGCTGGGTTTATTACCAGTGGCCTCCCTCGTCCCCTATTTCCTAAATACTTCTCGGATCCGGGAAGAGCCTAGAGGCCATTTGTGACTGTCAGGTGCGTGCGAAACATCACCTGTCACACTCAACCTGGCCAGCTCTGATTCAAAGGCACCCATGAAACCTTTGTGATACAATAATACACAGATATACATATATATATATACAGTATATATATATACAGCTCTGGAAAAAATTAAGAGACCACTCCACATTTTTCTTAAATCAGAATTTCTACATGTATGGCAGCCATTCCATTCCAGTGTCTGTTGAATTCCAACACAAGCACACCTCATTATATTTAATGAAGTACTGATTAGGTGATCACCTGAACCAAATCTTATTTAACGAGGAAAAGTATAAAAAACACTGCTGTGGTCATCACTATTCTCTTGCAATAGGACCAGATGGATGGCAAAAAACTGTACTAGTAGTACCTCAAAAGTAATTGGAATCAAGAAAGAACTATTGACCATGCCAAAAGAGTTGAAAAGAAAAGTTTTGAGTGAGGAAAAGAAGGGTTAAATTCTGGCTTTACTGGCAGAGGGATACAGTGAACGTAAGGTTGCTTCTATCCTTCAAATTTCAAAGACATTGGGGACAACAAAGCTACAGACCGGCAGAGGGCGAAAAAGACTCTCTACTGACCGGGATAACTGCCAACTCATTCGAATGTCACTCAACAACCATAGGATGATATCAAGTGACCTACAAAAAGAATGGCAAACGGCAGCTGGGGTGAAGTGCACGGCAAGGACGGTTCGAAACAGGCTCCTAGGGGCAGGGCTGAAGTCGTGCAAAGCTAGAAAAAAGCCCTTCATCAATGAGAAGCAAAGAAGAGCCAGGCTGAGGTTTGCAAAAGACCACAAGGATTGGACCGTAGAGGACTGGAGTAAGGTCATCTTCTCTGATGAGTCCAATTTTCAGCTTTGCCCAACACCTGGTCGTCTAATGGTTAGACTGAGACCTGGAGAGGCCTACAAGCCACAGTGTCTCGCACCCACAGTGAAATTTGGTGGAGAATCGGTGATGATCTGGGGGTGCTTCACCAATGCTGGAATCGGGCAGATTTGTCTTTGTGAAGGACGCATGAATCAAGCCACGTACAGGGTTATCCTGGAAGAAAGCTTGCTTCCTTCTGCTCTGACAATGTTCCCCAACTTTGAGGATTGGTTTTTCCAGCAGGACAATGCTCCATGCCACACAGCCAGGTCAATCAAGGTGTGAATGGAGGACCACCAGATCAAGACCCTGTTATGGCCAGCCCAATCTCCAGACCTGAACCCCATTGAAAACCTCTGGAATGTGATCAAGAGGAAGCTGGATGGTCACAAGCCATCAAACAAAGCTGAGCTGCTTGAATTTTTGCGCCAGGAGTGGCATAAAGTCACCCAACAGAAATGTGAAAGACTGGTGGAAAGCATGCTAAGACGCATGAAAGCATGAATCCACCAAATATTGATTTCTGAACTCTTCCTAAGTTAAAACATTAGTATTGTGTTGTTTAAAAATGAATATGAACTTGTTTTCTTTGCATTATTAAAGGTCTGAAAACACTTTTTTGTTATTTTGACCAGTTGTCATTTTCTGCAAATAAATGCTCTAAATGACAATATTTTTATTTGGAATTCCATCAGATCCCAAATCATAAGAGAATACCAACCCACTACTATTATGTTTTGATAACTGGGTTTGGGTTTAGTTTCTATACTTTTTTCACTGGAAGATACTTGTTACCCATAATTGTGTATATAACCAGTAAATACAGTATGTTACACTTCAATTATTAATGTGGGAAACAAGCACTGCTTAAGTAGTCCAGAGCAGGAAGTCCTGCCTGCTCCAAATGAATGTATTGGCTATTGTCACTTCCCTGAGAAATATGCAAGGCTCATATCTCCCATGTACAGTAAGAGTAGAAGTAGAAATACAAGCCCTGCGCTTCTGGGATTTCTCTTCTCTTTTCTGATGTGTGTCAGTTGTCAAACAAACATGAACAAAATAGAAAGGAGTTCCAAGGTTCTCTTCTTAGAGAAGGCATATCTTAAATAGGCTTTATTGAAATTGTGAATCCATACAAGAAAAAAAGACGGGGGCCTCATGTTCAGGTACTATCAAGTCGGGCAACGTGGAGTGACAAAACAGACTCCTTCATGACATGGTGTACCCTAAATAAACATGTATCTTTCATGTATTTCCTCTGGCCAGCTGACTGTCCCATCTCTCCACACACCTGGTAGTCCCTCCTTATGGCCCCGCCTCTTCTCTGTCCTCGTCCCTAGATGGTGGAATGACCTTCCCGACTTAATCAAGACAGTAGAATCTCTAGCTATCTTCCAAAAAAGACTGAAAACTCACTCTTCAGCCTTCACCTCAATTTATTTAAAAAAATGTTTAATAACCTTCTCTTTCTTTACATAACAGGTTTTGTGGCATGAACATCGGCAATGTCAATGATTAGACTGTAACTTACAGTTTGATAGCTCTAGCGATGATCTCTGGCCATATGAATGCCCTCTTGTAAGTCACTTTAGATAAATGCATCTGCCAAATAACGGAATTGTACATTTTTTTGGCAGCATCAGTGCAGTGGTTGAATGAGGAATAATGGGTGTTCCCCCCTCACAGGCCTCATGGGTATTATGCTTTTTCCTGTGGCCTTTACATACCTCTCTGATTACAGAACCACTGAAGCTGGCAGCCTTTATAACAGAAGGGATGTCCCTGTGGTGCCAGTGAGTGCTCGCAGTTAGGAAGTACCGAGACCAAATTCCCAAGAAAGCGTAAAAAATATAATTATCAATTCAGCTTTTTTCATTATTACAGCGCCCCTATAAAGTCAACATCTCAAAAATGTCACATTTTGTTGCCTTATAGCCCGTGGTGTAGAAGTTTAAAGGCGCATTGTATATGTTTGAAAAACCCAGGATGGAAAATTGTCACGTCCACTTTATACAGACAGGGTGAGCAGTGTGCTGCTTTGGAAAAGGCAAACAAGGATTTAGGTGTCGCTTGCAATAATGGCAGATCATTTAGTGCTGTGAGAGACGCCTCGACGTGATTAGTATCTCTCATTTATGCGTGTGACTCACCATCTGGTAGTCGACGTGGGAGCAGGTGTGGTGATTATAGCTCTGAGTCTGGGTATTATACTTTTAAGGGACGATACCACAAGTCACTTCATTGTTAGACATTCGCTTCTGCCTCAGATATTCATTATGGTTCCAGGTGTGTGTCGCAAAAATTGTCTATAAGAAAAAGCCAACACTGTGGACTCAATGTACTTAAACCTAACCATTCTAACAGCAGCCAGGACAAGGGATGCAGACTGTACGTATTCTCCCAAAAGAATTCCACTGTCTATGGAAACAGTACAGGTGACAGGGGTCAGAGGGTCACGTGGCCGGCAGAGGCGTGACACGGCTCAAGGAACAGCCAGGTCAGGTGACATCGGTAGGAGAGGAGTCCTTAAGAAGTGTGATCAGCGGATCCTGCAATTACAATAGAGCTGTTACCGTTTCTTTTTTTTCTTCTTTCTTTCAGATTTTCTCCCATTTTTCTCCCAATTTGGCAGCCAATTACACCCGCTATTTTCAGGTCAATCCCTCCCTCATAGTTTGCTGCCATAGCCCTGTGACTGGTGGCGATGAAGTATAATTTCCTCCAAGACGGCACTCACTAAGCCGACGACCTTAACACTGGCACCCCAGAGCCACTCCTGTGCACAGCGAACGTCTTGCCAGCTTCCCTTCCCCCTCCCTGGGGCAGACAGCCAATTGCCGCCCCCGGTGGCATTCCCGGCCAGAGCCGACTCCGGCGCAGCCGGGGAAGCGAACCCCGGTCGCCGTGGCCAACGTCGGACATTTAAACCACTAGACCACGCAGGACACCCTGTTACCATTTCTTAAGAGCGAGTAAAAAGCCTGTTCCCTCATTGTAAACCTGGCACATGGCCTGTAACAGCGCAGAGACTTTCGATGTTATTAACGCGCATGGGTACCAAGCTTTGTCTAATTTGTCACGTGCAAGTGCGAAAATGTGGTACACTGTCATGTAAATTGCATCCTGGTGTGTTAGAATAGAAATGCATTCAACATATTTAAATTTGAGAGCTTTGTTTTATTTTAGATTTGCATGTTGCTCTCTGGAAACATGCTAGCCTTCTCCTGGCAACAGACACTATCTGAATAAGAACTCTTTTTGTACGACCCCAAAGGGAATTTGGCCTGCAGTACTGTGGCCATCTATCTATTTCAGGGAATGTAATGTTTTATTTTTTTCTCGACACACAGCACACACATGCTATGTTCTCAAATAAAAGCTAGCTGTTATTGCCACTATCTGCAGTAAAAGTGTTGAAGGTGCGAATCACAGGTATTCTTGTGAGGAACGGCACCTGGCCAATAAAGATCTGGTTATTGCTTAGATCAGCCTCCCTGTGGATTTCAAGACAGAGAGGGAAACTGAAGGAGCTTCTCATGTCTCTTCTGCATAATATATGACTTTTGATTTTATGTGAGGCTTTGAGGAGCATCATTACTGAGCTGAAAATCAAGAGTTTCCATCACCACGGAATCATCTGTCATTACCTTTGAGAGGAAAAGCTTTTTTTTGCACTTCTTGAGGGTGGGTATTGCCTTATGGAAAACACACAGGTGTGACTGCACACTCCTAATGCCCAGTATCGTGTCACTTGCAGGAACTGAATCTTGGACTAGTTTGGTCATTCTTACATTTTGCTGAAAACAAGAGGAAATGGAAATACATAGATATAGAATTGGATTCTTATGACATCAAATCAGATTTTTTTATTGACTGCAATACTTATAATTAGGGCCTGAACAAAATCTGGAGTTGTTATCTGGTATGTATTTCAGTCCTCCACCACCAAGGGGTCGATGGAGCCTGTATTCCAAACAATCATTTAATTGTGGCAATCATTTCAGTTAATCATTCAATTGCATCTTAATAAGGTACATGATAATTAAGATAGCTAAATGTTTATGTCCGTTAACAATTCACGTTCCGCACATGTGTATTAGACAATGCAGCAATACATTCAATCATTCACCAACAGCACATTAAATAGTTTTTCTTAGAGGAGATTTAATTTAATATGAACAACCTGCTCTTCAGGGTTAAAAAATATTGTAAGGTGAAAAAATCGAACAAAAATAAATGTTCTGCAGCTGCCAGCAGCACGTAAATAAAAACAGGAGCACCTGTGGATGTTAGGTTTAAGTAAAGGAAAAAGTCCACAGTGCTCTACATTTTTTAGTTAGGCTTCCAACGAAAATACTTACTGTTCTTGCCAGTATTTATTTACTTTTTGCATTATTTGATTTTGTCTCACCCTTTTTCTGGCATGGACTTTTATATTGCCACTTCACTCAATTGGGAAGAAACTTGGCACACATGTCACACTTGATGTAAACTCATGCATGGAATGTTTTGAAAGCATTTGCCTAAATTCCACACCCACTATGGCTGCAAACCACACACCATCTTCGGTGAAACAAGCCGCCTGGGGAAAACTTGGCAGAATGTTATAATTAGGTCATCGTTAGATCTTAGAAGTGTAGTATCTAAATTCCAAAGGAATAAGTCATTGCTTGTATGCTTTGATTGCCACACAAATTGTCAGTTTTTTCTAGTTTAGCAAGCAAGCTAGCATTGCTAACTAGCATTGCTAACTGGGCCAGTATAACAAGATAGTGCTTGCTAGTGAGTTGAGCTAGCGTAGCAAGCAGGCTTTACTGGCACTAGCCAATGTCAGTACATATAGTTAACCATATGGCAAGCTAGCATTTAAGGTAATATGAATCAAAATCATCAAGTGATTAGCTAGCTAGCTAGCTAACCAACTTGCTAGCTTGTTTAATACTGTAGTATATACATTATGAGCTCCAAAGTAGTGCTAGCACTAGCCACTGTGCTAATTTGCTTGCACACAGTAATCCTTTTCATTTCCAATGAACATCCAGTGATGTCCAATATTCATATAGATACATTTTAGCATATCAAATCAGACCATCATGAAATTAATTTTGTGTGGTGACCACAGAAAAACCGTAATCTGAAATTGCTGCTTCTCTGTTATTGTACATCTACATCTACATCTCATGTGGCTATAATAAGTGGATATATAACTTCTGAGAATAAGGTTGCTATATGGCCTATTTGGTTTG
Organism: Aldrovandia affinis; assembly: GCA_029706075.1. NCBI lineage: Eukaryota > Metazoa > Chordata > Actinopteri > Notacanthiformes > Halosauridae > Aldrovandia > Aldrovandia affinis. The sequence goes on from JAINUG010000022.1 coordinate 7,430,594, forward strand.
CAACATGTTTCCATGAGTGTAGCACACTAATTTACTGATTTTATACACAATCATCACACAACACATCATCTTTATGTAAGTATGATTCAATTACCTTCTGGTAAAAAAGTCTAGCAATTAAACCCAAAAAACTATGTTTTAAGTAAGAGAGTGCCCAGTGGTGAGTGCATTGTTTGAAGTAGGCCAACATAGTTGCAGTACTGTAGCAGGTATCAAAGCACTGTATGTTCGAAGACTTGTCAGTACATAGGTCAAGATAATCATTAAGGTGCTTGTGTTAATTTGGGATTTTGCCAATCATTATCTCTCAATTAGCTTTTGGGGGGTTTAATACATATATAATGAAGTAAAGTGGGATGCACAAAAAGTTGATGGGTATAAGCCAAATATGTTTAATTACTATGAATATTGCATTCATGATTATTGACTTTAGTTATTTTCTATCTCTGCAGTTCTGCATGTGCACAGTGAGAATGCATAATCAGCTGCCCCTGTGTCTGCTGTGTCAGTCTCCTTAACCATTTTAGGTCATTTTGTCATCGAGCCATTGTTCATACCAGCAGTTAGACGTTAGACAGTAATTCATATGGGCATCTGTTCTCGTTAGGAAACGCCCACCCACAAGTGAATGTGAATCGGGCTCTATGTTGCACCTGCCAGGGGGATGGGGTGTTCCACATAAAAGGCAGCTGTAGCTGTCATTGTTGCGAGGAGGAGCGGTGTACTTGTGGGGGACTTACAAAAATACACTTCCCAGCAGGGGAAAAATGTATTTCATTTTTTTAAATAACATTCTGTTCCCTTTTATCTCCCAAAATTGCCATTGCCAATTATGCCTCATGAATCCCCACTATGCCACCCACCCCCATGCAAGCAACATTGCGGTTGAAGTGCGTGCACTCCTCTGATGCACTGATTGCCTACTGTGTTCCACACTACAGGACACATGGGAGTACAGGAGAGGCACTGATCTGAGTCTAACTGCCCAGCAGCTGCATTAGCCAGGTTACACCGACATTTGTTCTTTAATATATTTCATAATAAATATTTTCAATGGTATTCAAGTCACCCATCGTTTCCTCCTCCTCATCTCTGGAATTTTTTTTGGACCAGGCCTGGTAGTCAGTATCAGAGAGACTAAGGGCCTGTCCTAGTTTGACGCTGAAGGAGTGTCCTTTTGAAGTCTTCATTGTATTCGACCAATCCAAAAGGGAATATCTAAAAATGTCTCTTCGTCGTTCATTTCATGCTGTTAAATTAAGCATGAAGATGTACCCTTTCTTTTTTTAAAGTAGATTTTTATGCTAAAGGGAATAAACCATTCCTCCTCTACTGAACAAGCACACAGCTTATGCAGTATTATTTCAGAGCCTAGCATGATTTCATGGTAGACAGGGAGCTGACAAGAGACACTCACCATGAAAGCATTTAATTTCATTCCAGTTAACTTAGGTTTAGGAGTGAAATTAAAAGTTTTCAGACTCTCAATCAGGGAGAAAAAAAGTCTTCTATTGTCCAACTTCCTGCTGATTTTGCTTGTCTAATGCAGATCAACCAAATTAAAAATCCATTGACAAGGTTCAACCTCAAACAGCTAATTTCTATTCAGTCAATCAGACAAATCACGCCATCAATATAAATTCTAACTGCCACTTAAGAAAAAACACATAGAATACACGCAAAGTCATTATTACATACTCAGGCAGCTAATGTGCAGCTTTGCATGCAATGTTACATAAAGGAAAATGATTCAAATACATTTCTGGCAAGTTGTGAAACTGTTTCGGGTCATTGCTATATGTACAATGAAAGTACATTGCTTGCATTGGTTTGTCTCAAATTGTATGAACTTAGTAAGTACGACTTGTAAGTCGTAGGTCAGTTTTATGCACCTATTATGATGATAGTGATTCAATATACACTATATGGCCAAAAGTCAGTGGACACCTGACCATCACACCTATATGAGCTTGTTGGACATCCCATTCTAAAACCATGGGCATTCATATGGAGTTGGACCCCCCTTTGCGGCTATGACAGCTGCCACTCTTCTGGGAAGGCTTTCCACAAGATTTTGAAGTGTGTCTGTGGGAATTTTTGCCCATTCAGCCAAAAGAGCATCTGTGGGGTCAGGCGCTGATGTTGGACGAGAAGGCCTGGCTCGCAATCGGCGTGCTAATTCCTCCCAAAGGTGTTCAATGGGGTTGAGGTCAGGGCTCTGTGCAGGCCAATTGAGTTCCTCCACACCAAACTCATCTAACCATGTCTTTATAGACCTCGCTTTGTGCACAGGGGCACAGTCATGCTGGAACAGCAAAGGGCCTTCCCCAAAGCGTCCAATTGGCTAAGATGTCTTCGTATCCTGTAGCATTAAGAATACCCTTCACTAGAACTAAGGGGCCTATCCCAAACCCTGAGAAACAGCCCTGAACTCAATAATTAGTAGGGGTGGCCATATAGTGTATATAGTATATGAAGGGATTTAATGACATACACATGAAACAGAGTACATAGACAAGCGGTTTGGGGCTTTCGAAAGGAGGCTGTTCATATGTATGTATGTGGATCTTAGATCTGTGCTGGATTATTAGTCAATGGGTATGTTCACATGTACTGCATTTCTCAGGACCCCATCATAGCACTGGTTTTTGGCTTTGTTCATAAATTTGTTCAAACATAAATGGTTTGTTTCAAGTTTAGTTAAAAACAAACTTGTAGATCCCTATTGGACCACTGCACAACTTGTTCGTGCTTGGCTGCTAAGCCAATAATATTTGTGTCAAAGTTTACAGTGAAGAGCATGCCTCGTTTAGTTATTTAAAAGTAACAGGCCAAGCCAACAAGGAGCGTTCCAGGCACATCGGGGAACATTCTGGCAAGATTTCTATTTGCTTGTGAGATAACGTTATGACAAGGACATTTCCCAAATAGTCATAGAACATGTTTAACGTCCCCCGAGTAGTCTTAGAACATGTTTATTGTTCCAAAAATCTGTGGTGGAAGTTAATACCTCAGCTAGGTCACTGTGATCTTCTACTTCTGGTTGCTTAGCAGTCCGACTCCTTCAAGGTCTTTCTTCATGACCGTGTCTTAACTTTCACTGCAACACCTGCTGCCATTAGCTCCATGGACGTTAATCTGCTTCAGAGGCACCGCCTCGGATTTCCCCATGAGGAAATGAAAGGCTCTGTACATCTGCTCACGCTCAAGCTGGAAAGTTGTTGCAGGTCTGTGATCCATATGAGCCTGCCCTTCTCGGATGTCTTCATCCCAGCCTCTCTTAGGATCAGTTCACTGGTAGAACGAATCATGCCAGGAATCCGAGAGGGCTGTAGACAGAGCTGGAAACAGAGAGAAATCCTTGTCTTTTAGATGGTCTTTAATTCACTATTATTCTGAAGTTGAATGTGTCTGATCTTTCTGAGAGAATAGCATGCATGGCTGGGGGATGGTGTGGCTCAAAATAAGTGCACAGCCAATCTATATTTTATTCCACCATAGATTTATTCCACCATAGATTGACTCAGGCTGACCACCAGATGAAATGCAGAGGACCAGTGTCTTTGTCTGGTACTTTGACTTGGTAGAACTTTTGCTCAATATCTGCCATCATGGTGGACTCTTGTCTAAACCTTGTCAGGACACCAATGGGGGTGTTAGTGAGAACAGAGCCTTGAAGAAGCTGGTCATTCAGAAAAGTTTCCTTTAATGAAGCGATGCAGTCTAACACTGCACAGATATTCATTTTTTAATTTTCTTCACATGCTACACCACGTAATGAGGACTGTACTATACTCTTCCATCTCTTCTGTTCAACTCCTCTGTTCCTCTAGCACTATCTCAGCATAACCTTTCACTATGATGTCTCTCATGATGTCACGGAATAGCAAAGAATCAATCTCTGTTCAAAACCTTCATTTATTTAGAACTACTTATTTGTACCCGATATAGGAACCTTGCTCTCTCTTGGGAGCTTCGGTTTGGTTTCTTTTGTGCAGTCGGTTCGACTGTGTTTGGGTTACATTTTCGTTCTTTTGGCTCTACTAGCCTTTCTCGTTTTTCGGACACCCGGTGTCTATGGTTTTGTTGTTTGTTTCTGTTACCATTGGGTAATCCGGTGGAGGTATTTTACCACCGCGTGTTTTTGTTTACTGTTTACATTAGATAAGGTATTTTGTTTGTCGGGTGTTCTTTCGCTACCCTTACCTTATCAACTCTGCGGAGTTTTCTTCAGTTCGTTTGTTTGTGTCTGTGTGACACTTAGCCACCCGTTGGGTGATCATTTCTGTTCCTCCTTATTGTTCATTTCTTCCCTATTCCTCTGATTATCAGAGCTAGTGGTTAGACTGTAGGGCAGTACAGTCTAACTTATTGATCCCCCGGGGTTCTGCCTTTGTAGCCCTCATGAAAGTCAGTGTTCTTGTTCAGCTTTCTCTTGAGACTAATGGTACGCTGCTCTGCTGTACAATGATTGTTTGGCATCTTGGCAGTCTCACTTCTCAATGGTAAACCAAAGCAATAGTGCTCATCAATGAGCTATGTCAGACTGAGTCACTGAGTCCATGGACTGATGGTCTTCTGGTGATGACATCTCTGAATTGTCTTCACAGCTGAGTTCTGAGATGTCTGAGATGAGCTGCTGTATCAAGCAGCTTACTAGCTCTCAGATTAGTATTTAGCCAGCTAAACAAACGTTATTACTGTAAGTTAGAGTATGTCATATTGGCGGTGAGCCTTTAACCTAACTTCTGCTAGCTAAGATAATACTTCAGTTACTTCGTATGTATGGGGCAAGAGATCCAGTTTGTTGTATGTATGGGGTGAGTGATTCAGTTTGTTCTATGTATGGGGTGAGTGATTCAGTTTGTTGTACATATTGGGTGAGAGATGTCCACTAGTGCAGCCTCTTATGTTATTACGATTATACTGATATGTATCTGGCTTATTTGCCTGTCAAATGGATGTAGGATGTTGTTATAATTAGGTTAAATGGTCTTGAAATAAGACTATGCTAAGGCGCATTGAAGCTGTTCTGATGGCTCGTGGTAGACCAACGCCGTATTAAAACACTTTATGTTGGTGTTTCCTATATTTTGGCAGTTACCTCTAGCTCAATACCTGTATTTCTATTTTATGCAACCTTTTTTGCTCACCTTTATCAAGGGTATCAATCATTTTGGAGGGTACTGTATATAAATATAATATATATATTGTGGCAGCCGGATGGGCTGCACTAGGAAATGGCTGCCTGGCCTACAACACATGGCAGCCATTTTTCACTACATTTCCCAGCATGCCACAGTAACACCTGAACCAAGTCAGGTAATGGAGATAGAGAACAGCTGAAAGCCATTTCAAAGGCCTATTTAAAGGGCGGTTGCCCATTGTTCTAGGAGAGGAGTCGGAACGAGTGGTGAAAGGAGTTGCTGTGCGGATTTGGTGAGTAAATACCTGTGGAAGTCGGTTGACCAGCCAGGATTTACAAAGAGTTAAAGGAGAGAGTTTTTTTGAAAGAGTGTTGGGGAATTGTTTTTTTTGTCGGATTGGATTACTGGAAATTGGATTACGGACTGGACAAACGGAACTTGGACCTGGATTGCGGATTGGGAACGGACAACGACAAAGAGACAAGCCTTGTGGACTTTGTGTTTGTATTCCCCAAAAGACCCCACCCTGCGTTTTGTGTTCGTTTGTTTAATAAATCATAACTTCTGCTGATATTACTGCCTCCTCAGTGTTTTTACACGTGCCTACGCCCTCTGAACGGTCAGTGAGTGTCGCCCAACCCTTGGGGACGCCACATATGGTGGAGAATGCGGGCAGAGGGCAGCACAGATAGGCAAGAGGAGGTAGTGCAGCAGGGGTTTTGTTTGGTTTGTGCAACAGACTCCACGATGGGAGAGATGCAGAGACTGAAGAGACGGGCAGCCATGGTGGAGGACCGATGGCGTGTCACCCTCCGTGAGGTCCAAGAGCTGAAGCAGAGTGCCCAGCTTGAGCTGTGCAAGGCAAAATTGGAGGTGAGCACCTCAGAGGAGCGCCACCTGCTGGCCGTGATGCAGTTGCAAGAGGAGCACCACATGGACTCCCTGGAAGTGATGAGAATCATGTCTGGGGAGATGAAAAAGGAGAAGGCATCCCAGGGCGATGAAGTGAGGCGTGTAGAGTCCCACAACCGGGCGCTCAAAGAACAGGTGAGAAACCTGACAAAGATGCGTGAGGATGAGCAGCGACATTTTCTGGACAGGCAGGAGTCCCAGGACCAGGCCGCAGATGAGTATGCCCGGGCCTTGGGGGATGCCCAGACCAGGCTCGCCCAGAAGGAGGCAGAGCTAAGGAAAGCAGCGGAGAACCATGCGTCCGAGGCGGAGCAACTCCGGTGCCGAGTGGAGCAGGAGAGCAGGGATACGCACCAGGTCGAGGCCAACGCCCTGCGGGAGCAGCTGGCCCAGCTGGAGAAGAGCGTGGAGCAGGTAAAGGCCCAGAACCAGGAGCTACAGACCGAGCAGGAGAAGTTCCTGGCCCAGAGAGATGACGTCAGCTCCCAGCTGCAGGAGGTGAACCGCGCCAACAGCCGGCTCCTGGAGCAGCTGACTGAACGGGGCCGGGAGAAGGACAAACTCCAGCAGGCGCTGGAGGAGACCAGGAAGACGGCGGACAAGCGCAAGGCCATGCTGGACGAGCTGGCCATGGACGTGGCGCAGGAGAAATCACGGCACAAGGAGGAGCTGAGCGACGCGCGGCTGCAGCACGAGAAGGAGGTGCTGGGCGTGGGGGCGCGCTACGAGAAGGAGCTGCGCGGCCTGCACGAGGACAAGAACCGCACCGAGGAGGCGATCCGGTCACAGCTCCGTGACGAGAAGGCCCGCACTCGGGAGCTGGAGAGCCTACAGCAGACGGGGGAGGTCAGACTCCAAGAGGCGAAGGAGACGGCGGAGAAGAGTGCGCTGGAGCACCAGGAGCAGGTCCAGAAGCTGCAGCTGGAGCAGACCGCACAGCTTCAGGGGAAGATGGCGGAGATGGAAGCCCAGCAGCGGGCCACAGAGAAATCCTTTCGCGAAGTACTGAAGGTCCAAGCCGAGGCTGTGCTGGACCTACAGGCCCACCTGAAAGGGGTGAGTGAAGAGCTGGACTGTGTACAGTGTGTTCCTGTCACCCAAGACGCTAGCACGCAGGTGGAGGTCCCGCAGCCAGCGGAGCTGGGAGGACATGATGACCAGACAGTGGAGTGGGGACAATGGTCCTCAGTCCCACTCAGCCTGCCGGACCTTCCAGGGAGCCAGGAGGAGCTATGGGGGGACCATAGTATGGAAGAAGGCCTCATAATTATGGCCGAGGCCGGTTTGAACACCCAACCATCTCCTGAAAAGGTGAGTCCATCCCCTCACTAAAATTGGAAAAATTTAAAAGAAAAGTGAAGATTAGAGGTTCTCCACTGAAGAGGAAAGGAAAACGGAACAGGCAGATGGGTAGACGGAGTGACCATGGGAAGCCTGGGTGGAGCAGAGATGCCAGAAGGACAAGGAAAGAAAAGGGAGAATTAACCGTGTGGTGAAGAGAATGTTTTCCCAGTTGCCCTACCTGACCCCCTGAAAGGAAAAGGGAGGTGGAGGAAAAGGCTGAAGCCTGGACACTGGATTCCGGAATGGCGTAACGGATACCGGAGGAGCCATGGGGGGCTGGTGAAGACCAGAACCGGAGCGGTGACCGCTCCGTCCGTGGAGCCCAGAGCCTGTACCCACTGGTGGCCATTTTGGGGCAGAAAAGGTGAGCCACTTTGCGTCCCTCATTAATGTCTGCCAGACATTTTTTCAGGCAACCGGAGACTGGGATTCTGGACGTTTGACCCAGGGGGACACTTCCTGAGTGGACCTGGAGAGGGGGACCCTCCTGGTGGCCGCTGGACATAGGCCGCTCGGCCCTCCCCGAGGTCAGAGCTGAGGAGGAGGGTGTGTGGCAGCCGGATGGGCTGCACTAGGAAATGGCTGCCTGGCCTACAACACATGGCAGCCATTTTTCACTACATTTCCCAGCATGCCACAGTAACACCTGAACCAAGTCAGGTAATGGAGATAGAGAACAGCTGAAAGCCATTTCAAAGGCCTATTTAAAGGGCGGTTGCCCATTGTTCTAGGAGAGGAGTCGGAACGAGTGGTGAAAGGAGTTGCTGTGCGGATTTGGTGAGTAAATACCTGTGGAAGTCGGTTGACCAGCCAGGATTTACAAAGAGTTAAAGGAGAGAGTTTTTTTGAAAGAGTGTTGGGGAATTTTTTTTTGTCGGATTGGATTACTGGAAATTGGATTACGGACTGGACAAACGGAACTTGGACCTGGATTGCGGATTGGGAACGGACAACGACAAAGAGACAAGCCTTGTGGACTTTGTGTTTGTATTCCCCAAAAGACCCCACCCTGCGTTTTGTGTTCGTTTGTTTAATAAATCATAACTTCTGCTGATATTACTGCCTCCTCAGTGTTTTTACACGTGCCTACGCCCTCTGAACGGTCAGTGAGTGTCGCCCAACCCTTGGGGACGCCACAATATATATATATATATATATATATTAAATGTCGGGAGTATAATTTAAAGCACAAGTGACTCTTATAGCAGTGCGCCCAGCACTTGAAATGATGAAATTGCACCTCAGATGATTGAAATGGTTAAAAATCACACATCTGGCTTGGACTTTCTCCACTGCAATCTCAGTCATGCTTCACTACACAGGATATTTAGTGGCTAAAAGCTTTCTTTCCTACAGGGATTTAGTTACATTTTCTCCTATTTAATGGATGCCTTTGGGGCACAATTCCTCAGGGCCTGCAATGGTGGCAGTGTGGATATAAATTCCAGGTTCTCACATCTATACAGTCCACAGCACGTTAGAATATGGTCTGTTTAAAAATGCTTAATAAAGACTTAATAACAACTTTAGTACTTAAAATACTTTAAAATAGGTTTCTGAGGTTTAGTCCAGCATTATTAAATGTTAGTAAATGCATTATTAAGAGGAGGACAGGGTTGTCAGATTCATAAAAGAGCCTACAGTTTATACCACACCCTACTCCTTCTTAATAACACAGATAATATCATTTTTAAAGCTGGACTAAACTTAAATCAATTAATGCTTTGTGAATGTTTTATTCCATAGTGCTATCCTCATTTAGTCTGAGTTTTCTGGCCCAGATGACTCTGTTGTGAGTCCTGCTTCAAAAACAAATGCAGTCATACAAAATGGCACAGGATACATTACATTACATTACAGGCATTTGGCAGACGCTCTTATCCAGAGCGACGTACAACAAAGTGTTAACCATAGTCAAGAACAGTTTAGCTGAAAGCCACCCTAGTGGGAAGTACAATTCCTGGGTGCTAGGAGCAACCACATAGTTAAACTAGGACCCTGTAGGTAAATCTGTAGCCACAGTTACAAAATGGCACAGGACCTCTGAGATCATTCTGCCCAGAGTCAGGTACGGAACCAACGCCGCTAAGATAATGGCCTGGATCCAATGCAAAGATTGCAGGTTAGATTCCCAGGTGGGGCACTGTCATTGTACCCTTGAGCAAGGTACTTAACCTGAATTGGCTGCAGTAAATATACAGCAGTATATGTGCATTATATGTAAAGAAGAGCAAACTGTGTAAATGTCTTGTGTTCGGTTTCACACGCACATATTATTTATTAGAGAGGGAATTGGGTCCACAAATGAACTGAGATAGCAAAATCAAGCACTGAACTGTAGAACTGGTGTTTTATTCTGGGAATGATTACAGCTTATACACACAAGTCCTGAAGGCTGCTTATGTACTGTGTACATAGTGGGGTGGGGTGGGGAGGGGATTGACAATTGGGCAATAAACTAAAAAGGTTCAGCAATAACCAAATTGTTTAAATTATTTTTTTGTATTCCATTTTTAGTCAAATGTTTTGTAAATTTTGACTAATTTCTGACTACCTTATGTGATCTTTGTAGTATTACAATCCTATAGTTAATTTAAACAATGTTTTGTTTTAGCTGAAATGATCACATTTAGCCAATAATATAACATTCTTAAAAACTGATTTAAAAAAAATACAGACATGGTCAAGATCATCATCACCTGCAATAACATGCAAATCAGTTATTACCAGTAATGTGGAAATATGGGCTGTGTTTATCGATGTCAAAACACAAACACAACATTTTGTGTGATCATCAAGTATGCAGATAGATACTGGACAAATGTCTATTTTAATGTTAAGAAGGAATTGTCTAGATTTATGAATGAATGAGATGAGAAGCAGGACCAGAGATTACGATGTGCGCATTTGCAGATCAGGTGAGAATGCAGCTGAAAGTAAAATGTGTTTGCGATGTTGAAAATAATTGGTAAAATCATGTCTAATCTCCTCTATACTTCAATAAACATTTAGCCAAACACTTTTACTGACATCATTATTATTTTAGTTTGTCAAATGGTGCAGAATTAAGGCAGAGATAAAATAAAATTAAAATGTAATATAAAATTAAAATATAATAAAAATTAGGTAATAAGTGAGGGGGACAAAAACGTAATTTCAAAAAGTGGGAGGGACATGTCCCACCATTTTGCATTTCCCCTTATCCAGAGCGACTTACAAGATGTGAGTCCCCCCCGTAATTTGCACCTATGAAAATGTCTATATTAAGAAATTCTTCAAGCAACAGGAGAAAGGAGATTAGATATTAATGCAAACTGTGGTAGAGAAATACAGAATTGGGTAATGTAATTGAATAAACTATCAATAAGCGAAAAACGAAATAATGAGAGAACCGTAAGTCAGGTTGTTGTAAACAGAAAAGATTAAATGCATTATGCAGACTCCTAAATTTGATTTGGGTATATGCTGGGTTTATTCATTTCATTATTTATGGAAATTGCAGTAGTTGTTGAATTACCAGTTTCTCGATGTTGGTTGATTAACTACATCCCTTTGGAAATATTTCTTCAAATACTCATACAAAGAAATGAATCCCAGGAATTCCATTAAATATGGGTGACAAGGGAATGCATTTTTAACACCAAGGTCCCTTTTATTGAGCCCAGTGATAAAGAGTCATATAAAGACATACCAGTTAACTCAGTTAGTGATAGCAACTTTACCCCCTCTCATCTGTGCTGAGCACTCCTGCTGAAAACAAAACAAACCCCAAGGGGCTCATCCTAGAGCAGGCCAAGCCCTATTGACCTTTCAACTAGGAGCTGATTGGTAGCTCACTGGAATAACAGGTGCTTCAGGTTCTCCTCCAATCAATGATTCCAGTTCTGTAATTAAGAACTAAGTGGGATGATTTAGATTGTGTGGACCTTTTGGGGGTTTGCCTGCCGGCTTCAAGGGGACATTTTCTGAAGTTCTTATTGACACCCATGTGAAGTGATTTGTTTTGCAAATGTGTTTAAGAAAAGCAGTCTGTGGATATCAGTTGAGGGGGCTTCTTTTTATTACTTATGGTTTTCATAAGCTGCTTGATGAAATGCTTTGTTTCATCTGAGCACAACAATGATAAAATATAATCTCAAAGATGCATAGTGTCTAATTTTTTTTTAACAATTATAGGTGTTCTCTCCCACATACTTCTCATTCAAATCTATGTGATTTCCATGATATCTGACAGTTAAGCATTAAGTATGGATTAAATGATGAATGTATGTCACTACAATATGAGCAGATATTTATTTTCAGGAAAACTATCTTTATTAATATTAATCATTTAAAACCTTGCAGAACAATGTAATAATGCAGTTGCAGTTGTTTACATGATGCAGTTGTTTACAAGGCCACAAATGCACTTATCTAGAGTAATTATGCAGATAGATAATATTTATGTTATGTGTTCCAAGTGGGGTCCTGGGTCAACAGCACACCTCAGGGTTACCAAAGCAGAGGAACCAATCAGAGGATGTGTGAGCCAATCAGGGGCTGCATGGGCCAATCAGAGGTTACGTGGGCCTATCAGGGGCTGCATGGGATGTTGGGCTGCAGAAGGAAATTTTCCAATCATAAAAGTCATACCGTATATTCTGTTTTTAAATATTAACATATTATTTCAAATATTTAACAACATGAATGATAACACAGTTCTGGCCGCTTTGAAATATAATTGTACCCTACATTGAGTATCCTACTGTATGTGGACATTACTGATAAAAATCCAGTTTGTTTTTTTCAGTCCAGTTTTAATGTATTGTTTCCATTTGTTAATAGGATCAACAGTTTAATTCTACTGATGGTCAGTGAGGAGACACAATGGAGCATATGAATGAACACTGTCGTAATAAACCATTGATTATTTTTTGGTCTCCTTTTCTTTCATGCCTAAGATATCAAAGACTATAATAGCAGAATGGATGCGTTCAGATCATAACCTTATTATTGAAATAGGATGTGCGTGGTCACTATAAAGACCCTATAAAATGTATAAACTGGTAACTTTATTATGTTGTAATACCAGAATATTATAAAAATGTATTGCATTCAGACTAGGGGTGTGACGGTATACCAGTATGCCAGTATACCATGATATTAAAATATGAAATAGTACTATCATAAACTTAACGTAATACTGTGATAGTAAATCACGTGGCAAAAGTTATTTTCATGCAGGGAAAAAAATATTTCAACCATTACCCTACTAAAATGTAAAAATAACCTATAGTAAATAATATAATACTGGACCTGGGGTGTCTGCTAATGTCATTTAATCCCACAACCTCTTTGGCTGGTCTTGCAATTGTGCATGTGCAGAAGCTCCCTCGCATTTCCCAACCCTGGTAGGTAGCTGTTATTAACTAGCTAGCTACACAGCATAAATCTCCATTTGCAGTCCCTTGCAATGTCCAATGATTCCGATGCTGAGGCGGTCTGTAATGACAAATTATATTGTCCCAAAATCATCCGTGTGGACTCACTTTGGATTCAGAAAAAAAGATGGTCTTGTTGTTGAGAACAAATCTGTATAGATGTGGGAAATGTGTAATGGCCAGAGGAGGGAACACATCAAACCTTGCATTCCACTTGTGTGAGAATCATCCTTCATGTTATGCCACAATGGAAAAAGTGAGTAGCTAAAAATAGTACTCGATCCGATAAGCTGAAAATGTGATAAAGCAAAATGTTGCTTAATTCACAAAGTGAATGATTTAAATAGATTTAAACATACAATTGCAAGGAGTGAACTATATTCAGTTGCATTACTTGTTTTATTTTTCAATTAAAATGGTATATAAATCTGCAAAGAGCCATACAATAAACAGATCAAGTCGTGAACTTTGTGTGATACTTTTTTTTTTTAAAAACTTGCATACCATGAAAATGTCACACCATCACAGCTGTAATTCAGACTTAGAGAGAGACAGAGATTCAGAAATGATATTATACACTTTGATCCACGGGCGTCATCTTATTTCTAAAATGATCATTTAAAGAATAGAGCTCAGGTTATGCCTTTTGTCTCTCTTCAAGATGCCAAGAAGTTGACTCATGCCTTTGTTTGAGTCGCCTAGACTACTATAATGCATTTTTTACAGGGTTACCAAAAAAGACAATGATAAACTGCAATTAGTGCAAAATTCTGCTGCTAGAATTTTAACAAGATCATGAAAGTCTGAACATATCACACCCAATTCTGGTGGAACTGCATTGGTTTCCTGTATCTTTTAGAATTGATTTTAAAATACTTTTACTTGTTTACAAAGCTCTGAATGATTTAGCACCATAATACATTTGTAACTCTTTATCATTTTATGTTCCAAGTGGATCACTTAGATCATCTAATGCTTCCCTGCTAAATGTACCCCGCATGAATCACAAAAAACTGGCGAAGCAGCGTTTTGCTTTTATGATCCAGAACCTTGGAATTTATTATGTACTTAATTATGTCAACGTCTTTTAAAGAAACAGCTCAAGACATAGTTTTATATGCTTGCTTTTCGTTAGCTTTTTACCATTTTCACAAATCCAATTTGATTTAGTTCATTCTTATTTTCTGTTTTAATTCATTATTTTGCTTCTCTTAAGTGTCTTGCTTTTATTGATGTTTTGCTGTCTTATTTACTTACTCTTAACATGTCTGTTTTTATCTGTTTTATTTTGTCTGAGAAGCACTTTGTGTTGCATTTCAATGTATGAAAGATGCTAAATAAATAAAGCATATTATTATTCTCATCTCATCTCATCTCATTGTCTAAGCCGCTTATTCCTGGTCAGGGTTGCGGGGGGGCTGGAGCCTATCCCAGCATGCATAGGGGCGAGAGGCAGGAATAAACCCTGGACAGGTTGCCAATCCATCGCAGGCTTATTATTATTATTGTAGTTATTATTATGACCTTGAAATGTATGTTCAGACACTCCAACAACTAACTACAATGCTAAAACATTTTTGTTGGTGATCTGCTCTGCTTGTGAATTGCCAAGCTTTTCTGTGCAGTGCAGAGCATAGGTGTGGAGGGGGGCAAGGGGAACACATCAAAACAGTATTCAAACCAGTATTCCAATATTCAAAACAGTCATATCGGTCCCCCCAAAAATGTGTAGATATAACATTTCCTTTCATTATGTCCCCCCATATATTTAATATGTGGTTACTCCATAAATGTCTAGATTCTGTCTGAGCTTGGCGGCAGACACACATGAAAGGTTGGGAAAACGAGAATAGATTTTCAGCAATACTTGGCAATGTTAGTTTCTTTTGAGTCCTAGCCCCAATCGTGAAAAAAACAAGCGCCGCTGTGTCCGAATGTAACTGAGAAGACCCCCAGCCTCAAAGCTCTGTGCACTCAGTGGGAATGTTGAAGGCTCGTGTATAGGGTGCGTGTTCAAGCTTCCTGTTTACATAGGATCGATCTGGGAGAAACCAGAGTGGAATACACACTGAAATGCTGCACTCTCACTGACCGAACTAACAAAAACCTTATTAATGCAATTAATAAAAATGACAAATAATTTTAATTAGATTGATTGGGGAGGCTAAGCCTCTTTGATTCAACAGATTTCCGGACTGGATGGATAAATAAACAAGAGTTTCAATTCAAAATTGTGGGAAAAAGTATAACTTTATCCCACATTTCAAAATGAAACTCTTGTAGAATTATCCATCCCTTCCTCAAATGGACATTTCTACCTCAAACTATTCCACTTTGTTCAACTTTGAAGGTGTGTCTTCAACCATTATGCAGGATCTATTTACCAATGTATCAGTTTTTCAAAGAAGCTATAAAATCATGGTTCATCAAATTGTTTGTTGAAGGATATCACCAGAATATTCTGGAGGAAAAAAATGGAAATGTAACCATGATTTTATAGCTTCTCTGAAAAACGGTGAGAAATTAGAGGGCAAGGTAAATGCTAATAAAAAAAAAATGTTGTATTTGTTTTTCAACAATTTGTATTTGTTGGCGTTTACCTTGCTTTCTAAGGGGTTGAGTGGACCTAAACCATGTCAGGGAAATGCATCCCACACTATAACAGAGCTGCTAGAAAACTTAATTTATTTAAGTGTTTCCATTATTTTGTCAGTTACCCGTATGTATGTGTGTGTGTGTGTGTGTGTGTGTGTGTGTGTGTGTGTGTGTGTGTGTGTGTGTGTACGTGCATGTGTGTGCGGGTACATACAATTTTGTCTTTGCGTGTAGCAAAGTGTGACACCTGAAATGAATCAATATCAATGTGTCGACAGTCTTGGAGCTCTTTGTCTCTCTTTCTCACAATACTAGTTTCCACTTTGGGTGTGTGTATATATGTATGTGTGTGTGTGTGTGTGTGTGTGTGTGTGTGTGTGTGTGTGTGTGTGTGTGTGTGTGTGTGTGTGTGTGTGTGTTGTGTGTGTGTGTGTGTTGTGTGTTTGTTTGTTTGTGAGTGTGTGTTATTCAGTCGGTGAGGGTTCATG
Organism: Aldrovandia affinis; assembly: GCA_029706075.1. NCBI lineage: Eukaryota > Metazoa > Chordata > Actinopteri > Notacanthiformes > Halosauridae > Aldrovandia > Aldrovandia affinis. The sequence goes on from JAINUG010000022.1 coordinate 7,446,500, forward strand.
TGTTTGTTTGCATACAATTTGTGTGCAGACACTTCATGTGAATAAAATAAAACATAGATTTCTGTATGTTATTACATTATGTGTTAAAGCTATTACATTATGAATGTGTTATTACATCATCCATTTAGGTTATTAATAAAAAAAGTTGTTAGCACTGGATAATGTAGTTGGTTATTACATTATCCATTCAACATATTTATTACATTATCTGGCACATCATTACATTAACCAGTTTTATGACATTATAAATGAAAAAGTTATTACATTATGACAAGTTATTACATTGTCCATTGTTACAAGGCAGTCGATATAACATAATCTGACAGTCTCTAGGCAAGGCTTCTTCTTACTCAAGAACAAATGTGTTTGTTGTTTTTTGTCTAAATTATAAAGGGAATTCATCCAGAGGACAGATTAATTGGCTAGACAAAAATGGAGGACTCTCCCTTTCACTCCAGACATTAATATGCTTTGGACTGAAAGAATGCCAATTTTCTCTGCATATAATTGGAAGGAATTATGGGTGATTCTGTCCATAAAGTGATTTCTGCATCCTAAAAATAGCGGCGGGGGGGGGGGAGCTGTAAAATAGTAATACAAGAAATTCATAAATAACCAATGAGAGAGGAGCATTGACAGCTGCATTATAACCAATGAGAGGAGCAATGACAGTTCCATTATAACCAATGGGAGAGAAGCACTGACAGCTCTGTTATAACCAATGAGAGAAAGCACTGACAGCTGCGTTATAACCAATATGAGAGGAGCACTGGCAGCTGCGTTATAACCAATGAGAGGAGCATTAACAGCTCCATTATAACCAATGAGAGAGGAGCACTGACAGCTGTGTTATAACCAATGAGAAAAGAGCACTCACAGCTCCATTATAACCAATGAGAGTGGAGCACTGACAGCTCCATTATAACCAATGAGAGGAGCACTGACAGCTGCATTATAACCAATGAGAGGTATTGATAGCTCCATTATAACCAATGAGTGAGAAGCACTGACAGCTGTGTTATAACCAATGAGAGAAGAGCATTGACAGCTCCATTATAACCAATGAGAAAGAAGCACTGACAGCTGCGTTATAACTAATGAGAGAGGAGCACTGGCAGCTCCATTATAACCAATGAGAGTGGAGCACTGGCAGCTGCATTATAACCAATGAGAGGAGCATTGATAGCTCCATTATAACCAATGAGAGAGAAGCACTGACAGCTGTGTTATAACTAATGAGAGAGGAGCACTGGCAGCTGCATTATAACCAATGAGAGCAGAGCAATGACAGAAACATTAGTCTGTAAACTTTTGCGTCGTGTAGGACCTGGGGGGCCTGGGGTGTTGCTCTGTCCCGGCCCCCAAACTCTCTTCATTTAGCTTCTTTGGCAGACCTCTGCTAAACATGCTGACTCTTTGAAAAGCTGGGACCCTGGCAAAATGATGTCATATGAATCAAGGCAGCAGTTAAAAAGCGGTTTGAAAAACTGGCAATAACCGGCAATTTCTCCACTGAAGGTCACACTTGACCAGATCTTATTTATCATTGTGCCAGGCCAGCACAGAGCTGCTCCCTACAGACCAGAGTAACTGCACAATTCCTTATCTGTTTATCCTTCTTTAGCACAACAAATGAATTATGATAATAATGCTCTTGAATTGACGGGTCTATACATTAAGGTTTGTGCCCAATCCTTTCCAAAGTGTGGTAATTTCACAGTCGGAAATAAACTGCCAGGCTGGAACACATTTCAACAAAATCGAATATATTTTACCCAATATTTTGGTCTGGGAACCTTTATCCTAAGGTGCTAGACATTGCAGTAGTTGTGGAGGGCAGTAGGGTGGGGAGGTGGGGGGTTGTAGATGTGATGTGTAGTGCGGGAAAAACATTATCTTCAGCCTTGAAATTTGCTTGTGGAGGCTAAAGACCCCATTTGTGTAATATAGCCTTATATGGAAGGTCAAACAAGGTTATTGACCAAGGTTATTGCATATACACAGCATATGTTAGTCCACATTTGCAAGTTAACCAATTCTGATGAATTTTCTAAATGCATTTGAATACGTTTTCTAGCTGAATTTATGAGGGAATGTAATTTAATCTTAGAGGGGACAAAGGCCCCTCTAGTGTGATGACTCCTGATGATGAGACCTCTACCCCTTAACTCAATAAAAGGCCTCTCTGCCAGTGTCCCTCTGTTTCAGTAACGAACTACAGTACAACCATATAGCTGATATGTGCTACCACAGATCTTGATATGTGACCAATCTTTTCATGAAATAAAGAGGGAAATCATGAACTTTTTTTTAGTAGAATAATGAAATGCTGAAATGCACAATTTAAAACCCCTTTGGAGCTTGTGTGTGAGTTACAAGCTTAATGTTGTTTTTTTTTTAAGCGTAATCTTAAAACTTTGGTAAAACCTCAAGCTAGATCCAGGAATGAATGCTCAGTGCCATTCACTTTCAAAATGCAAACCAGTTTGAATACTGAAAATATAAAATGAAATATCTAAATGGAAATCCGAAAAAAGGTTATTCAAAAGCACCAATCATGGTACAACTGTGAATTTGCCTGGAACAGGCCATCGACCAAAACTGAGCATCAGTGCGAGGGCACTTGTTAGGGTGCCATCACGACTGCCTCGTCTCAACTCTGCGTGGTGCGGTGTAGTGCTTGCTAGCTAGCTAGCTGTGTCAAGTTAAATGCATTTTGTGTTTAAAAGTAACATTAAAATTTGAAATGCTGTCAGAGATACAATACAATATAATACTACTTTATTAATCCCTTAATCCCAATTAGGTAAAAACAGACAGGGAGCAGACACAGACAGATACAGTAAAGCTATATTAGGGCTGGATTAGTGCAATTAAAAGAATACAAAATTAACAGTTAGCCCACATGCAAGGTAGGCATTTCACGTGCCAAGCTCCAGGTAGAGCCTAGTATCGTCTTTTAGTGCCTTGTTTACCAGGCAGATGGCCTTGGGTATGAAAGATGCTCTGCGTCAGTTGGTAGAGCACCTGGGGAGGCGCAGACGGCGCTTCAGAGGGAGCATTTGAAAGTGGGGATAGAGGACATGGGTACTGTCCCCCAGGATGTTTTGGGAAATTGCATTACTATATTTTTGATAATGCTGCCTATATTGTGTTGTTGTTGTCATAATATTGTAGTGAAGTGATATTATAAAAGAGTCAGGTGTACAGGTAAGACACATCGTAGCTATGCATATAATGAGGGTTTTGGCACAACTCAGAACTCTCCTCAGCCAATTACAATGCTTGGTCAAGTCTAGCCATCTTATAAAGTGTTTTATGAGATATGCTTGCGAATATTTGTCAATTTGCAGTTAAGTTTCATCTTCCTGGCAGAGGGAACCAGGTTTTTGTCCAAAATGTCATGGTACTTGCTGAGAGTTTATAATTCCATTGACCTTATCAAATGCCCCAGGACCAGTAGATGCAAAACCACCACATAACATCAAAGATCCACCACCATATTTCACTGTAGGTATGACATTCTTTTCAACATAAGCATCATTCTTTCTTATCTTATCTTATGTTATCTTATCCTCCTAAACCATCTGCCACACTGTGAATGGGGGCAAGATGCACTTGTGTCCTTTACCAGGCAGGTTCATTACTGTTCCACTGGATTTACACTTTTAAATGATTTACCTAATACTGGAAAGTGTTATCTTTACTTTTTTTAATTTATTTGTTTGTAACCATCTCCTGTCAACAACACTTGTTGAGCTATTTGCCTTACACCATGGTGATGGATAATAAATAAATGTGTTACCTTGTTTCTATACCCAGATGAAACAGAAAGCCATGAAAAGCCACAATACAATTCAGTAAGACTATTAGGGGTGTGAATAATTTTGAAAATCTTTTTCTCTGAGAAATGTTATTAGTATACTTTTTTTTGAATATACAATATAGCTCATTACCTGTATTGTTTATTTTATACATGCATCTCTGCACATCTTAATCAAATGTGTGAATCATTTTGGAGGGTACTATATATACAGTGTTTGCATTTGTGAATCTGTGTAGGTGAACACATTTAGCAAAACTTTTAGCAAACCTACCAAAACCACAAAACTTTTAGCAAAAACACTTACAACAACTAACAACAACAAGAAAAAAAGAAACCCAAGAAAAATCATCCATTCCCTTTTATTTTTCTCGTCATTCTTATTTTTTGTATCAAATAATGCACCAAAGAGCCAGCAGGATGATACAAACCCAGAGATGCATTTTATAACCATGCACCTGGGGGGACTCCTCCCTGTGACTTTAGCTTACAGAAATCCACACACTATAGCAGCACTTTTCTACAAGGAGGGATGGGGGAGGGGTTGCTGGAACGTGAGAGCATGTTAGCAGGAGAACACATTAGCGAGGCATGTGCTGTCAATTAAGGGATGGGACTTTTTATGCAAATTGGTCCTCATCAATCTTTGACACCTCGTTTCCGGCCCGGGCCCTGAGCGCTCCGCGTTGCGGCTGCATTATTCAGGAGGGATGGGATTTCAAGGAGGAACATCTCCCCATGACCTTCTTTGATTCACGAGATGTGAGGGCTGGTAGGGGTGAGGCCCAAACGCGACCAATGGAGAATAATAAGAATGTCACTAAAACACAATAGGGAGCGAGGGGCGTTAACCCACGAGAATAACTACAGAAAAGAAAGCAAAACTCCCAGCGTAATGCGAAATAATAACAACCCCTAAAGGGTGAAATAAAAGCGGTCCGCGAACGGAACCGACGATAGTAAAAACAGAAATATCTGACGTGTAGCCAAACACCACACGCGGAGGAAAACAAGGAAATAAACTAACTTTTCGCAACATAAGCAAAAAGAAACCAAAGCTGGAATAGAACCAGACGCCTAAGACGAAGCTTAGGAAAACGAAACAACGAAGGTGCCCTGGGTCTGTCGGAAAAATAACTCGAAAACACAGACCAAACAAAAACTAGACTTCCGTAGAAGTGGAGGGAAAGCTAATGAAAAATGCGTATTTCTAAATACGATTTTCTAAATAAGAATTTCTAAATACGTTTCTCTAAATAAGTTTTCTGAGATAAGTTTTCCTACATGATAAATCGAAGAACGATACCGTACCGGCTTCAACGCCAAATGAAATAGACACTGAAGCACGGATTAGTGAAAACAGCGAGCTTAAGAAGGCAGTGAACACCTGAAAACAATCCGCTGATTAGGTAAGGAAATCAGCAGGAACGAACGTACTAACAAGGATAGAAAAAGTACGCCCACACAGGGCTAAACAGGCACTCAAACCATGACAGGACCCCCCCACTAAGGAGCGGCCCCAGACGGTCTTTCTGCCTCACGCCTGTGAAAGTCCCGGATTAATTCAGGATCGCAAATGTTCCTAGCGGGGACCCACGAGCGCTCCTCAGGCCCATAGCCCTCCCAATCGATGAGAAATTGTCTACCCCTACCCACCCGTCTTTCAGCCAGAATCTGGCGAACAGTATACACCGGTCCACCACCGACGAACCGAGGGGGGGGCGGCGGGGCATCAGCGGGAGCCAAAGCGCTAATAAGAAGTGGTTTGATACGGGAGATGTGGAAGGTAGGGTGAATTCTCATAGCTGGCGGCAATTGCAACCGCACCGTGACGGGGTTAATTTTGCGGGTGATCTTAAACGGACCGACGTAGCGGGGTGCCAGTTTTCGAGATTCAACTCGCAAAGGCAGATCCCGAGTGGACAGCCATACCCGCTGTCCTACCCGGTAGGATGGCGTGGCCCGACGGTGCCTGTCAGCCAGTCTCTTCTGGGTCGAGGACGCCCGCAGTAATGCTGACCGGACTCGCTTCCAAGTAGACCGACACCTCTGAATAAACCGGCCCGCAGAAGGAACACTAATATTCTCCTCTAGGTCAGGGAAGAGTGGAGGCTGATACCCCACTTGAGCCTCGAATGGCGAAAGGCCTGTGGAGGCGTTGCGCAAGGTGTTATGGGCATACTCGGCCCAGGGGAGGTACTGACTCCATGAAGTGGGGTTAGCACTGGCCAGGCAGCGGAGAGTGTTCTCCAGCGTCTGGTTAGTGCGCTCTGTCTGTCCGTTAGTTTCCGGTGGAAGCCCGAGGAGAGACTGACAGAGGCCCCAAGCTGGGAACAAAATGATCTCCAGAAGCGGGCGATAAACTGAGGACCTCGATCCGATACCACGTCCATGGGTAAACCATGCAGTCGGAAAACGTGGTTTATGATAAGGCGTGCCGTCTCCGGCGCCGAGGGCAGTTTAGGCAGGGGATAAAATGGCCTGCCTTAGAAAAGCGGTCAACGACAACTAAAATGGCCGTATTGCCTTCTGAAGGAGGCAGCCCGGTGATGAAGTCCAATGCAATGTGACTCCAAGGCCGACTGGGAATGGGGAGAGGACGTAAGAGTCCCGAAGGAGGAAGGTGGGAACCCTTACTCCGAGCACAAACCGGGCAAGCGGCAACAAACTCCCGAACATCGCTCTCTATCCCAGGCCACCAAAAGCGCCTCGCCAAGAAGTCTTTAGTCCTGTGGACCCCTGGATGACCCGTGAGACGCGAAGCATGTCCCCACTGGAGGACCTGTGATCTAACTCTTGCCGGAACAAAAAGACGACCAGGAGAACCACCCCCCGGATCCGGCTCCAATCGTTGGGCCTTACGCACAACACCCTCAATCTGCCACATGACAGGGGCCATGATCCGGCCTGCAGGAATGATGGGTTCCGGTGGGCGATCGTCGTCGGAACGATCGAAAATCCGAGAGAGGGCATCAGGCTTAACGTTCTTTGACCCAGGACGGTATGTTAATAAAAAATTAAAACGGGTGAAGAACAGAGCCCAACGGGCCTGCCGCGAATTGCGCCTTTTAGCCGTCTGGACGTACTGGAGATTCTTGTGATCAGTCCAGATGGTGAAAGGGTGTTCGGCCCCCTCCAACCAATGACGCCATTCCTCTAACGCCAATTTAACCGCTAGGAGTTCCCGGTCTCCTATATCATAATTCCTCTCTGCCGGTGTCAGGGCCCGAGAGAAATAGGCACACGGATGGAGCTTCTGATCCTGGGGTGCGCGTTGAGACAAAATAGCCCCTACCCCCACCTCAGAAGCATCAACCTCTACCACAAATGGGAGGGACGGGTTGGGAGTAACCAAGATGGGCTCGGAGCTAAACCGTCTCTTAAGTTCCGCAAATGCGGCCTCCGCTCGTGGATTCCACAGGAACCGCGAGGATGCAGTCTTTTTGGTCAATGCAGTGATAGGGGCTGCGAGCGCACTAAAATTGCGAATAAATCGCCGGTAAAAGTTTGCGAACCCTAAAAACCGCTGAATGTCCTTAATGGACCGCGGGGTGGGCCAGTGCATAACCGCAGAGACCTTTTCTGGGTCCATTTGGACCCTCCCCTCAGCCACAATGAACCCTAAAAATGATACTACGGGAGCATGAAAAACGCACTTCTCTGCCTTAACGAATAATTGCGCTCTGAGCAGAGCCTTTAAAACCTGCCGAACGTGTGTAACGTGCTCAGACAAGCTGTTAGAAAAAATAAGAATATCATCTAGATAGACAAAGACAAATCTCTCTAACATCTCTCTGAGCACGTCATTGACGAACGCCTGAAACACAGAGGGAGCATTAGTGAGCCCAAATGGCATCACTAAGTACTCATAGTGCCCACTATGAGTATTAAAGGCTGTTTTCCATTCATCTCCCTTACGCATACGCACTAAATTATAGGCGTTACGAAGGTCGAGTTTGGAAAACACCTTCGCTCCCTGGAGGCGTTCAAATGCAGAGTTCATAAGAGGTAGAGGGTAGCGGTTTTTAACAGTGATGGTATTAAGACCTCTATAATCAATGCAGGGCCTTAATCCCCCATCCTTCTTTTGGACAAAGAAAAAACCCGCACCAGCCGGGGAAGTCGAGGGCCTAATGAGCCCGTTAGCCAATGCCTCCTCAATATACTCCTTCATGGCGGCGCTCTCGGGGGCCGATAGGGAGTAGAGAGAACCCCTAGGTGGGATAGTGCCCGGGTACAGGTCGATTGCACAATCATAGGAACGATGGGGCGGCAAGGTAATGGCCCGCTGCTTGCTAAAAACTTCGGCTAAGTCAGCGTATTTGGCCGGTACATTAGTGGGTAAGGGGAAATCAGGTGCCCTTACTAAACCCGCAGCTGCATTTATGGAGAACTCGTCACCAAAGTCCTCTGGCTCCGAAAACCCCTCTATGGAGGTCTCATCCCAGAGGTTGTCCCCATCAGCTGCAGAGTCCCAGGATAAACTCTCCTGTCCTCTCCATGATCCTCCTAAATCCGTAGGATATTCCACCTCACCCTCATCGCTGTCAGATTCGGTCTCTGTGCTACACCCCTACTACCTGTAAAGGGTGGTGATGTCAATCGACAATGTGAGGAACACTGAGGACCCCACCGCAGAATGGTGTTATGACCATTACCCCAATTAACCTGCGGCGTGTGTCGGACTAACCATGAATGGCCTAAAACGAGAGGGAAGGCAGGGGAGTCTACTAAAAAGAACCTAATGCGTTCCCAGTGCCCCTGGTGAGACACCCGCATATCTATTTGACCAGTGGTCTCTTTAACCACTCCTGTACCTAATGGACGGCCATCGAGGCCCGTAATAAAACGGGAACGGGATAATGAGTGAACGGGTAAACTCATTCTCCTAGCCCACTGAGCGTCCGCGAAACACTCTACAGCTCCGGAGTCAAGGAATGCGTCCACTGTAATGGAGTGCTGGCCCCATAATAAACTGACGGGTAAGAGGGTTCGGAAGCCTGTGGTGGTAGGTCTCGCTAGTGGCTTCCGTCCAACTAGCGAGACGTGCGGTTTCCCGACAACTTTGGGCAGTTGTCCCTACTGTGCCCCCAGCGCTTACAGTAGCAACAGCTTTTGTCACGGGCCGTGCCCCGCGAAGACTCACGCAGTGTCGAGCTGTCCACCTGCATGGGTTCCTCTCTATGAACGAACGAGCGGGTGGAGGGGGGGGTCGGAACGTAAAAATGCTGTGACCGATCCTTCCTCTGACCTCGCTCTCTCTCCCTCTCTCTGATACGGTTGTCTATACGGATAGCAGTGGAAACCAGAGCATCAAAAGAGGTAGGAGGTTCGAGCACAGACAGGGCGTCTTTAACCGGGTCAGACAGTGCGTTGAGGAACAGTGTGGACAAAGGACCCTCTGGCCACCCTGTCTCCCCTGCCAGTGATCGAAATGTTATTGAGAACCCGGCCACTGTATCAGTACCCTGGCGGAGACGGGTTAGCCTCATGGCTGCCTCCTGACCGGAGATATCATGGTCAAACACCAATGCCATCTCTTTCATTAGTTGATCCGCATTATTCATCAGGGCGGAATTAGACCTAATCAGAGGGTCGGCCCAAGCGAGAGCAGTCCCAGTTAGCAGAGAGAGAATAAATGCCACCCGGGAATCATGTGTGGAAAAGCGTGAGGGCTGTGCCTTAAAAAAAATTAAACACTGGGAGAGGAACCCCCTACACTTTCCAGACTCCCCATCATACCTGAGGGGCAATTGGAGCTTGGGCTCCTTAATGGTGAGAGGATCAAGTTGAGGAGGAGGATTCATAAGGACTGGTGATTGTGCACTTAACGTCATACGACGGAGATTGTCTGCTAATTCACGCAGACCCTCACCCTGGCTACGCAACTGAGCAACCATTTCCCCCTGTTGCTCTAAAACAGCCTGTTGTTGAATCTGGAGGGCGTGAATGCCCTCCGCATTAGAAGTTAAGGCTGCCTGCTGTGTAGCCAATACCAGGTCTAAAACCTGGGTGGTCGCTGGTGCCTGCATATTGGCTTCAGTGTACTGTGAGGGCTGGTAGGGTGAGGCCCAAACGCGACCAATGGAGAATAATAAGAATGTCACTAAAACACAATAGGGAGCGAGGGGCGTTAACCCACGAGAATAACTACAGAAAAGAAAGCAAAACTCCCAGCGTAATGCGAAATAATAACAACCCCTAAAAGGGTGAAATAAAAGCGGTCCGCGAACGGAACCGAACGATAGTAAAAACAGAAATATCTGACGTGTAGCCAAACACCACACGCGGAGGAAAACAAGGAAATAAACTAACTTTTCGCAACATAAGCAAAAAGAAACCAAAGCTGGAATAGAACCAGACGCCTAAGACGAAGCTTAGGAAAACGAAACAACGAAAGGTGCCCTGGGTCTGTCGGAAAAATAACGAAAACACAGACCAAACAAAAACTAGACTTCCGTAGAAGTGGAGGGAAAGCTAATGAAAAATGCGTATTTCTAAATACGATTTTCTAAATAAGAATTTCTAAATACGTTTCTCTAAATAAGTTTTCTGAGATAAGTTTTCCTACATGATAAATCGAAGAACGATACCGTACCGGCTTCAACGCCAAATGAAATAGACACTGAAGCACGGATTAGTGAAAACAGCGAGCTTAAGAAGGCAGTGAACACCTGAAAACAATCCGCTGATTAGGTAAGGAAATCAGCAGGAACGTACTAACAAGGATAGAAAAAGAGTACGCCCACACAGGGCTAAACAGGCACTCAAACCATGACACGAGAGGCTTGCCTCCCAAAAAATAAATGGATTTCAGCGGTTAATGTGAGGATAATGTCATGAAACAGCACAACTGAACTCAGATTGTACAGCCTGTTTTTCAGACCCATAGCCTACATTGAATTAGTAACCGGGGACTGGCTCCTTCCACCCATCCATCATGGCGATGACAGGTCATGAAGAGGAGGAGGCCATAATATAGCATGTGTAGTTTCTTTAGTATATCATTTAATGCATTTATTTATTGCCCACTCATGGTAGATTACTGGTGCTGAGGTTTTCCGAAACCATTGTCTGGGAAACCAGAGACTGACTTCTGGACCTACTCCACTTGCCTGACCTTCGCTTTATGTATTTTTAGTAAGTGCAACTGATGTAGCAATAAAAAGGCCACACTTTATTTCACTTGTAACCTGGGGATTCTCCTTTCCTTGCCCTCATCCGTACCAGGGCTGTTATTTAACTCCAAGGCGGTGTGCTCTTAAAGCTTTCTGGCTTGGCCGTAGAATTTAATTCTTTCGGTGAAATCTGCTCCCTTATCTGGTGGGATTCAGAAGCCCGGGCGAAGCCTTGTGCTGGGATCCCGAGTTCCGGAGGAAACACAGAGGTCCTTAAACAGAATTGATCCACATATCCAAATCCGGGGGTGCTGATGGAAAGGCTTGGTAGGTGGCACCGTCTCCTGTGTGGGGATTAGCTGGCGAGGGGGAGGAAGGGGTATTTCACCTTAAAAGACAGGCTTTTGTCACAGGCAGTTTGTCATTGGTAATAAATTCCTCCCCATGCGAGCCTAATTAAAATTTCCTTGGTAACTCGCTCCCTTTTGTGAGATGCCTTTTCTCCCTGCTCCCGTTGTCAAACTTAAGCGGCTGACAGCAAGTACTGCGATCTGCGTACTCTTCCTTTAATACTCCTTTGTTCAAATTCACACTTCTCTCCAAGAGCAGCCTGAAAGCTCTTCCTATTAGATCTTTACATGTTGTGCGACATGACACATCCTCCCAGCATCGATTCTCCTTCACGATCACGCCACGGGAGACGCGGTCCTGCACAGGTGACCGCGTGCCCTGTTTGCATGTTTTCTGCTGATCAATGAGGTCATGCCCAATCAATCACTATTTATTCAGGTTACCTCAAAATTTATTTTTGGATGAGATGGGAAACTACAATAGTATTACATGATGGAAGTTTGCTCTGGAACAATGATGTTGCACTCCTCCAATAGGGTTCCAGACACTTGTAGAATCTATGCCAAGTTGCATTGAACCTGTTCTGGTGGCATGTGGTAGGCCGGCAGACCTATTAAGGCATGTTGGTGTTTCCTTTATTTTGGCAGATACCTATATATAGCCTATATATATATACACATGTGTATGTGTGTGTGTGTGTGTGTGTTTAGAAGTAAAATTGTAAGGAGGTAAATTGTAAGAGGTAAAAAGTGTTTAGAGAGAAGCAGTATGAGCAGATCTCTACATAAGTAAAAAAGTAATCTCTGAAGGGCACAAGGGCAAAGCTGCTTCAGTAGCAAAAAAAGTAGCATCTACTTTTTGCTTTGCTTACACACAGAAACATTTTCTGTGAGAGAAGGGGCGAGACTTCAGACAACAGAGAGCAAGTTTAGGGTTGATTCTTTCAAGCCACTGGGCACAGAAGCCGATGGGCTGCTCTATGACTCTATGAAGAGAGGAGTTTTTCCGTATTCAAAGCATGAGTTCATCATTTTGTGATTGAACAGGGATGAGGGCTTAACCTATTCCGAATGTTATGCCCTCCCCTTCTGCCAGTGCCCCCCCGCCCACACACACACACACACCCCATGGGGTGCCTCTGCTCTTTCTCATCCCATTCCCTGCACTTATGGGCCAAGAGGGACATGGTGGCTGGTATTTTGTGGAGATTCAGAATGCGCCCTGACATTTGAATATATTTCAGGGCTCAAGCCTGTGGGGAAGACTGTCCTCTAGCTGTCTGCTTTTTCTGGTTCTTCCTGTGTGCAGTGCATCCTGGAACATGTAGTTCTTGCAGTACCATGGTGAGAGCAGTGTAAAGAGGGGGAGAGACACCTTAACTAATAGTACTGTAAGTATTGTTATTTTTGTACTCAAGATGGATTAGGTGACTAATTGTGTACTTTTTTTTCTCATTGTATGTTATTCCAATGAGCCACTTGAATTAAATTGAACTGATTGGAAAGAGAAAGAGATAGATAGGTGTCAAGCTTTAATTATGAGGTCACGGGTTTAGACAATATGCTGTGCAAGAGTCAACCATGATTTGCATTAACTTTATTCATCAATTTTTTAAAGAAATAGTATTATTAGTATTTCTCCGGAAGCAAAGGCCTTGTGGCCCACACTGATTGTGTATGAAAGCTACTGTCCACCGAGCAGCCCGAGGGACCCTCTGGGTTATATAACTATTTTCACTGTTATCAGAACTGGGCCATGGCTTCTACCCTGCAAAACGGCAGGGGGTACGCAGGTAAATTGCATGCTGGCATTGATTAATGTGAGGTCACGAGATCATCATCCTCTCTGCATAATTTAATGTTTTATAAAGAGACTCATTAAACCCCATCCATTCTCTCCAAGTGTTTCTGTAGGAATGATCTCCTCTGGACTACGTGTGGAGATAGTCACCTTTGGAGGGTCTCTTCCTGAATCTTTTATTTTTATTACATTATTAGACACACAGAGATGATCGCTTGGGTTTGTACAACTAGTTTTGTGTAAATACCGTAAATTCTGTACATTCAGGAAATTCTGGCACTGATCAGGGTAAGATATGCCTACCAATAGGTAGCTATATCTTAGTCTACAGAAAATATTTGCACACATATGCCTACTCAAATATACATACACACATACGCACATGAATGTGCACGCAAATATGTGCGTACAGTGCCTTGTGTTTGGTTTACAGTGGATATTTAAACACACACACACACACACACACTTACATGCACACACACATACATGCGGACGCACACACACACACACATACATGCAGATGCACACACACACACACACACACACACACACACACACACACACACACACGCACACACACATGCATATTCCATTTCCTGCCTTTACAGTCTCCACTTGACTTCCCTGCACAGGAATTTCAGCGAATGCTCTGAAATCTATGGACCAGTGAAATAACTCAGTCACTCTGACCTACTGTTTGTCAGCCGTTGGCTGCAGTCTCGCAGCACAGATGGCCAAGGGAATCCTTCATCTTACCCAGAAGAGCTGAAACATTAATATGCACACAAGAGCTGGGAGGGTAACAACACGGATGTCTATTGAGTCAATTGAACTGATGTTGATTAATCCATCCCACTTTATATTAAATGACAATTCCTGTGTAACTACACTGTTATTTCCTGATGGGCGCTGTGTAACAGCGACTTAGTTACTTACTTATTATATATTGTGGTGCAAATAAGCAATAGCAAGGCTATGATTTTATCATTGAGATATGAAGAATATAGAAGCTCTTGAAAAAGTTCAAAGAAGGGCAACTACACTGATACCTGGTATAAAAGGTAAAAGTTATGAGGATAGACTTAAGTCACTCAATCTATTTAAGCTTAGCAAACGGAGACTTAAGGGGATTTGATTGAGGTTTTTAAATTCCTAAAAGGGATTAACAAAGTGAAATACCAAAGATTTTTTAAGATAAGTGGGGTCAGCAGAACAAGAGTTCACAGGTGGAAATTAGTTAAAGGCAAATTCCACACAGATATTAGGAAGTTTTTCTTTACACAGAGAGTTGGAACAGCTTGCCAGGTCAGGTAGTAGAGGCAGAAACACTTGGGCTATTCAAGTCTAGGCTAGATGCAGTACTAGATACTATTTAGATTAGAACATGACGAGCCTAGATGGGCTGAACGGCCCGTTTTCGTCATTATGTATTCTCATGTTCTTATGTTCTTAAAGAGATGTGCCTGAAAACTTAAACTTGAAGATTAAATAGATAAGCGTATCAGATAATGGAATCACTTGTTTCTCTAGCTAACAATGTTCAGTTCAGTTCAGTTTATTTGCATAGCATTTTTAACAAAGACATTGTCACAAAGTAGCTTTACAGGTTACGAAGCCTTAAACCCTCCGAAGAGCATGCCCAGGGCAACAGGAACAAGGAAAATCTCCCTGAAGGGCATATGAAGGAAGAATCCATTACTATTTAGCTGCTAACAGAAAAGGAAACCCCAAATTCAAGACACAATTCAAGAAATGACAACTGAAACCTCTGTTCCAATATCATATGATTTCATTGAATGGAATTGTTTCAGCTGCATATCAAAGCCAACACATTTTCACTAGTGAAGAATGTATACTGTATGTAAGACATTCTATCATATTTCAGTTTTCTTCAAAACCCGACTGTACCAGACCAGCCCTGGTGGGGCTCGATCGGGGGCGGCGCTTAGCTGTCCGCCCCAGGGAGAGGAGGGAGGGAGAGCTGGCACGAGCTCGCTGAGGAGTGGTAGGGCAACCTCGTAAACAGGGTTGGGCAAGTTCCGCCTCGGAAGAGACAAACATTGCCTTGAGGTAGTAGTGTAACGACTCGACCGGCAAACAGAAATTTCCCCCAAACCCCAATCAGGAAAAGTAAAAGACGCGCCAGGAATGCACCTAGCCAATCAAGGTCATTACTGACAGCTGTGAACACTTAACCGGGAGGATATTTAACCGGCTGGCATTTTTTGTTCGTTGCTTGAACATTGTCTCACATTGCTTTGACGTACCCACTTTTGTTTGATGTTCTCGCTTCCTCAGAAAGTTGGTTCTTGTTTGTTTTTTAGAGTTCCTATGTTTATAGTATATTCCGTGCTTTGGAATACGTTTTGGATTTGCTGTTTAGCTAGTTTTGTTTGTTCCAGTTAATTTGTTATTTTGGTTTGTTTTGTTAGTAATGTCTTCGCCGACACGGTTTTGCTTTCGTTTCCTGTCTACACTTAAGGATAATAAATACCTTAAACACATCGCCGCATTCTGGGTCTCTCTCTCGCCTGCACTTGGTTCCACACCTACCACACCCCTGACAAGTAGCTCATCCTGTGGAGGCGGATGGCGAGTTCGTGGGGGAGGATAATAATGCTAACAAAGCTGGTTAGTTCTTTGGCTACCAGTATGAAAAGGTGAAACTAGGTGGAATGTTAGCTAACTAGCTAGTTACCTGTTTAACAACTATCGATAGTTATCACTTTTGATAACTATCAATAGCTAGCTTGCTACAACTTTTCTGTGGCTAAATTCATGATGTAGTAGCACCAGTAATAGCTAAATATCTTGCTAAAACAAAATAAAGTCTAGCTTGTAAGGTAAATTAGCTTCTGGATAGTTCACTTTTCTAGCCAATGCTTGCTAGTTAGTTATGCTAATAGAACTGAAAAGGTATGAGGTAGCTAGCATGTTGTATAGCCCAGCCTTCAGATGACTTGGCACTTCCCACCAAGCTGTGAGTCATGCGCATCAGGTGAAAGAAAGCTTTATCCATTACCGACTCTGTCTCCAGAGGAATTCAACCTCCTCACACACTAATGCAGTGGAAGGCAATTGGAGGCCGCATCGTATCAACAGATGAGGAATATCTGAAAACAATGTTTTTAAAGTGTGCAACTGGCAGTTTGACCCTTTGAGGCTGGTTCCTAGTGTGTCTCATTAAACTTCTATTCCACACATAATGGGAAGTTCAGTCTTTATATTCTCCTTGCATCACCAAATCCTTCCCCCGTCCTAACGCCAGCCCCCCTCATCCAGCATTAGGAGCTGAGCTGGTGACCCAGTCCAAGATCAGCATACATAAATGAATTGTGCGAATTTGGTGAATCACTCAGTACACAGGTAAGGACATTTCCTGACCCGTGTTCATAATTGGCAGGATCATATCACTCAGGACTCGTGACCCTCAGTGGAAGTAAAACAGTGGTGTTGCTGAAAGGTTGCAGATTCGATTCCCAGGTGTGACAGTCCAGTTTGAGCAAGGTACTTGCTTCACTAAATATCCAGCTTTATAAGTGGATTGTATGTAAATAAATGTAAACTGGGTAAGTTGCTCTGCATAAGAGCATCTGCTAAATGTCTGTAATGTAATTTAATGGGTCACGTGGGTCAGTTTACGGCACTCCTGTCTCACACAGCCTATGAAGCTGTTCCATTCTGGATCAACAAGACAACATTACATCATTTTTCATAGTGAAAAAATATTAGGAATATGTTCAACAGCAGGCAAGAAATTAGCATATTTGTAAATGTTTCATAAGCATAACACAATATAATGAGCCTCTGATTACAAAATGTACATAATTGTATAATTACATACTGTATGTGAAGCAATGTTGTGAGCATGATGGGAAATATTTCTATATTTTGTTAGTTTTGGTCAGGAAAGTTATATATCTGCTGAACAGGTTTCTATATCCGAAAGGCGCAGATTCTGAAATCCTTCCTTCTCTGAGTTATCCAAACCAAACCAATCAAAAAAGTATAATCAATACTTAAAACAAATGAGAGCAGCTGCTGAAGGATAATAATTTAAATATTGCGATACTCATTTTCAGTGAATCAATAGTCAGTGACATGTTGATACTGAAAAGACCCCTCTCCCCATACATTGCAGACTCATTGCAGAACTGAATCACTGATGGACAAGCTGCACAAAGAAGGCTTAAATGTATCTCCCATTTTTCTCCCCAATGTGGATTTGCCAGTCGTGCCTCTAGAGCTACAGCCACGCCACATGCACCTGCACACTAGGAGTACTGCAAGGTGAAAGACATGCACTTCAAAGATGAACTCACCTACTAACCCAGGACATTTTTACACACTACAGTACTACAGAAGAGAACTAGCACCATATCTCTCACTGATGACAACCTGTTACCCTGTGGATGTTTGTCATGTCAGGGAACAGCCACAATTGTGAGGGGTTTGTGTTGAAATGTATCATATCAAAGAGGCCCGGAGTGCTGTCAAGGGCGTTTATCCAGAAATTATTCCTACTACTACTATACTTCCAGTCTGTGAGTGGCATGAGGCACACTGCCTCTTGTATGAAAAATCCCAGCCTGATATCCCTTGTCCCAGGCGGACTATTAGTTTTAGAATTTTTTCAAAGGTCAGTGAGTCTCTTGAGCACTGATTATGTTCCTTACTTGACATTTATTGATCTCATTACTTTTATGCTCATATATCAGGTTTTCCTTTTTTGTAACCATTTCCTGAGTTTAAGAACAGCTGTGCTGCTGGACGCATTAAAAAGGGCTGTGTGTGTTTAGCCAGACTTCGTTTATTCCTGTTTACCACTAAATAAATAAATAAAGACAGCTCCTATCTTTCTTTCTTTCTCTCTCTCTCTCTCGCTTTCTCTCTCTGTCTCTCACAATACCAATAAATTTTGCTCATTGTAATTATGAAGAAAGCCAACAGTAAATTTCACTTACATTTACATTTAGATTGCAAAATATTTCATTCCTATCAATCTGGAAAAGGGAAAAACTCTTTGAGAGCTTTGTTTTATCAGTACGCACAAATGGTGTGCACATGCATTACAGATGCACTTCCACACACAGCAAAGCATTGTGGGAATAAATCCTAGCCATCCTGCTCAATATCTTGGCCCCTATTTAGAGATGTCTGGAGTTTTTACTTCATAGGGGGCCCTTGCCCTCTGTACTCATTTTCGCCAATGATAATTCCGTACATGGTTTGCATGTGCATAAATATGTATATTATCCCCAGTGTAATCTTACAATAAAGGCATATTTTACCCCAAATGCTTGTTTATTGAAATATTCTCTGAGGGAGACCATTTTAATCTTATTTACGTCATTAATTGCAGGAACAGCCTTGAAGGAACTGTTCCTTGTCTTGAAGGAACAGCCTTATTAAAACAGAGCATGATGACTCTATGCGATAATAATGTACATATGCAAGTGGCCCAAAAACGACATTTAATACATTAGTGCATTTTAAGCCTCTTGTAGAAAGGTGGACACAGAGGGAACAGCAAAAAACCCATTCAAGAGCACTTAGCTACTTCCTTTTTACACTGAACATTTCCTCTGTGTAATGTGCACTTAGCAACTCAATTTTAGAATGAACATTTCTTCTGTGTAATGGTGACAACATGAGCACTTCCAAAAAATGAGGACAATTGTTCTAGCTGGTTTGGGATATATTAAAAGCACTCCACAGGTAAGAAAAGTAATCAGAATTAATTGCATGGATTAAAAGAATTTGGTTACTTACATTAATCTATTGACAAAGCACAATACAGTTGTTTAAGCAAGAAAGCAGAGTGAATGAGGATGTGCTAACAATGTTGTGGCTGAATTCACCCAATTATACCCAATGCCTGCAATATATAGATCTCTCTCTCCCTCCCTCTTTCTATTTCTCTTGGACACAACAATGAGTGGACTCTGGGGGAAATGAATGTCAGGAGCACAACGGACAGAAATCCCAATGCAATGAATGGCTCTATGAAACATTTTAGGTCATCAGGTCAAACATTTGAAACTCGTGAAAATTAATCCAATTTTTGGCTGTGAATTTCAAAAGACCATGTCTGTGCCAGCAGCATTTACAGTAGTCAGTCAGGCTCATGGGAAGACGACTACACAGAAAGATAATTCAATTGACGTGCAAACTGGCAATTCATAGCCTCTGCACAATTAATGCACACTCAGCTTCGAGGGAGCCTGGTTTATGATCAACCTTGTTCAACCTTGAGACATTGTAATTAAACTTGTCATGACATTATAATATTGTTTGTCACATTAGAATACAACCATTGTACAGCTTTTAAAAGTTTTTTTTAACATGCAACTAATACTTTAATTAAATGCAACAGAGTCAATCTGTGTGATCAAGTAAACGGCAAATGGGAACAATTCCGTCAATCAAACGATATGGTTTTTGCAGCAGTTAACTTTGCAGCAGGTTAACATGAAATTGAACAGAACTCACACATTTTAGACCTGAATGCATTTAGTTCGCAAGTTGACTACATTTTGACTGAACTCTTTTCACCTACCTTTTCACCTTTGACCACACACTTGGCTCAGATGCGGTCAATGGTGTGCGTGTAGGCTGTCCTTTGCAAAGTGCTTGACTGCAGCCGGAATATAAATGATTGCAGGATGATCACTATTCATAGAGCCTCAATAACAGATGACCAGTAGAATATTTATTGATTGTATTATACAAGTATACCCTGTTTAACACTTCCTGTTTTGCGCTGTATCACTCTGCATGCTCAGTGGACTGGATAAAAATAAAGAAACAATTTTTTGGTCAACAGGCGCTTCTTCCCAGGAACAGTATCTAAAACAGCACATCATATTTTATAACACGTTATGGATACTGTAACCAGTCCCTACTGTAACAAGTCCTCAAGATTCCACTAGCTTGCAACCGGGGTTCGATTCCACTGGCCACGGCAGAGTTGGCTCTGACTGGGACTGCCACTAGGGGGCGGCAATTTTCTGTCCGCCCCGGGGAGGGGGAAGGAGGCTGAGTTTGCTGTGTATAGGAGTGGCTCTGGAGTACCGGAGTTACGGTCGACGGCTTGGCGAGTGCCGTCTCGGAGGAGACGATACCTTTGTCACTGTCAGTCACAGGGCTAGGGCAGTGAACTCACAATGCGAGGGGGGGATTGGCATGAAAAAAGACAGGGTGTAATAGACTACTATATTGGGACAAAATGGGATAAAATTAGATACAAATTATAATAAAATCAAATAAAAATTCCAGTGGCTTGTACACATCCTTTATTAGTTGGCAGAAACAGATACAGACATGAGGACATGAATGAAAACAAAGTTACATTTGTATCATAGAAAGAACAATGTCAGTCGTTTCAACATGTCAGGGATGTGGTAGGTGTGGAACCAAGTGCAGGCAAGAGAGACCCAGAATGCGGAGATGCATTTAAGATATTTATTATCTTTAACGCTGGCAGGAATTGAAAGCAAAACCCTGTCTGCGAAAACACTTATTAGAAGGAACAAAACAAAACAAAATAACAAACGATCAGGAACAAACAAAACTAGCTAATCAGAAAATCCAAAACGTATACCAAAACACAGAATAAACTAAACACAGGAACTCTAAGAAACAAACAAGAACACGAACAAACTTTTCAAGGAGGCAAGAACACAAAACAACAGCAGGTATGTCAAAGCAAAGCAAGACAATGTTCAAGCAACAAACTGAAGACGCCAGCTGGTTAAATATCCTCCCGGTTAATTATCCACAGCTGCCCGTCATGACCTTGATTGGCTTTGCGCATTCCTGGTGTGTCTTTCACTTTTCCTGATAGGAACTTGGGGGGAATGCCTGTTTTCTGGTCGAGTCATGACACAACATATCCTTTTTTTATCTTTCAGATAAACTATGAGGTGAAAAGGGGGCCCACAGATGGTTCAATCGGTAAAAGCACTTTTCCCAGAGTGCAGGTTGCCCAGTGCAGCCGGGGTTCAATTCTGGGGGCGGCGATTGGGCCATGGTTTACAAATCCACCCAAATCCACCCATATATAAATACACCCAAAGCATCTATATTAATTCAATGTTAAGGTGACCCCTATACTCTTTTTCATTTAACACTATGTACTGCTTGCATTCATCCCTGTGCAAAAATGCAGCTTAGATATTTAATTTTGTCTATATATATATAATTTTGGGATTGCATATTTTATATTTAGACAATTTTTTTTTGGTGGGGGGATACATTGTAAAATAAATGTATTTTATGTCACATTCGGCACATTATATGAAACAAACTCAAATATATGCTTAGAGAGGACCATATGATTCAAATGTGATTTTCTTCATAATCAGAAGTTTCATCTACAGAATTTTCCCTGTGGGAAAACTGGAAAGGGAAAAAGACATATTACATGTACAGTTAATATGAACCTTACTGCTAGACAGACAGTAAATTGCGGACTGCAAAATTGACTTGGTCATCACCTTATGGATAGAAGATGTGCCTTTTCCTATGCCCCTTCTGTATTTCAGGAAAATGAAAATGTTTTTATATATAAAAACTGGAAATAAAAATAGAGGTCTGACTTTCTGGCTTTCATCATTCATCCATTTCAAAAAGTGTAATGGAAACCTAATGTCAGTGATTAAAGCTTTCAGCTTTAAATGATGCAGATTAGAATGAAAAGTTATCGTCTCTCTCGCAGTTCCTATATTTTCACATGAAGTTTAAATGACCCTGAATGCAAAATCAAGCAGCGTTATTACTATGATTCAACTTGTCATCATTCACCCCTCTGTAATGGAAGGATACAAAAAAAATCTGAATTTGGTTACTTACCACATGCCTCTGTTGAATTTACGGTACCTGCAATATGCGTACTCCTTAACTTTTTTTTAAAGAAATCCAGGGAAAGTACCGGTTTCCAGTTTTCACACCTGCTTCTGGTCCAGTTCCCTAACCACTACACCACACTAGAGTGATTACTGCATTACAGTTTCCGGCCTCTGTTTTGACACCACAAATGATATAATGATATATTGATGGTTGATAATAATGCCACAGGATATTTTGATGGTTGATAACAGTGCTACAGGATTGTGAATGCGCATTTACGGTGTGTCAAAACATCATTTCAGGGCCCAGTTTTCAGACTGGCGAAAAAGCAGCACAAAGCCCAAACTTGTACAGCACTTCATTCAGCAACAGGCCAGAACCCTTGAGAAAGAACAGCTAGTGCCACAGACAATATATTTTCATTGTGAGCTTTGGGATTTACTCTACCATATCAGCAGTGTCAGAGTTGTGTTACAGTGAATGAAAACTGAGAAATGGGGGGATGCAGGGAGGCTAGGGATGGTATAAAAAACAGTGTTGTCACAGAATTTCTGTGAAGTTTCCTTTTATATCTGGAGAATACAGAGTTGTGACACAAGGTGTTAAATCATTGAAGCGACTTACGTGTCCCTTCTCACTGTATTTCTTTAGTAGGGACCTTATTAATTAGGGTAAACTTAAAAACATTCAAGACATTACACACACATACACATATATATATATATATATATTGCGAGTAACCTTATATATATATATATATATATATATATACCTTCGCAACCAGATTGTTGGAAAACATGAAAATGTAATTGGCTACAGACGTATTTCACAACTTCTGAATCTTCCAGTAAGCACCATTGGGGGCATTATCCATAAGTGGAAGCAACATCACTCCATCATCAACCGGCCACGCACAGGAGCTCCTCGCAAGATTTCTGATCAGGGAGTCAGAAGGATACTTAGAAGAGTAGCCAAAGAGCCAAGGACCACTAGGAAAGAGCTCCAGAAAGACTTGGAGGCAGCAGGTACAACTGTGACAGAAAGGACAGTAGGCAATGCACTCCACCACCATGGCCTCTGTGCACGCTCAGCCCGCAAGACTCCACTACTGAAAAAAGACATGTTGAAGCTCGTTTTAAAGTTTGCCAAACAACATTTGGACAAGCCGGTGAACTACTGGGAGCATGTACTCTGGTCAGATGAGACCAAAATTGAACTTTTGGCTGTCACACTTAAACACACCATGTTTGGAGGATAAATGGCACTGCACATCACCCAAATAACACTATACCAACAGTGAAGTTTGGAGGTGGAAGTATCATGATGTGGGGCTGTTTCTCCTCTCGTGGTACTGGCAGACTTCATATAATTGAAGGAACAATGAATGGAGCCATGTACAGAGAGACCAAACCATAGCACTGAGACGGCACTTATTAAAGTTGTAACTGACTTACTGTTAGCATCGGATACTGGTTGTGTTTCTATTATAGTGCTCCTTGACATAATATATGCCATAAGTGCTGCTTTTGACACTATTTGTGCAATTAGATCTGAGAGTTATTTGCCTTTCCCCATAGTTATGAGTGACAAATGGATTACCTGTGTTACCTCATTTTGTACCCCAGCGAAACAGGAAGCCATGGGAGGCCACAATAAATTGAAAACTTAAAGAAGTAGTATGTTAATGCAGATTTATTTTGTTAGATTTTATTTAAAATAATTATTAGGGGACACATATCTTTTTTGGGGAAAAGTATTACTTGTTACACAAAATATTTTCTCTAAGCAATTGTATTAGTGTAAAAGAATATACACTTCCAATTTGCTGAGCATAAAATATAGATCATTACCTGTATTTTTTAATTTTTGCAGGTTCCTTTGCTCATATTTATGAAGGGTGTGAACAATTTTCGAGGATATTGTATATATATGCAGTATGTGTGCATGTGCGTATGTGTGTGTTTGTGTGTGTGTGTGTGTGTGTGTGTGTGTGTGTGTGTGTGTGTGTGTGTGTGTGTGTGTGTGTACAATGCGGAAAAGCTTTGAATTTTGGTAGTGTACAAATTTGAAGGATATAAATGAAAGTAATGAGTAATGACAGGGAAAATAGTTTTTAAACTGTGAGGCTTGGATTGAAAATGTGATGTTAAACATTTCACATTAACTTTGACTTACAAATAAATGCATGCGTCTGTTTATTTACAGAACCGTTGACGAGTTCGGCCATTACCATTAACTCACCAAACTGTTTGTTTGTGCTTGCTTGTTGTTTTATACTCTGGAAATAATCTCATGCATCTGTTGAAAATTAAATTGTTATAAAAGATAAGAAGGATTTACATGGGTAAGACTTAGTAGCTATGTGTAAGTTAGAAAGTGACGGACACTCTCCTGAAGTAGCGCAGTTATTAGCCCGCCGCATTCTGTTGGAAGAGTTTCGTTTCGTTTCAGAACCTTTGTGCATGGACAGCGCTGCGTTGCAAACTAGCAAGCAGACAAGCATCTCTTATATGGTGGGCATACCAAACGCATAATAGACAAACACAAACACTATCTTTGGCAAATATTACAAGCGATTTGTTTAGAAACTGTGTTTCAGTGCAGTATGTCAAGTTCTGTTATAACATGATGATAAGAACTCTATTTTGTATTTCACCGTATCTTAACGTTAGATATCTTAGTATAATAGAGTATATAAGCCCATACATATGCTGTCGAATATGATGTATATTGTATTGCAATTATTGTAATCTACATCGCCAATGCAGGTGATGGCTTGCACTGCTTTTACGGAACTTTACCAGCTACTTAATAAAAATCTATAGTAACCGCGGAACACATAGGTTATAGTTGCACATGTCTTGAGTTTGCATGTGGGAAAATAACATCCCTAAATAATTGCTGAATGACGAATACGGTCAATGTAAAAACGAAGGAACGTTAG
Source organism: Aldrovandia affinis (assembly GCA_029706075.1). NCBI lineage: Eukaryota > Metazoa > Chordata > Actinopteri > Notacanthiformes > Halosauridae > Aldrovandia > Aldrovandia affinis. The sequence goes on from JAINUG010000022.1 coordinate 7,471,386, forward strand.
TTGTGACTTTAATTTGGAAGCACTGCCTTAGATACGATCTCGGAGGAGGGAGGTAAAAGTAAATAAAAGACGACGTGATCTCCAATCAAAATATGCGTCGTACATCGCACATTTGCAGCCATTCCAAGGCTAATTTGTCTTAATGACTTGCGGGGTCACACTTCCTTTATCAAACACTGTCGGCTGGTGCGCGCAGAAAGCTCAATATGGTACTAATGAATTACTAAAATATGACAGTCGTATTTTGGATGCCTGAACTGATTCAGAACACGAAGATTTATCTTCTCTTCTCTGTTTACATTTAAAACCCTGTCCTACGTAAAGTACGGATATATACTATATGACAGAGTCATGCTTGCTAATTATTCAAACCCTTCGTTGGAGAGTGGATTGATAACGCTGTGCACGCGGAAGCTGTGGCTGGATCTTTGAGCATGAGGTTGTGCCGCGAGAAGGCAGGTAGTGACACAGCCGACATCGCACGAGACAAAACATACAAATCGACCAGTCAGTCAGCGCGCGCGTGAAACCCGAAGCTGAGTATGCGACAAGGCACGTAAGCTGAAGCATCACGAAACTGGATACTAACGGCGTGCTCTACCGAGATTGTCTATTTGAACTCAATTGAAGTGCCAACTTCTGGATACATATTGATATTGAATTACTGCACACCAAAATGGACGTTTGATTAATTACTTTTAAATCCTGATAGAGGCATCTACTTTTAGGAAAGGCAAACTAACGCATGCCTCTGTTGGATCTTAATACAGAGGAATAGTTTCTAAGAAGACTGTAGACAGTCGTCCTCTTTATTTTAAAAGCGACTCTGGAAAATCCATACTGACAGCACGTTCTGTTTGTGAAATTATTGCGAAATACCATTGCCTGAACACTAGTCTCAAGGGATTCGTTGCTTAAGTGGATACGTTAGGGGTTTTCCTCCTGTGCCTGGCGGGATAAAGGATTTGCATTTTAATGCACCAACAAAAAAATCAACCATGGCACGTGCTGATGTTCGCACCGAAAGTGTCGTTGACTCGTTTTAGCGGGTTCACTACGTCCAGTGTTGTCAACGACTGTGGGTGTCTGTAGTGAAACCGAGAGCCGCAAACCAGGTAAAAAAGGCTTCGTGTGGACACTTATACACAGCTGCTTCTGCCAGGGAGCTCTTCTTGGTCGCTAAATAACCCACGCGAGCGTCGAATCTCTACATATGGGACACATCGGACCGCATGGCGTGCTATTACCTTGTCATCAGCTCCACGCACCTCAGCAATGGCCATTTCCGGAACATTAAGGGAGTCTTCAGGGGTCCCATCCGCAAGACCGCCGGGAATGAATCACCGGTAATGTACCTCTGCGGTTAGATCATTGCATACAGGGGGTAACCGGGCTGTGTGTGCGTTTCGTATCCACAGACCTAGCTGCTGCTGTAACATGGTATAATCTAAGGAATGGGTCAAGCAAATTTTACGAAGTTTTAGTCAGAATTATTCCTGTAATCGCAACTGTAGGCTTCTACTACAGTGGGCTATATTGAGGCAACCTTATCAATTGCTTTTGTAAAATTAAATTGCCCTCCTTGTTAAGTTGTTTCCGAATTGCACGAGTGAAGGGAAAGTCAAAAGTACCTAAACAATTATCCGTTATTTAATTTCCATCAAAACGGCATTTTGTTTTACAAAACATTGTTTACTGAAGACATTGTTCTCTAAAAAATTTTTTTTGTGTACATTGTTTCTCAAGGGGATACATTTTGATTAATCCATTTATGGTTTGCATTGCAGGGAATGCAGGGGAAATAGAATTATAAAAAATGCAGATATTTCAGGAATAATGTTGTCCAAACCTGCCATACAGCCAGCCCCAAAGTTGTAAGCAGCCCTGGACCAACTAACTTATATGTTATTTGCAGCTGTGCAGGTAAAAACCATTACTGAAAATGTATGTTTTATCCAGAGCGACGGTCCATAAGTCTAAAACAGCTGTGTGGCATTGTTTAGACTGGAGGACTGAAAGATCCTCAGCATGATGTATGTGTGTACTTTGTGAGTGGAACATGTGTCTCGTTTTGCCTTTGTTACAGTTGCAGGCTTCTGTACAGATATTTGTTCAGAGCTTTTTACAAAAAGTGGAACGCACACAAGTAAGCAAGGCAAAGGGCTTGGATGGTAATGTAATGGGATGAAAGCATCTAGACCTGTTGGTATTGTGGTAGTGATTGTGCTTGTGGTGTAACCCCCCTCAAACACCCCCCACTGGCTGAGTTACTTAGCTTTCAGAACTGAGTTTATGGCCTCATGGCAGTCCTCCCAGAAAGAGACATGCCTAGTGTAATTTGACTTGTAGCAAGGCTGAGTTCACTGTGGCAGAATGTTGCCCATAAGACATGCCACCTGGGCAGTGTATCTGTGTGGTAGCAAGCTGGTAGGTCTTGGCCTTGATGTGTTAACGGTGTTTATCTTTCACTGATAGGCCAGATTTGTGGCATGGTTCTTTGGGTTGGTAGCTGAGGGAGTTGAGGGTCTGAAGGATGTTAAGTCCAGGACAGAGCTCATGCTTCAACACACACACACACTCACACACAAACACACACACACACACACACACGCACACACACACAGACAGAAACACATGCACACACCCTCATGCTCACACACGCTCGCACACAAACACATGCACACACCCTCATGCTCACACACACGCACACACACACACACACACATCACACACACAACCTCCCTCGGACTGCAAGACCAGCCTTATTTATTTAATAATTCATTATTTGAAAGGCTGTGAGCTCACTGGGCATGAAATGCAATATGTTTTATTTTATTTTTATGATTCACAACTGCCAACTCTGTTCTAAAATGTGTTATCAAATTCCTTGGCTGGGTGAGTGGGCTCTGTGCAACTTGTGCTCATTTTAGGAGTTTATTCCCATGAATTGTCCTGAATGGAATTTGGCCGTTGTTGTGTAGAAAGCGTGGCACTGCCACGGAGAGCCATGGATCGAGCAACACGGTGCGGCACACTGCTGCATTCTCCCCAGCTCGTCCCTGGAGGCTTCTGTAGTCCGTGCCAAAGAAATTAATATTCAACCAATCAAACGCACCTGCGCTGCGGCACTCTTAAGTCGATTATAAACATTAAACAGAAGATAATTATTGAAAAGCACAGTTTGTAGCTCAGAGCGTGACAATTTCCTAATCTCCTGCAACGCATGTGAAATTTGCGAATTTTGGTAAGAGTGTACTCCAGTAATTACAAATGATTTATGATCTCTGTCCATTTAAAATGAGCTTGCAGAACTGATAACAAGTCAAATAAGAAAACCAGGGGCAAAGCTGAAACAAAATGAGTACTCCCTCCTGTGAGTGTCGTGCTGTGTCTTTCACGCACAATGGGAATGAGTGCTCGACAAGAGAACAGCCACGAGTAATGAGTAAACAAGCACATGGAACCACAGGCAAACAGACGCTTCATACAGTTAGTGAGGACTGAAGAAAAACAAGATCAAACAGATCAAACAACTTCTGTTTTGCTACCGTTTAACTATCACCTCATATGTCTGTGTGTGTGTGTGTGTGTGTATATATATATATATATATATATATGTATGATAATATATGGTATAGATGGTAGAGGTAGAGGTGCAGGAATCAAGCAATCTTGTTTACATTGGAAGTAATTTTGATTTTAGCGGTGCCAGTGCAGATTTATTCCAGATTGTTTTCAAGTGTAGTCAAATCCCCGGCTCACTGCTGCCGATTTGGTGAGCGGGACTATCACACAGGCTGTGCACTGCTGCTTGAGACACCACTGCTGTTCCTGGGACTGCCACCAGAGGGCCCCTACCACTGTGCACAATGATCCTCTGGTTCTGGAACTCCCTGCAGAGACGAGCAAGGGGTGCTCATGTCATAAATAGTCTATAGCTTTGATCATTTCCCCGTGATTTATTCATGCATGTTCTCGAGTATGTATGTATGTATGTATGTATGTATGTATATATTCATGCGTGTATTCATCTAGACAGATATTTGTAATATTTATCTTGTCATATCGCTTTTTACAATTTGAAGTACAGGTACACATGTTTCAAAAATGATTATGCCATCTGCTCTGCACAGGACAAGACATTTCACCTGCCATGATGCAACCTACATTTTTCATTTAATTTGACCTCATTGGAGTTTTGCCATGTTTCTGAATGCTCCAGAAAGAGTGCTGTAAACCGTATCACCACGAGGATCACCATACATATTTTCTGCAGAATTTCCGTGGTTCTTATTAAAACGAAGAGAACGTACAAGAAATAAAGGAACGTTGTGTTTGATTATGCATGTGCTTTTGTTTATATTAACGAGCAGATTTAAAAAAAAAGATGAATAGTGTAGTTTATATAATATTCAAAGAATTTAAAAAAATAAGGACATGTAATCTGTATTTAATTAACTCTAGAATGCACATGTTGAAAATAGGAAGTAGAAATCCCTTCAGTGAACTAGCCTCAGAACAGAGCCAGACATTTCACCGGATGTAAATTACTTGACGTATAAAACCCGGAAAAATACATTGCAACATGCCACATCTCACTTTTGAAATCCCTGTCCTCTGGGAGAGGCAAGTATGCCTTTACCTCAAAACAGCACATGGTGACATAAAGAAGGCAGGGCATAGATTAGGCAGGGAATTATTCATGTCACAGCATATAAATATTGCATTATATGGAACCCTGTCCGTTTATCATCCATATGTAGTAGTCCGGACGTTTTTTTGTAATTATTCCACATTGCAATTTGCTGAGCAATTTTTAGGTTGCAAAAATAAATCAAAGGGTATACTGAAGCACTGAACCTAATGAAGTTGTCAAAAACGATTGTGAAAGTGAGAGTAATGTCATCAGGTGACATATGAAGGCAGATGAAAGCAAAGCCAGTGGCACTTCTTAGAGTACATTTCCCAGGATGTTTTGGGGCAGAGTGATTAGGCTTTTGTCAGTTGCAGAGCCTGAGCGATGTCACAGTGAACATGACTGAAATTACGCTCGCAAACTAATTTCAAATCTGTGTTTTCTGCGTGAAGAAAAACACATAATCTCAGGTCACACGACATATATTTTCAGACTTTTGTGAAGTACGCATGTACAGAGGTATTGCTTGATATTCAAAACATATTCATAAAAAAAACACAGTTACCCACGATTAGCCATGGTGACCCGGTTACTCCATTGTTGTCCTTTTTGGATGTTAAATCCTAGATGGTCAAGCATTCATTAGGCTATAGAGCAAAGTCTCAATATACTACTTAGATGGTCAGCTCCATATTCCTAAGACTGAAAGTTATGTCTCTGCTATTGTTAAGTCTCTGAGTTTTCTGATTTGCTAGTTCATTGTGAATATTCATGAAAGGTTGTAGACAGAGTTTCCATTGATAGCATAACAACAGAGACTGCACCATAATCTCCTGTTACCAACCAGAATCTTCTACCATAATAGTTAATACAGAAGGATATCATGAGCTGACCATCTGGTTTGTATATAGAATTAGCTCTGTCTGGGTTTGCACTAGTTTAGCATCCTGGTTTGTGATCCTCATTAAATCATCACAGTTTACTGGTTAGAGATCCTTATTAAATCACCATAGTTTCCTGGTTAGCAATCCTTATTAAATCACCAGTTTCCTGAGTAGCAATTCTAATTAAATCACTGGTTTCCTGGTTAGCAATCCTTATTAAATCATCAGTTTCCTGATGAGCAATTCTCATTAAATCACTGGTTTCCTGGTTATCAATTCTTATTAAATCACCAGTTTCCTGGTTAGTGATCCTCATTAAATCACCACAGTTTCCTAGAAGACTGCACACCATGACAGCTGTGCTGAAATATGCGAAAGCCTTCATCTTCATCTGTTTAACTATTTTTGTTTAGAGTTGCATTTAGCTGAAGGTCTATGGTGGGTCCCAGGATAGCAGTTTATTGAACATCATTAGTGGGGGAAACTCACTCACAGTCAGGTAAAAAAAAAATATTGAAAAAGGCAAATTACTGCAGGTATGACATGAGTTAAAATCTACAGCAGCTGAGCCTAAGGGCAGCCACAGCATGCACTAAAGGGAACATTATTGAGCTTCTCTCACTATGCCCTTGTATTAAAATGCCCCCCGTAGAGTTTTTGTTCAGGCAGCCGTGTCAGATCTGGGTTCTTTTACTTTTAATTAGAAATAACATTGAATCCAAGTGTCAATTGCACTAAAAGGCTTTTATTCACTGGTTTGGGATGGGACATGAGATTGAAATGTAAATGTAGGCAGAGTTGTTTATTTTATGTAAAACGGCTCAGGGGACAAAAATGATGTCGCCTCAATGTCGAGATGCCTGGGAGGGCGAAGTTCCAGGTCGTTTCACGGGATTGTGTTTTTGTACCTAAAACGCCACTTCACATTAACCTCTTCCTGTCAGCCTTCCTGATGCCATGAGAATTAGCATAATGCACAATTCATAAATGTATTATGATTAATCGTTGTAATTGTTTATGATCTGAATAGCTATGGGTTAGTTGTGCATGGTTTGATTGGTCAGGTTCTAAGCTGTCAAATGAGCTCTCGCTGGCTTCCCGTGGTCTCTGTTGGGCTGAGATAGGTCAACGCATATCTGACCAGTCCAGCTCTGTTGAAAATATTTTTTCTGGCGTCTTTTCGCTGACTTTGTTAATTCATGAATTATTATTAATGAGGAGTACTGTGCCACTCATTTACACTTCAAAGCACCATTTGTTCTTAAAGCGTGTCTGCTATTTTTTGAAAATGAGAAGGGGGAAAAAGGAGTAAAGGGGAAATAATGACTGCGGTTCTTGGTGAGGTAGTCATCCTCAAAGAAGTACAGCCTTAACCGAATTCCATTACCTGTATCCCATCTCTTCATCTCAGTTTCTAAGATCTGGACCTTCCCCATTTGATCATCTCATTCCGGTGCTTGTTACTCTGGATGGTCCGGCTTTGTTTGATCATCCCTGTCCTGTGTTCATTAGTCTGGTTGACCCTGCTCCGTGTGATCATCTCGGTTCGGTGTTTGTTACTCTGGCTGGACCTGCTCCGTTTGCTCATCCCAATCTGTTGTTTGTTACTGTGGCTGGCCCTTCTCCGTTTGATCATCCCAGTTCGGTGTTTGTTACTGTGGCTGGTCCTGCTCCGTATTCTCATGAGGGCCCAAGAATTCAGGTGAAAGGCTTACTTATTTGTGATGTGGACCTTAATGGTTGTCAATAGGAGCATTTTGCTGAAGTCAGGCAGAATGGCTGGGGCACTTGCCAGCGCAACATTAATAGAGAGAAACAGCATGAATCTAATATTCAGCGCCGAGGCCCTGGCTACTGGCTGTCCTCAGAGGTTGCCTGTCGGAAACTCTTTGCTTACCCTGACGTTAGCACGGCTGCAGGAACACTGATCACAGCGGAAGTTACATGAATCACTGCCCATTTCTTCTGTGCGTGATTTATTTAACATTTTTACTTAGCCCAATATTCTGTATTCAATGGTAACAATGGGTATCAATGGGACACAGAAAAGCAGATGATGAGGTGACAAATGTACCATAGTGGTTAATGAGCTAGGTTTCTGAACTTGTAAAGGGGATTATGCCAAGCACATAAAGAAAGCGATGGTAAGTCATGGCTAGTGGTGTAATTCCACTGTGACTTATTATGTGGTACAGAATGCTCAGGCAGAAGCACATCCCTCCATCACAGTGCTCCCCAGGTTGTGTTTGAAAGCATGACTCAAAGCAAAGGCAATCAGACATACCCCATTAATTTTAGATCAAACTACACCCAATTCATCCTCCCTTTCACTCAAATGGGTATACACTTATTTACCAATGTTTCGCCGAAACACAGATGGTCCAAGCCCACATACCATCTCAGTTGCCATTTTCAGAACCAGGCTGCGTTTATGCTGTGAATTTGAAGTCTTTAAGGTTCAAGGCATAAAGGTTTAACTCGTTGCGAGGCTCGACACACTGCATGATCATCCCTCCAGCATAAACAAGAGTGTTTGTCAAATCTTCTCTTAATGATACTACATCCTCAGGGGGCACTTTATGATGAAGCTGATAGATATCAGCACACAGATCGATTAAAAGGCGATATATATATATAGCACAGCCGTGTATGCTTTCAACAGTTTGCCATCAATCTTAATTATTCTAAAGTGCCTGCTAACAATTGGGTCCCTTTGCTGTGAAAGGGTTGTTGAGAGTGATATATCGTTGCACTGTGTGTACCATCAGCTACATTTATTGGCCCCACTGTAACCGCAGACCATAGTGCTTATGCCTGAGTGACTGAGCAATCATTTTCTAATAACTACGGATTGAAAAAAAGCAAGCGGTAAATAATAAATTGGTATGGAGAATTACCGGGGAAGGCAGGGTGAGAAATGGGTGGAAATCAATGGGAGGAGTCAAAGAGCATTGTTAATGAACAACGGCAACAACGGCACAAAGAAGCAGACAGACAGATAAACAAAAGCCTGGTTGTAAAATAATCAATCTCCAGAAAAACAATCCCTGCTTCTGCAAAACAATGCACGTGCTTGGGGGTTGATCCGTAGCTTCGGCTTCACAGCCACACGGAAGACGCAAACGTTGTTTTCTGCTTCTGAAGGTTCAATAAAAAAAGTTTAAATAATGTGGCTCGAACCCTTGGTCCTGTGTGAAATTCCCAGGGAAAAACCTCACACAAAAGAAGAGTTATGTGTTCTCTTACTCTGTGTACTATGTCTGGTGCAGCCCCCCTTAATATAACGTGACTAATGTTCCAATTAGCCTTAATTGTTGGTTTGGCTAACCCTGCTGCATAGAGCACAACTCCCACCCCAAACTCTCAGAAAGACTGATTATTACCCACAAGCCTTTACACCCTCCCAGCTCTTAAAAATGTCAGCATGATATTTATTCACAAAAGCTCAGTAGTCCCTCCATTCACCCTCTCCACCTCTCCCACAGAGGTGCACACAACACATCCACCCAATCGTCAATGTTGTGACCCATAATTCTGGTTTGGTACGGCTTGCTAAGCCAAAAGGTGCGCAGTGTATAATCCTCAAACTTAGCAGCTGAGGCACCAAATTGCTAGCTGATGCTTTAGAATAATTAAATACAAACTGCTGAAAGTGCACAGGGCCATACTATAGCGAGCACTTTAATATGTCCGCTCTGTCTGCCATCTGAAGAAAATTATCGGAGGATTCTCCCCGAGGAAGGAGACATCAAGAATAAAGTGCAACAAATAAGTATAATTCAATAAGGCTCAGTAGGAACTCTATATACAGTATTGTTTCATAGGAACATCATCACATCATCATCACCAACCTAGATAAATATACATATATATATGGCTGCCTGCCCCTTTAACTCTTGGGAGCCACGATAGCCCTGAGGACTACACTTCCCAGCAGCCTGCAGTCCCACACCTGGCCACAATCTGAATTCAGTGAAGCAATTGGGACTCCTGGCAGCTGATATCAATTTGGGACTGTATAAAGAGGACTGTTTTGTGTCACATTGGGTGGTGTTGTAGGGTGGAGTGTAGAGAGTGGTTTGGTAGTTAATGTTTGATGGTTGAAGTTTGCTGCTGTTTTCGGAAAGATTCTTTAAGTCATAAAGAATCAGAAATCATAAAGAAAAAAGAAAATAAAGTATTGATGACTACTTTATTTTCTGTTTTTGTAAATAAGTTAATAAAATAATTGTTTTGTCTTGGAATTCTGCCTCCTCTGGAGTTCTTCCATCACCTATACCCTCTAAAAAGAGTGTAGGCCCAGATTGTAACTGCTCAGGCAGATACTATAGGTCCATATTCAATCAACATTTGTCCTTGACTTTGACTTACAAATGCATGCAAGTGCAAATTTTCTTCAAGGCAATCACAATTTTTTCTTTTTTAAAATGTATCCTTTATTTAACCAGGATAGTCTCATTAAGATGAAGAATCTATTTTGCAAGAGAAAATGCATTTGTGAGGCAAAAGGCTCACGCTTGCAATTAACTGTCAGTCTGGTTGGGAAAAATGTTGATCGAATCAAGGCCATCATCTTACAAACTGCTGCAGTGGTTTTGATGACAAAGTGAGGTAGGTCACCACTGTTTACTTATACGTTCATTAATTTTATCATGCAATTTTCTATTGCACTCAACACCAAGTTGTTTTTTGCCAGCTGAGGAGACCTGTGTTAAAATAGATCTGTGATGCATTATTATTATTTTCTCCACTTTTGGTCTCCTCAGCTTCTGGTCCGGAGAATCTTCAAGTTAGATTAGACAGTTTTTAAATGGGCAGGCACTAATGTTTTCAATTTTAATGAACCCTTAATTAATGTTTAATTTCCAACCTCTCTTTGAGGACAAATTTGCATTCACTAAATTATCAGATGTCAAATGTAAGCCTTTTTAACGTTGCTCATTTGCTGCTTTAATGTTTCTCAGTGTTTATCTGCATTTCGTCTCTCTGTCTGTATTCTTTATTTCTACACATATACAAAATATTATATTACTTATCATCTTAAAGACAAAGAGCTGAAAGATAAATAGAATATGGTAGTAGGCTTCATGTATAGTGTTCCGTTAATTTGCCTCTTTTTTTAAACTTGTTAAATGAATTTTGTATTCCCACACACATTTACTTGACTGCAGTGCACAGGCTAAAAAACTAATTAATTATGAGGGGAAATGAATGGGCACTCCACATCGTTTTTGGATCAGAGAGCTTTTGGCATAAAAGCTCATTTGAGTAAGTGGAAATTGATATGACAGGTAGTGCAAGGCCAGGCTGGGAAGATAAGCAGTCCCAGAGGCATGTGGTAAGGGCTCTTTGCTGCCCGAGGGTCTGCATTAGGTTGTACAGGTGAAAGACTTCTGTGTACATGCAACATTCTGATGTTGAAAACGGACAGGCGAAGCAAAAAGGCAGTGGATTGCGCTGAGGGCATAATGTTACAATGTTGCCATGCTTCAACCTCCCTCCCATTGTTGCCTGTCCAAGAAGACAGTAATGGAAGTTGCAGGAAGTTGTGGTTTACAGTCTTCCCAACACCCCTGAAATGTGAATATCCCAATATTACTCATTGTGCTTGCTCACAGCGCAAGGGATGGAGGTGTCTGAGTCTCTGGGTTTTCAGATTTGTTGTTTTGGTTGTGAGTGTACATGTACTGAAGGTCCATTTGTTTGAATGTTATTCCATTTGGGTCCCGACACAGCAAATTCATTTGGTTTATTTCTTTAATGTGATTCTTAAAACTAGACTCTAGTCTATGGTAGTTGAGGAAAAAAAATATTTTGGGGTTAATACTGTATGTACCCCATCTTATTTTTGTACAAAGTAGGCTGGAATTTCTCTGTGCTTTTCATTGGATTAATGGTAAGAAGGGAAGGCATTCATTTGAGCGAATTAGCAATATTATATTTAAGTAGTGCTGATAGTAAAGTAGTCCCAATAATACAGTTATTTATTTCCCAATGAAATTACTCTCACATTTATCCTTTATCGTATATTTTGATGTAATGACATACGTTGACCAATTTATTTCCTAAAATATATGTTATTACCATTAAAGCCATGGTTGACAGCAAGTGAAAATGTAGCCCCAATTTAGCTAATATGCTAAGAATGCTATGTTTGGAACTGGAATTGGTTATTGAAGTATGAGGTTTATGGACCATTTATTTAAGGGCCTTCCTGAGTGCCACAAATTTGAACTTCTAATGAATTTATTACCAACCTATGAATCTACTCACTAGTTGCATAATTTGCACAATAACAGTGGTAACAAGGGTTTTACCAAATATTTACTGTACATCAGGGTAAAACAGAACAAAACACAGAACCAGTTTATTACTACAACTGTATGTAGTCTCTTCAAATGCATGCGTGTTTTGCCTTTCCAATAAACATGAGATTGAACTTCCCTATGAAGACAGGATGATGAAAAGAATGAAAAAAATAGAAATTCCCTGTTGTTATTACTGGAATCATGTCAGACGTGAGCATATCCAGTTAAATTGACTGAGTGTGTAAAATGGCGGGTTTGGTTCAGTTTAACCCCTATGATGATCTATTTAACAAATTGAAGTACATTATTCCATTTTTATGATTCTGTTCTTCCACTTTGTCTTACACAAGAGCTTGATAGTCATTGAAATATTGTAGAGACATAGGAAAAAATGTACTACCATACCAAGTTTTTTATAAAAACACACAGCGCAAAAAAAAAGCCTGTAAACAATACAGTAAAGTCATTTTTCAGGTGAAAGAGGCGCTGTTATTAATAGTTGTTTGGGAACAGAGTTTGGTTGCAATTTCCAATCCTGAATGAGGGAGAGCCGTTCTACCCTGGAGAAAGGTACTAGTGCAGAATTAATTTTGCAAAAATGTCCAGCAGAAAAAATCAATGTGATATAAGCTCTGTGGGTGGACACGGATAAGGGTGTCTATGAGGCTAATCAATCATTTTTAACCTAAAACCCCACCTGTTGTAAATCAAGGCGGAGGTTTGGTAAATCACATGGAGGCTGAGATGAGCAAAACATTTTTACATCCATTCTGTTTCGATCCTCCTTATTTAATGAAACGTGAAATATTGAAAATGGAAAACCATCGGTCTAGCCCACACCTCCACCGTGGTCAGCACACACTGTACATGTTTCCATTGTTCTAGCCCACACCTCAACCTTAGTCAGTACACAGTGTACACGTTACGCTCATAAGTGACATTGCGGTCGACAGCAAGCTAAATCACCACACTCTTGCTATTGAAAATAAAAAAGAAGCCACATGCTTTTCACGTAAAGTAAGCGAATCTGTGCGACTTTTTTTATTTTATTATTATTATTATCTTTTTATTTTACCCAGTTTTTCTCCCAATTTGGTAGCCAATTACCGCTGTGCTTAGTTCAATCCCCCTTCCCTCATAGTTTGCTGCCGTAGTCCTGTGACTGGCAGTGACAAGGGAGAAGCGCTGCCTCCTCCGAGACAACACTGGTTGTGCTGCCGACTGTAATTCCGGTACCCCAGAACCACTCCTGTGCGCAGCGAACTGTGTGTGTCGGCTTCCCTCTCCCCTCCCTGGGGTGGCCAGCCAATTTCCGCCCCGATGGCACTCCTGACCAGAGCCGACTCTGGCGTGACAGGGAATCGAACCCCGGTTGCTGTGGCCAGCGTCAGACGTTGAAACCACTAGACCACGCGGGAGGCCCTGTGCGACTATTTTTGAAAAAGAGACATCACTCAGTTTGTTCAGACGCTGGTCTTTCTTCTGCTGAACCTCATTACACTTAGTGGGGCTGGAGATGTACTTGCCTCAGCACATGCATATACACCCAGCTACAGCATCTGGAAAGGTAAGGTAGTGTGTGTGAGGTTAGATCAAGCAAGTTGGTTCCACTAACAAGTAGGGCTAGTACCCAGCTAAACTAAACTAAACATTTGAAGAATTTCAAAGAACACTGTGGTTAGATTCCCATTTGGTTGTGAGGTAAGTTTATGATGAGAACGTTCCCCAAAAGGTCCTAGAACTTATTTAATGTTGCAAGCAAGTTCTGTCAAAGTTGCAGAAAAACATTCCAGGCATGGACTATGTCACATATAATCATACTGGTAACACCCCCTGATGGCTATCATCTAATTATGAAAGCCTTAACATCCTTCAAGTCCATCCGGTCACCTAATCACCCCCCTACATCAGATTGGCTAAAACAATCCCTTTCCATTCCCTACCCAATTTGTAACAGTTCCTGCTCACCGCCAGAGGGCACCATTGGACTCTTAGTGTACCCTGATTGTGTAATTGAGTGATTCCACCTGTGCCTTGTGCCATTATTTAAGTTGCCTGTTTTCTTTGTTCTGTGCTCTGTTTTCAATAGTGATTCCTTGTGTTTGCTAGTCTTAGTGTTTCGGTCTTACCATTCTGAGCTTTTGTCTTACAACTCGTGTTGGTTAATGTTAGTGTTTCATTATTTATACTCGTGTTTATTTCATTCCAGTTTGTGATTTTGTTCTCATGTTTTGATTAGGTCAATTGTTTCAATAAATCTACAGTTTATTGACTATCTGCCTCTTGCTTCATCTCTGCACCTGGGTCCCATCTGTCTGCCTCATCTCACGATTTGATTCCAGTTTATCACTGCAAATGAAAATGTAGCTTTCAGTTGACCTACCCACTTACATAAAATTAAATGAATACTGCAAATACATCAAAAAAAAAACGGAACGTTCTACGATTATGCTCAAATGGGAGAAGCTCATTCACGAATTGAACTCCACGGTATGCAAATGCATGCCACTGTAAATCATCATGGCCTCCCCTTCCACCTCCACTCCAGCCTCACAAAATGATACAGGCAGTGTCATACATATTTACCAGAGTAGCAATGACGCTTGTACTGTACACAACCCTACCTGGCAATATGACCCTCGTCCCAGGCACAGCCCTACCTGGAGATATGGCCTCGGGTGATAGCAGAGAGCAGGGGATCTCTCAGCCCATACTAATGAAAGTGGCAGGCGTGCTGCTGAAATCACTCAGTTATTAACCTTTTCCAATAGTGTGATGCTGTCTGAGATCGAGTTATTTCAGTAAATTGCTCATCTGTTAAATGGGGTTGTGATTGTGCTTAAATTACCGATGCGCCTGAGCTGTTTACTCCTGGGCTTGGTGGAGACACAGATGAAATTAAAGAAGATAAGAACTTCAGTGTATAGTGGGGAGGGAGAGAAAAAAGAGATGTCCCCAAACATTGCCGTGATGGATCTTTGTCTCTCCTTTTCCCTATTCCGAGTGTAATTACGAGCATGCCGGTGCACTATTCATCCAGGTTGAATTAATTAAAGCATCTTGCCCACCATCTGCTGGATAATTCCTATCATTTAACAGAATTAGTCTTTCTCAATCCTGATGGGGAGATTAATTACCAGTGTGCTGTATTAATTAAAATCCAAAACCATGGCTGTGATGAGGAGTGACTCAGTCTGTCTGCGTTGTACAGGCTGAAGCTCATGGCTGTGATGAGGAGTGACTCAGTTTGTCTGCGTTCTACAGGCTGAAGCTCATGGCTGTGATGGGGGGGTGATTCAGGCTGAAGCTCATGGCTGTGATGGGGGATGACCCAGGCTGAAGCTTGTTGCTGTGATGGGGGATGACACAGGCTGAATCTTGTGACTGTGATGGGAGGGTGATTCAGGCTGAAGCTCATGGCTGTGATGGGGGATGACCCAGGCTGAAGCTTGTGGCTGTGAGGGGGGGGTGACGTAGGCTGAAGCTCATGGCTGTGATGAGGAGTGACTCAGCTTGTCTGCATTCTACAACCTGAAGCTCATGGCTGTGATGGGAGAGTGGCTCAGGCTGAAGCTCACGGCTGTGATAGGGGGTGATACAGTCTCTCTGAAGCCTATATTGCAGGGTTAAGAAGCCATCACCATCAAGGCCTTGGTTGTGGGAGGGGCAGAAATTGGTGTGGAGCCACTCTATGGCTGAGGTCATACTCCTAGATCGAGGGGGGGGGTACAAAGCATGTTGATACAAAGCATCAACAGTGCTGTGCAATGGATGAGAATGGTGTTTCCTTATTCCAGTGCATTGCTCTGAATTACCAGGAAGACAGGGGATGAAGGGCATGTCCTGATGCTTCTGGATAGATCAGTCCCTGAGAGAGGAGCACAGGGAAATTAAATGAAATGCTATGAAATATGAGTTCTGAAGTATCGGGGCTGTGCACTATGGATCTCAAAGACACATATTTCTGGTCATATTGCACTTAACATGAAAAGCCAGCTGGAGAATTCCATTGAGTTATTTATTCCTCTCATTAAACTGATTCTGTTAACTTCGATCAAACCTTTGACAGATAGCATGTCAGAAGGAAATCAATGTGCGACACCACCTTTAGCAATACTAAACTTAAGATATCAATGACACAGGCCTCCCGGGTGGTCTAGTGGTTACAACGTTCGACGCTGGCCACTGCGACCAGGATTCAATTCCACCGGCCACGCCAGATATGGCTCTGAATTGTCTGTCCACCCCAGGGAGGGGGGAAGGATGCCGATAGGAAGTTTTGCTGTGCAAAAAAATATCAACAACACATTTAAGACAGTTTATGCCTTTTTATAAAACGTATACAACCTTAAGCAAAAGAAAACATTCTCACTGTGCATGTGTTCATGTCTATGTGTGTGTGAGAGAAAGTGTGTGGATGTGTACAAGCCCAGCAAAACTGAGGCTGTCATCTGAATGTAATTCCTTCAATCCCTCTCTCTCCCTCTTTGATGTTGGCTTTTCATAGCTGTTGAGAATCAACCCTCTTAACCAACTTAAACATGGTGGGACTGGCCTGATATGCCTTTGGATGATCAGCCAATGAACTAGCAGGGATTTGTTTCTAAAGCATTCTGGCATATACATTTACAACAAAGGAGCTGATCCTGGATTTCAGGAAAAGGGGTGTGCACGTGCCCATTACCATCAACGGGGCCGCTGTTGAACGGGTCAGCAGCTTCAGATTCCTCGGAGTCCATATCTCAGAGGATCTGAAGTGGTCTCGGCACGTGGACACGCTGGTGAAGAAGTCCCAGCAGCGTCTTTTCCACCTCAGACGGCTGAGGAAGTTTGGCCTGCCCCCACCAATCCTCAGGAACTTCTACAGGTGCACCACGGAAAGTGTCCTGACCGGCTGCATCACCGCCTGGTACGGCAACTGCACCGAACGTGACCGGCAGAGGCTGCAGAGGGTGGTGCGGTCAGCCCAGCGGGTCACAGGCAGTGCACTGCCTAACCTGAGGGACCTGTATACGGTGAGGTGCACGTCGAAGGCCAACAAGATCATCGCCGACCCCAGCCACCCTAGCCATGGCCTGTTTATCAAGAAGCTGTCCAAGAGGAAGCCTGGCTATGTCAGCATAGCAGCGAAGACCAACCGCCTCAAGGACAGCTTCTACTCCCAAGCTATCCGCATGCTGAGCTGAGACCCTAACCACTGCCCAGCCCCACCAACAACTGAACTGTCCCCTCCCCTCCTACCTCCTCACACCCCACTGTATCACTGTGTCACTTATCACTTTAGCACTCATCACTTTATACTGCCATCCAGTGATGTGCAATATTGTACATCTATCTTACTTATTATATTATATATATTATATTATATATTATATATTATATTATATTATTTTTATATATTATATTTTACTATCTTACAATTTTTTTTATTTTTTTTTACAATTTATTACTGTATTCTTATTGTGTACTGTTGTGTTGTGTTGTGAGAGAGATCCATGGGAACAACAAATCTCACTGCCATGTACGCATGTGTACGTGATCAATAAAAAACTTGAAACTTGAAACATTACATTTTAAGCATTTAGCAGACGCTCTTATCCAGAGCGACTTACAAGATGTGCATTAATACATGGTAAAAACAATCATAGTTAGCGCACAAGATCAGTGCAGTAATACAGCAATTGCAGGTGTCTGCGTATCATACCTGTAACACTGGGAAGGAAAAGGTGTGTGTTTTTTTATTTATTCGTTTTTTTAAATAGTGTAGAACAAGTAAACAGTGGTGACGACAAATTAGCTAGATGGACAGAGTTCAGTGGTAGTGGAGTCTGAAAAGGTGGGTTTTGAGTCTCTTGCGGAAGATTGCAAGTGATTCCGCATATTACTCAATATGCAGAGTAACAGTATGTAGGGTAACATTATACAGTGTGTAGATTAGCAGTGTGTAGTGTAACAATATGTAGTGTAACAGTATGTGTTATCTAATGTGTTGCTTCTCAGGGATATTACATGTAATTCTCACTCAGCTGACTACAGCTATTATGAATGATTCCATTTAGTTAAAAACATCCTTTTTTACAGCCTACTTGTATGTATTGCACAGACCACAAATCAATAGCACAAAACTGGAGACTATAATACTTGTCTGTTGAAATCACTTGGGGGAGGGAAAAAAATGAAGGTATGCATAAATGCTGTAGTTTAAATTCAAATAGCTTTGGGGAATGGGCAAATTCTGACTAAGTAATGAAAATGTCTATACGTTTCAGTGATCCTAAGTGATGTTGATACATAAACAAGGCCAAAAAGAGCTGTGAAGCACAATACGAGTCTGTCAGAATCTCGCCTGCATCGCATTGCCTCAGGGTCAACAATGCAATAACAGCCGTAGTTTTCCAAAAATAATAGCTATGCTGACAAGTCATATAACTATATCACTCTTACCATACGTCCACATTCATAGACTGCGATTAGAAGGAATTCTGTCAAGCCTGATATACATTTTTGGGGTGGAAGGCTAAGGCAACACTTTGATTCACAAATCATCTCTCAGTGTTTACAGGGGCCAACAGGCTGAAAGTTGTCAGCAGTGGAAGGTAGGCCTCTTCTCTGATTGGGGCTTGATCTTATGTAGTACTGTGTGGTCTGTAGGTTGGAAAAATGTCACTAGCTCATGGAAAAGTGCTTCAGAGGAGTACATGCTAGCCGAGGGGAAAAAACTGTGATTCTAAATTTAGGAGGAAAAAATAGAAAAGGTATCTACCCTAATGGGCGAAGTTAAAAAATCCATCTGTATTAATAATGTACAAAACGGGCTCCCTGGCATGTGAAATTCTGTATCTTTGTCCTGACTTTGTATCTTTAATATAAGTAACCATAGTAGGCTTAAGGCCTGTTTTGTGTCCCATATATACAACAAAAAGCCTTAGGCCAATTTTGTGCCAAAGGGGGGCTTTTAATATTCTGTGTGTGGTGTTCTGGGGGATGCTCTGACCCCCCTACCCCCCACCCCACCCAAGTAAGTAAGATTTTGTTGAGATCTTACCAAACCCCAAAGCAATGTGAATGCTATTTGTGTCTTGGCATTGGTCTCTTAAGTGTTAAGCAGTGTAGTGCACATAGCACATGGAAACTGCATTATCACATGGCCACAGGCAGGCTCTCCACAGCATCAGCCTAAACAGTACTGGGAGGGACAAGGCAGAATGCTTGCGTCATTCATAAATCTTAACTTTCAGTCCAAAACTTTTACAAAAAGTTTTGAACCTTTTTGCTGAGTGCTGTTTACATTAACACCACATTCGTAAACTAGGTAACATAACACTGGCCTCAATGTATTTTGCCTACAGAAATCGATTTATATTCATTTTATGGCTGGATACAAAACTCCAGTAAAACGACTGCATCGAGTGTAGTGAACCCTGCAGTACTGCAGACCCTTGAGAATGTACAGTACATGTATGCTACTTTCAATAGCGCTTTATGGCTGCTATAATTGGATATTATTTCCCATATAGTTGGGCTGCTGTATTAACCCAGTCATCTGGAGGAGATACATCCTTTGTGTGAAACTAACACCTTATTATATAGTACTCTGCACCCCAGTGCATGGTGGGTAAAGATGGTGCAGCAACTGTTAATTGGGAAGTAGGAAAACACGAAGAATCAAGACAAGAGACAAGAGCCCCCCTTTACAAATTGTTATACCATTTAAACATTGAATCATTTAAATGGTTAAATGGTTAAAAAACATCAATTTTAATGCTGTACATTTTAACATCCCTATCGGACAAACGTTGATTGATTTCAGGCTATAATATTCTGCCTCAACATTAGAAACAGTAGAAAGCATAGTGCACGTAACAATTCCACCTCTGTGCCCTTTCATTTCTCTTTGGATTTCGTTCTGTCCCCAAGTGCCATCTGCTTTGTTTGGCCCCATTCCTGCCATTTCACAATCGTTTTCTCCCCCATTCAGACTTCAGGAGGTGAGGTGTTCTGTGGTTCAAGTCAAGGACCTGCTCGAAGGCATTGGACTAGGAATCTGTGCGAGGAAGCAAAGATTTGGCAGAGTAATCGTATAGTGCGTGTTAATGGAACTGAGAAAGGCGGCCTTTTGCTTTATGAGGCTTGATGGATTGGGCAGAGGTAGCTTCACAATGCATACAGTAGAACAACTATGTGGACAACTTTATTTCAATCTAAGCGCAGTAAGTCATAAAACTGAGCAAGCATCACTGTATTTTTATGCAGCATTTTATTTGTTTGTGTGTACATATAACCATAGGGCATGTAATGACATCATATGGTACACCGACTTTTGCTTGTCTTGCTTGCTAGTTTCAGTTTGTCTCTGAATGGGATGTACTGAATACACAATGATTTACTCCAGACTTTGGCCAGTAGTGCCACGATTTTCATCTTTTGACTGAATCGCTTGCCATCAATTTCAAGTAAAGAAAAAAGGCAGTAAAAATTATGGAACCGTCACCTGCTTTTAGGTATTACCCATTTGAGGGCCCACTGGATGATTTCCATTTTCTAAACACAAACATATCCTACGGGCGGAGCAGGAAGCTGTGGCACTGTGATTCGCTCAGCCATGAAGCACTATGCACAACTAGAGTACCTGAGTGGGTCAAACGTCAATCTGATAACTTGTCATTCAGGGGGAGTTCTACTCAATGCGCTGCAAGTAATAGGAATTAGAGATGGAAAAATATTCATGCTAATAGAGAGCATAATGGTTTACATTTCCAAGCAAATCTAAGATAAGTAATTGCTTCCAGCCTTCTCCAGAGATCAAAGGTATTTGGCTGTCATAGACACACAGTGCATGAATGCAATATCACTCCCCGATTAGTTATTCATAATCGGATTAATACACAAGCGGGACAGGTCGGGACAGAAAGCGAGGGAATATTAACCTGCCCGAACCGTAATATGTTTTTATATCTCACATCTCAAAAGAGGTTTGAGTTAGCCTCCTGTGCATGCAGTGTACAGGGAGATCACGTGTCGGTACGTGAGAGCAATGCAATGAAATTGAATGACTCAGAGGTTCAATTCCCACCAAGGTTCTCGCACAGCAACGAGAGCAGAGCTTTTCAAAGAAAAAAGTATTTTTACCCAATAAAGGCTCTCTTCCCAGTTTTGCACATATATCTGTATAACTAAGTCTGCTGAATATAACAGTCAGATGCATAGGGTACACAGTATATACTGGGTTTTTTTCCCTCTTAATAAAGCTGCTATACATTATATGTTAGATGGCTGGGGTCCATTCTGAGCAATTCCGTTTCGTTGTGAAACTGCACTCCATACCTGAAGAATAGTGGGATAAATCACAGCAGTCACATTGCTCAGAATTAAGAAGTCTCACGTCAGCACTGGGAGCAGAGTGCGTGTCTCCATTGAGCTGTCCTGAAGCAAATAAATAGATTCAGCATGGCAGCCATGGTGATAAAAATGCATACGTGCAATAATTGCTCTTCAAGAGTCTAATGGCCAACGCAGGCCGTGATGGTGATTCTTCAGTATAATAAAGGTGGTGTCTTTGTGAGAGCAGGTGTTAACGATGATGTATTTCCCTATCCCTTTGGTGGCAGTGTGCCCTTTTGGTGGGGGTACAAGTCTGTTCATCACCCACAGTGCAACTTTTGCTTTCCGCAATCCTCTCCACCCCACTCCCCAGTCAATGCACTCGTTAACACTAGGATCGCCGGGTGCCCAGGTGTTCAAGAACACACCAACCAATGCCATTTTAAAGTAGTAATAATTCAATTTAGAACATACCATCTCAAAAATAAGGATTTTGTTTTGTCAGGCAGGCCTTAAGAAACATTAGGAATGCCTAAACTTCTCATTTCCGCCACCATAATAATATATTCATGACATTGCAGCTTGCCACCACCTATGCTATTCATACTGCATACTCTTGTTTGTAAGAATAAGAAACAAAACATGTAAATGTAAGTGAGAATACACGTAAGGCAATTTTTCTTAAATGTGTGTATAAGTCAATATAAGTGTCGATATAAGTACATGTAATTGAACATGTAAAAGCTTCTATTTATAAAGAAAAATAAGTAAACGCACAGGAGGCACGGTGATGTGACACGGATCAGCAAGAGAGGCAATGCTTTGGCCAAAAAGGCTCATTTAAATACAAATGTAAAACATGAATGGCATTATAAAATGTTGCCCACATAAACACACATTGTGAATGCAGAAAAGCTCATCGTAGACGATGTATTAGTCTATAGTAGTCTATAAATATCCCGTGCCCATATCCATGTTTCTGTGCGATGAAAACTAAACATTCTCCTTCTTGTTCACAGCACATAAATGTATGAATGTAAAGCGAGAATAAATACACAACACTTAGCTGCCGGTATTTTAGTCTCCTTACTTTTAACGCATGCTATCTTGGCGAGGGAATTGTTTACCTGTTCTTAACCATTGCTGGTGGTTGGACCCTGCTTATTGCTGCTTGCAGTCATATTTATTATTATTATTATTGTTACTACTATGACAATTGGCCTCCACTGAAGTTATTGTAAGGGGTTTCCGAATTACTATTAAAAGGAAGGCAGGTCACACATTTCCCTTTCTGCCTGTGCTGTGCATCCATTAATCATCTCAAGGGCTGTGTTTTCTCACCTGGTTATATTTTCATGCCCAAACAGGATTTTTTATTACATTTCTTTGATAAAGAACACAAAAACAGATACAAGATTTAAAAAATATAAAAAATAAAAACAGCAATTGGTGTTTGACACAGTGGTGTGTGTCCTCTCACAGTACAAACCCGGTTTTAGTTTTGCATGCTTACCTAAGTGCTCATTAATTATGTATTAGGTTATTATTTATGCATTATGTCATGACCTCAACCTTGACTTGGCCAGACATAGATCAGATGACTGTGGTAAAAGAATAATAAAGGTGTGTTATTTTGTCACACGTCTAACCTATTCTGAGCTTCAGCTGGACCTCTACTGGAGGTCACAGCAAGGGGAGGGGGGGAGAGACTGCATTGAGGACAGGTCACACTTTGATTGCATTTGTTTACTTAATCTTTTATTTATTCTGGAAGGTCATGTTTTAATGATGACTACTGACTGGGCAAGAGGCTGATAGTATTTTTGAACATTATAGAGAGCAGTGGTTCTCAAATTCTTTGGGTAACTGTACCCCGTGTTTAATTTTTCTCATCACAAGTACCTACTTATCCGACTAGACCATATACAATGGGGGAAATAAGTATTGAACACATCAACATTTTGTCCAGTAAATGTATTTCCAATGAGCCTATTCAAGTGAAATTTGCACCAGACTTTGGTATTAACTCAAAGAATCCAGACAAAAGATCTAAACATTAAAGTTCATATGTAAATAAAGTTATGTGTAATAAAGTGGAATGAAACAGGAAAAAAGTATTGAACACACTAAGAAAAAGCAGTACACCACAGCAAGGAAAGGCAAGGAACCAGCTGAAAAGCATAACTAATTAGGAGGCAACCCTACCTCCAATCTGTGCTAATTAATGTCAGCTGGGTTAGAATGTATTGATGGGCTATAAAAGGTTTTTTTTGTTACCAAGGTGCCACACAAGAAACATCTAATGATGGGTAAAAGCAAAGAGCTCTCTCAAGACCTTCGCAACCAGATTGTTGCAAAACATGAAAATGGAATTGGCTACAGACGTATTTCACAACTTCTGAATCTTCCAGTAAGCACCATTGGGGGAATTATCCATAAGTGGAAGCAACATCACTCCATCATCAACCGGCCACGCACAGGAGCTCCTCGCAAGATTTCTGATCAGGGAGTCAGAAGGATACTTAGTAGAGTAGCCAAAGAGCCAAGGACCACTAGGAAAGAGCTCCAGAAAGACTTGGAGGCAGCAGGTACAACTGTGACAGAAAGGACAGTAGGCAATGCACTCCACCGCCATGGTCTCTGTGCACGCTCAGCCCGCAAGACTCCACTACTGAAAAAAAGACATGTTGAAGCTCGTTTAAAGTTTGCCAAACAACATTTGGACAAGCCAGTGAACTACTGGGAGCATGTACTCTGGTCAGATGAGACCAAAATTGAACTTTCTGGCTGTCACAGAACACACCATGTTTGGAGGAGAAATGGCACTGCACATCACCTGACTTAAACCCAATTGAACTTTTGTGGAAGCATCTGAAGATCCAGATTCACAAGAGGGCCCCCCGCAATCTTCAAGATTTAAAGACAATTTGTGTAGAGGAATGGGTCAAAATCACACCTGAATACTGCGGGCGATTAGTTACTTCATACAGAAAGCGCCTTGAAGCTGTCATTACAAACAAAGGCTTCTCCACTAAGTATTGAATTAATTTCAGTTAGTGTGTTCAATACTTTTTTCCTATGTCATTCCACTTTATTGCACATAACTTTATTTACATATGGACTTTAATGTTTAGATTTTTTGTCTGGATTTGGTTAATACCAAAGTCTGGCAAATTTCACTTGAATGGCCTCATTGGAAATACATTTACTGGGAAAAATGTTGATGTGTTCAATACTTATTTCCCCCATTGTATATATATAGGCTACATATATATTATGAGGGACCAAACAGGCAATAAAAATAGAAATCCTGAATATATAGAATGTAGGGGCTTTCCAATACCCATGACAAAAACGTATATGAATAAAACTGTGAACTCATATTACTCATATTGGCCAATGGTCGTGATTAGTAATATTGTGCATTGCTGCTTCTGCTTAAAAAATAATAATAACAGGCCTACTTAACATTATGTGGGAAAGTTGTCTTTGCCTTCCACTGATAAGCTCTATCATCCTGGGGGGAGTGAGGCCACTGCAGAGATCAAAGTCTTCTCCAAGCCGAGTTTGTCCCTGTGCTTTGTCTTAATCTGGGTCATTGCTGGAAATGATGCTTCACACAGACCCATAAGGTAACAATTGCCCCAAAGCAATTTTCTCCAAGTCAGAGTACATTTTTGAAACAGCACCAAAACCGGGAGATTCGATCTTTCAAGCTTCATCCGCAGGTCATGGACACTGAGAACGCTACCAAAAGCTTTTTCTGAAGGTTTGCAGGACGTTTACCTCTATTGGCCTCTGGTAAAAGGAAATGATTTCTCACCCAGTCCAGTCCAACAGATCTCTCCTCAAGGTCAGGGAAGTATGATTTGATCATTGGCTTGATTTGAGCTTCCTCCTCCCCCTCTGTGTTTA
This sequence comes from Aldrovandia affinis, assembly GCA_029706075.1. Lineage (NCBI taxonomy): Eukaryota > Metazoa > Chordata > Actinopteri > Notacanthiformes > Halosauridae > Aldrovandia > Aldrovandia affinis. Next base: position 7,496,450 of record JAINUG010000022.1, read on the forward strand.
GGTAAGCATGAAGCTGAGGAAAGCAGCTTAAGTCTTAAATCTTCCAAAACTCAGTTTTCTTCATAAAAACACTGACTCTGTCCAGCATATGTGTGTCCTTGCCATGCAGAGACTGATTCAGTTCGTTGAGTTCGATGAATACATCAGTGACGTAGGCAATTATGTGTTTTCGAAACATTCTGGCAAATAGAGATTTGTGCTCTGAAAGAAAGGTGTGCCCTTCAGATGTCAACTCAAATAGTCTGTGCAGTATTCTCTCCCTCGAGAGCCAGCACTCCTCTGTGCGCAGCGACAGTTGCTGGCGTTCAGAGCCCGTGTTTTCACAGAGCTGACGGAACGTTTATGACTTTTGGAGCCCACTGCACTTTTCCCCCCCAATGTGAACCAACCCCTTCCCTTGCCCAGTCATGCAGGATCTCCAGCTAAGACTGTGATCAGAGAAAAAACCATAGACAACAATTAACAATCGACAAAATATCCTTGGCGGTTGCTTTCCCTGTTAAACTTTTGCAGGAAAGTACATGCTCGCAAATGTCATTAGCATCCCTGTATTGCACGAATGCTATCAATTAGGCTTCCCCACTTATATCGGTTAATTCGCCAGCCATTTTAACTTTGTTCACAACTTGACTAACAATGTCATTTGCCATGCCATTGATCCTTCGCGAAACTGTAATTTGCTAAAGGTACAGTCTTTCGTACATTTACTGATTATTTGCCAAGCACAGCCTCTGTGAGCACAACCGTCGCAGTTAGCTCCTCAGCAATTGCTGATTGGCTTTTTAGATTTAGCTGCTAGCAAAGAAACTGCATATGAAGCCTCAATTGGTTTGACTGATGTTGTTGAGTTTGTTGTTTTTTTGCATTGTGAACTGACATGATCTGAAATTGGAGAGCTTTTTCTTAAAAAACTCAGTTGGCTTACCGACATGCAAAAAAAAAAAAAAAAAAAAAAAAGTACTAACTAACTAAATGTACTGTCCTTCCCAGTGTTACAGGTATGGTATGCAGCTGCCTATATACACCTTTGGTAATATATCAATCATCCTGTGTATCCCCTGCGACCTTGCCGTGTACCCCCGGTTGATAACCACTGATACAGAGAACAGATAATTTGTCATATTACATATAAATGAAAGAGAGAGAGTTCAGAGAGATCAGGGTGAATGGGGGAGGGGCACACAGTCAGACAGAGAGATTTTGATTTATTTGGACTTCATGAGAAAATACGGGAACTGCTTCTGTAACGCAATGCAGCCCCATTATGGATTCACGCATGCCGGCGTGTGTCAATGTGCTGGCCATTCAATACCTCAGCACATTTTCAGCTCAGTTTAGTTTAGCCTATTGGGCTCTATTCCGCTCGTGAATTTGTGGATCACTACTTTATGTGTCGTTTAATGGAACTTCAAGTGAAATCTCCATTTGCTTAGATTATTTACTGAAGCACCACTAAATGGTAAATTACAGTATCTGTAAGTAAGCATGACCTGCAAGTAACCTTCCATGCTCATCTACTGTACTGTATAGCTTACCCAAGGTGCATTCTGAAATGGCATTCTAATTATGCCAAGTGTGCCAGTACACCTGCACTTTAATTAGTTTATTTATGATCCCCCCTCATCCCCCCCCCCCCACAATTTGGAACTGGTCCCACAGATATATCAGTGCCGATTCCACAGTTGTTGCCGTGCCTATTCCACAGTTGTAACAGTGCCGATCCCACAGATACGAGGCTGTTCAAGATTCAGTACTGAGCCCAAACTCTACTGTTGAGTGATTATCTGGATTAAGGAAAGGGAAGGAAAAAATGTATTTTTACATTTCAGTCACAAAATAAATGGTTTGTGTTATCATCATTAATAAAATATGATATATATCGATAAGGGATTTTCTGGGACACTGTCGCCATTAAACTCAGTTCTCGTTAGTCAAGAAATGTAGAAACCTTTCACCTTTCTCCTGGCACCACCTCTGAAAAAATGTTGCTCTGAGAATTGATTTTCCTCTGCAGCTGGATTACTGCAGCATGTAGCTGAAATTAAAGCAAGGGGCCTAAGACTTATCACAAACTTTGCACAGAAAAATTGAGAATGTACAGTTAAATGCCAAAGTAAAGGAAGCACTTGAATAACTGAGAGATACAAAGTATATTGAAAGCAGGTGCTTCCACACAGGTGTGGTTCCTGACTTAATTAAGCAATGCCCATCCCAACATTCCATCATGCTTAGGGTCATGTATAAAAATGCTGGGCAGGCTCAGTTTCCCATTATTTTGACTGCCATGTCTAGAAGAAGAGATTCCAGGGATTTGGAAAGAGGGGTGATTGTTTGGGCGCATTTGGCAGCAGCTTCAGTGATGAAGACTTCTCAACTTGCTGATGTTTCATGAGGAAAAGTGGCTAAGGTGATATTGGCATGGAAGTCTGAGGGAAAGACATTATCAACTGGGGAAACTGTGGTTAAAATTGCATACAAAAACAATTAATATAAATTATTGTACGCATCCCTGAGACATTTGGATCTGTTTTTCTTTTTTCTGAAATGGAACATGATTTTTAAAAACATTTACAACTTTTGGTGACGGGAGAGTAAAGTTTAGTTTGTGTGCAATAAGTAATAAAGGGGGGAGCAGGTTCAAATGCCCTGCAGTTTTATGATCATAAAAAATATTGCCAATAAAATCTTTATGCCAGACTCATTAAACAGTTTTTAAGGCAATGACAGAGAAAGACAAATTAAATAACAATTACGTTTGATAATATTTATGAATAGTTAATTATGCTAATTATCTTGGCATCGGAACCATACCACTAGGGGGCTGATAGAAGGAGGTCTTGCACCTTTAATGCAGCCTGCCCCTTTAATGCTTTTAAGGTGTTGACCTGTCCTTTTAATTATTTTACAGCATCAACCTCCCCTTTAATGGACCCTGCCCCTTTAATGCAGCTTGCCCATTAACGGAGAGCTCATTTAGAGGAGTCTGCATCTCCTTGCCGGGACTGCCAGCGGCAGACGAAGTGTGACATCAAACCCCCCCCTCTTCCTCTCTGACTCCCGATGATAATTGCTGTGATTGCAGTTCTCTAATTCTTTTTCTTCCCTACCCGGAAATAATGGGCCCGACTGCTTGGCGTGGCTGTCTTTCATGTCTGTATAAAGAAGAGGAATGTAAATGCGTGCCCGCCTGCTCCCACTGCTTTGAGTTTTATCGTGGACTCTCTTATGTCTCCACGTTGAAAGCAGAGGGAGAGAGGGGGACCTCATGCATTCTGCGAGCGCTGCACAGCACCACCTCCCTCCGGGCACACAGACCCGCAGTGGAAGGATTAGTCACCATGTTCACTGAATTAATAGAAACCAAGATATCGGTACGCTGGCTCTCCAAAAGATACAAAAACGGGGTGGGCTGATACATTTGTGAGTCCCCTGGTTGTTCCCTGGGGGGGGATTATAGCACTGTGAAAGCAGCGCCCTGGCTCACACGTGTGCGCGCGGGAAGCTGTATGGCTTCCCCTTTTCAATCCCAGCCCCAAGAGAAAAACAACTTCTCACCCAAGCAATCACGTTTTCTAATGCATGACATTTACAGGGAAGGGCTTGTGGCCTGCAACGCAGTGAACCAATGCACCTTCAAATTTCATTTGGGTTGGTAGTCTGGCAGGGTACATTTTTATTGAAATGAGCATCGCACTTCATATTAAATTGTGTCTTCCAATATAACAAGACCCGTAAAGCAATCATTGTCATTGCTGACACAATTCATAAATTCACAAATAGTACATACCATACTGCCTGGCAGTTGGGGGTTTTATTTTGGAAAGACGTTAGACCAAATTGATTTTCTGTTGTTTACAGCTGGCAGACATCTCAGAGCCCATTCTAATATGGGCGTGCATCTTGATCCATAACAATATCAGTAAACACTGCTGCCGCTTCGGCGATTATGGGACTTTGATCACGGCAGAGGTGCGCAGCCATCCACTGCCCCCTTCCCAGTGCGCCCAGCACTCACGCACACAACAAAAACAAGTCTCCGTTGCATTCGCCCCCTGGTGCCCAAATGGCTTCACCCGGCTCACCTTTCAAGACATGCTAAGAATAAGACTCGTGGCTTAGCATGATTCTTTCCCATGTGAAAGCATGTGGGACATTGAGATATATATAATATATAATATATGAGACGGAGTCCACCGCCGGGGCATCCGTCCTATTCTGCTGCTCACAGGTGCGAAGCGTCGCCCCCCGGCAGCAGAGGTAGATCGATGGCACGAATTGCACAGCTGCGCAAGTCCGCATCAGTGACCAGTCGCTTTGCTATTCATATTTATAGCAGCTCCATCTGCAGCTGCATTACAATGATCACATTTCATTAGAGAATAGTTAACCACTCAAACAAAAAAAGAAGCATTGTGTCAAGACAGAGGGAATTGAATGTCACTCTGGACACTGGATTTCAGAAGATCTATGATTAGATTTTCTATTTCAGAAAATGTAATGTAAATGTAAGATCTAAATTAAGTCATATGCTAATTGCTATCAACTGTGATGAGCCGCAATTCTTTTTCTGAGGAAGTGCCAATTGAACTAGCTTTAAAAGACGGATGCCTTCACATCCTTCTCCTTCTCCATCTTTAGAGCTCTTTGAGATTGTGCTCATAACCCGAGTTGTCCCCAGGAAGGATTCGGATTCTGCCACAGAATCCTGAATGAGGTAAAAGACAGAACTCCAGGGAAGAGAAGTGACAAACGTGTCATTCATGATTAGGAGCGTTTCCTTTGCAAAAATATGGAAGGTGCTGCATAAGGTTTCTTGCTCTCTCTGAGAGCTACTGAGCCTTTAAAGCTCTACCTGCAGAAATCGAACGCTGCCTTCCGCCTCACCCTCAGTACAACTTGCTATGAAGTTTATTTTAGCACTGTGGTTGCTGTAATGTAGGGCGTGCACAAACCAACACAGCCCATCTGGAAGGAGACACAAGAGTCTAATACATGTGTACTATATTTAGGCCTTCATATGAGCTGACTCAACTTTCCGAGCAAAGCGTAGACAGCTCAGGACTGTGCTGGGACAGATGCCCTGTTGATGTATACCATCCCTCTGTTGCATTTAAATACTGTTGTTGGATACCTAGTTTTTATGATAAGGTTTACAAGAGAGGGACAGTGTTAGTGTTATCAGTTCAACTCAGAGAGTTAACAAAATGTCCATTTGGAGTTCCCTAAAGTTGAATGCCATTAAGTTTCCTATTGGGGAATTTTTAATCTGTGACGTTCATTTGACAATCAGTTAAATGTCTACATTCCAAGTAGATAATGGTTGTTGAGGCTTCCCAGGTTTGAATTGACGTTTTCCAGGCTGCCCAGTTAAGAGGCAGGTCGTATAATGGTCAGGAAACTGGACTTATAACTCAGAGGTTGCTGGTTCAATTCCCAGGTGGGGCACTGCCGTTGTTCTTTGCCTGAAAATATCAGTTCTACTACTGGGTGGATTTGACAATTATTATTATTAAACATCACCTCTATGTTTGAAAGCAGGAGTAAATTTCCCATTTTTCTTTGAGGTAATTAATAATGATCGGAATTACCTCGGAATCCATTCATCCACTCCTTCAAAACGGCTTTAAGCGGTGAATATTCTGATAATAATATAATGGTGCTTAGCCCTGTTTTCATTAACCTAGAGGTACTTCTAGAGAAGTATATTTAGAAGTACCATAGATGAGCCAGCCCTTGCTATAAATTAACCCAACCCCTTCAGTGCTTTAACTTCATCCAATCAGGGTTCGCATCTTCTACCCTGCTCGGTGAAGCAGCCTGGATATATCACAGGAGAGGAGGGATTGACGTTTAGCTGGAGTTTGGAGTAAGTCCAGTTCAAGTTGGGAGACAAGAAGAGTTTTCTTCTTTTGTTTTGTGGTGGTTCCTTGGCTGTGCATGTTCCTTCTTTTATTTTCCTTCCTGTCTTATTTATTTATGTCATATTTAATCTTTAATCTGGTTTAATCTTATTTGGAGTTAGTTTTGACTTTTTCAGGTTGATTCCACCAGTTACTATTTGATTAACCTAATGAATTTGGAGGTTTAAATTAGAATGTAGAATCTTTAGTAATAAATATTTAAATTGGTCAAATATTATTATACATGCGTGGCACTTAGGAGTCTTCTGTTCCTTGTTCCCTTGTGTTATCTTTCAGAGGGGTAACATGTTATAAGGGGATAATTCATAGTAGACATTGGCTGGATTCAGAGCTGCCACACCCTAAAGTTGAGAAATTCCTACTTGTCCGATATTATATATACTTTCCCTCTATCTCTCCCATCTATGGCAAATACTGACTTACTCAGTACCTATCCGCCTCTTCTTTGTGTTATGTGCCATGACTAGAGCATGTTGTTTGCATGTAGACTTTGTGGATTAAATTTTCAGGTCAGATAGCGGTTATAGTCATCTTTGTTTGAACATTTTATATAACTTCTTCAAAGTAATTTTGAAAAACATGATTACTGGTCGGTTGTGTAACGATGCTAAGGTGGATTAACGTGTACTTTTAGCAGCTTCAGAGAACCTAAGTGATGTGTTTACAACAGAAATTTAAGTGATACTTTCATGTGAGGGATGTGAATCCGTGCGACAAATTTTCTGTGGCGGTGAGCACTCGGGGCCACACATCACGTTAAATCTTAACACCCGCCAAACACTTGCACAGCAGAGTGTGCGTTTGTCAATGAAGAGCAGCAACACAGCGCCAAGGATGCAACACTTTAAAGCACTTATTCTTCCCGTCCTGAAAATATTCTTTAGAAGATAACATCTCAGAGAGGTGCAAGCGATACAAAAGTTAGGTCCTAAGAGTCAACACGTGGAAAAATAAATCAATTATATATATATATACTGTAGCTGCAAGCAGTGATTACAGGGCCCAAGCAAGCACTCATAGCCACAACTAAGCCAATGAGGAGGGCTGTGACCCTTAGGGCACATGCGCATGTTCCTAATGAGGAAATTAGGAGCAAAGTAATAGTGATTTTCATGAATTTCTCAATATTTATTAGTGTATGGAGCTCTATAACACCTCCCTGTGTGTCTATTGGGCGAATGCTTAAGGGCTGGTGTCTTGATGTAGCTATTAATACTTATTCCAAGTTTAATCACATTATGTCAAACTATTTGGGGATTTATAATAATTTTTGTGATAATCCACAATAACTTCCAAGTTTATTGGCATACTCTGACCATTTTTGGTTCTGTGTGGCTCAGTAGGTAGACCATGGCATTGGCAACGCTTAGGTTGTGGGTTCAATTTCCACTGGGACCACATAGACCGAAAAATGTATGTATTCACTGCTGTAAGTTGTTTTGGATAAAACCATCTGCTAAATGGCATATATTATTCAAATTCAGTGCTTGGCTGTAGCGCCACCGTATTGCTGATCTGATTCGGGAGTGCTGTACTGCCATGGGCCTCTACAAGTCCCCACAAGAACCTGTTGTGGGAATGAACCTGAGACATGTCTACTACTTCTTTTTAGTGCATTTTTAAATATTAGGGATCCTATAGTGCAGGGGTATTCAAATCCAGGCCTCAAGGTCCGCAGTGTCTGCAGGTATTTGCTCCAATCACCTGATCACCTGATTTCACGAATTAGCTCGCTTCCTGGACCAAGGAGGTAAACTAAGTATTCAAAAGCAGGTGGTGTAGTGCGTGGCTGGAGCAAATACCTGCAGACACTGCGGACCTCGAGGCCTGGATTTGAATACCCCCGCTATAGTACCACCATGTGTCTGATTGCGTCGTTACTGCTGTACCGGGTTCCCGCCATGGGCCTTAACTTGTATACCAAGTTATGTGATTTTCTGATTTACCATTTAGCATTTATAGGCATTTATGTGAAAAGCTACACCCTACTGAGAGTTGATTTGCTCATGGTGGCCCCATGGCGTTCGAGTTAATTGTGACTCCAGTGGCTCTGAAAAAGGCTTCATGCCAGGAGTGGTTTAATATTATGCCCCCGCTGCTGATGGGCCTGTTGACTGGCAGACAAACTCCCGCAATAAGGCTGATTACTCCACTTCTCTGTGCTTGAGTTTAAATGCATTTCAGATTAGGTATTCTGTTCATCACAAAGCATGTCATCAAATCAAAGTGAACAGCTCTTTGAGTGCAAGTGGGAAAATTAATGTATTATAGGGTAAGAGATGGCGCTCTGCTAATTTCAGGCTCTGCCACCGCTCCCTGCACAGTTTCGCGCTTTACAGCGGGCCACTGGTGGGGAGAACAACAGAAAAGAGCAATCCCCATGCACAAAGGAAGGCATATAAAGGCGCATAGGCCCATACACGAAGACCAATTGGCTGTTTGATACCTCTTTGATCGGCTATTGTTTGAAACTCAGCTATCTTTCCAAAAACCGGCAAAGCCGCCCACCCCGTTTCTATTTCATACACCAGATGTGTTTTTGTTGGAGCTTTTTTTTTTTTTTTTTTGCTTTACTGATCATGATTAAATGTATTTAGCGGTAAAACTGCTTGATATGTGAATTTTTGTTCTTTGCCAATGTTCCCACCTCATAGTGAAAACCCAACCATGCTATAATTACCTCCCAATAACTGTGGGTTTGTGAGAGTCAAACCAGCTGGCTCATCTTTTCAGGTTGTTAGGCGCTGGCTTTGGAGAAGTCCCTTGGCTGCCGTGTAAACAGCCCCAGGCGAAATGATTTGATATGTAGAAAACAACAGAAGAAGCTTGGAGGTTTCAGCTATTCATTTTCCTTTCTTAAGGTAGAACAGAGAGACCTTTAAACTGACACTGGCTAATGAGAGAAATGGAATCTAATCATGCTGTCACACAGACATGAGGCATGAACACACACACACATAAGCATACTCATACACACACACACTGTCACACACACACACACACACACACACACAAACACTGTCACACACACACACACACACACACACACACCATACAATCTCACACAACACACGTTTCACCAGAGTACCCTTGTCCCACGTTTCCTGCTGATCAATTGGAAAATAATTAGTCTGTTTTCAGCAGCTCTTCATAATTATTTACTTTGTTTTTAAAATAATATGTCATTGATGATTTAATGTTTACAGAAAATATTCAGCAAATGCCTTTACAAACATTTTTATGGAAGTATTTGTTGACGGTATGTGGCCATTATAAACAAGAATAAAAAATAAGTTTATTTAATTATGCTTAATTCATTGGGAGTGAGCTGACAATGATTCATTAATTGACAAACAAAGCAGTTGTAAATTCTAGACAAATACATTTAAGACAATACCTTTTCTTTCTCACTATTCAATAAACATGTAAATAGCCGTATGGTGATCCATCACACGGTCTGTCTACAGGTCTGCTGGTCTGTATATTGTAAGGTATAAACTGGAAGGTTTTCCGGAAGCATCCACAGTTGCTGTTGGAGGCTTGCCCCTGTTCCTGACTTTAATCTCATTCACATGATGCATGTGAAGTGCACGCTGGATTTAGCGCCAAATATCGAACGCTTGGCCGTGTCTGCTCTTAGGCAGGTGAAGAGTACAGAACAATTGATTATCTGGCATGCAGAAATATATCTTGTGTGCTACTGATCATAGAGTTTAAATATAATTTGTTAATTTGAAACAACACTACACACTGATGACAGGTAAATAAAACAACGGCCATACTGCTGTAACCATATATAACCAAGTATAAAAACATTTTCACTGGGAAAGATAACAAGTACAGTGCGGGTTCTATCATATGGATCTCTCTTCTGTCCACATCAAGACCGGTTGATTATATTTTCATTAATTTCTCATTAATAAGATAATTAAAGAACAATTATGATAGCGGCACGGTGGTTTCTCATTAATAAGATAATTAAAGAACAATTATGCCCATAGGGATGGATTTGCCCTGTGATATACTGTACTTAAATATAGGCTCCAGTACCTGACCAGGAATAAGCGGCTTAGACAATGGATGGATGGAAAACTTAACCTGCTTAAATACAAATTCTGAAGTCTTCACCCAAAAGTGTGCTGAATGGGTATCCATGGGTAGCCTATTGGCTGAATTTATGTCTGGCAGCCTTCCATTAATATTTCATTGTGTTTATATCTTCAATATGAGAAGCAGAAGCAGTTCCTCTAAGCTGAGGTTAAGGGGAGACTTCTGGTCACTGTAAAGAGCCTTTTACAGTTTTTTTTACGATTGCTTTGACTAATTTTGCACAACAGAGTTTCAATGTGCAAAACTCTTAATCCAGAATGCCATACTGCTCATTTTGGGCTCAAAATCAAATATTGCATGCAAAATAAAAATGATTGAACCAAATTAGATTGTATATCATGCAAAAAGTTTATCATAGTGTCAGAACATTGGATATGCTCATCGTTGAAGTTTAATTATTGGTGTATTTTCAAATGCAATGGTCATTATCAAATAATGCTGTCACATTACACAAAATAATTGTCATCAAAACAGACTATGCAAGGGTAATTTCCTCGTAAGTACTGGAAATGATGTACAGCAAGCATCCCCTGTCATAGACTGCAGTATATATATATATATAAATATATTTGTCACCCGTCTGTATATAGCTATATATATAGCTTGAGTTTTTATGGAAGACAAACAAAATATTAGATTAGATTACTGTATATGTGCTTTTGCATGTCCAGATGTATATAATCAGAAAAAGTATAAAAGAGGTGTCTAAAATGATTTTAAAAATGTATTGATCTTGTTGAAATATTACTGTAATGTTGTTATTGAGCTGGATGTAGATTATGCTAAATGTTATGATTTGAATTACTTTTTGCCATTTGTAATGTGGGCAGATGGTCTGATTGTCATTTTTAAACGTCATTCTCATTCCATTGAAATAAATCATACATTACTGTAATGAAAACTGAACTGTATTTTACAGTAAAATCAAAAACAGTAAAAGCAAAAACAGTTACAGTAACAAAAAACTTTCAGTGCTTACACTAAGCAGCATTTTGCCTCTGCTGCATTTGGCCACAGAATTTCATCTACGTCACATCTAATATCTTCATTTGCAGGGCAGCGTTGGTCAAATCTTTTTGAGTGCCTTATCTACCCCTGGCACTGCTGGGCTGTGATGTCATCGCATGCCTCATCCATAGCCTGAAGGAGCGTCGCCCGCTCATACGGACGCCAATCATACACCTTCTACCTCCAGGCCGAGAAAAACTCCTCTATGGGGTTTAGAAAGGGGGAGTAAGGTGGAAGGAAGAGCGATCTGAACTCTGGATGGGCTGTAAACCAGTCTCACACAGCCAGTGCATGATGGAAGTGCACGTTGTCCCAGACAATGATGAACACCATCTCAGCGTTTGGCTGTACGGGGCGGTTGTACAGCACATCCAGAAAATGAATTAGGTGTTGTAGGAGTTGTATGCCCCCAGCAGAGGGTCACAAGCCTCAACTCCATTCCTGGAAATGGCAGCACACATTGTGATGTTGGCTCCACGCTGTCCAGGAACACCAACAGTAGCCCTCTGCCCAATTATGTTCCAGCCCCGACGCCGGCGCTTGCAGAGATTGAATCCTGCTTCATCCACAAACATGATCTCATGTTGCTCTGCTCCAGCATCAATCTCCATCACTCTCTGAAATATCAATAAACTTGAATAGGCTACATTACCAATGATTAGGGCCAGGTGCTTTTCCTCATCTAACATGTTGGTTGCCCACAGGCTGACCAATCAGGGATGGATTACCCTTATGTTGGGCCCTAGGCAGGGTATTACTGTATTTTGGGCGCTATACATCACTGTAGTTTTGTTAGCGCGGTTTTACGTATAGCAGTTTTTGCACATACCGTCTCAGGGCCGGGTCTAGGCAAACTAGGCATGTACCTAGTACCTATATATATTTGTGCTGAATGGGCCCCCTGGGGAAATTAGGCCCTAGGCACATGCCTAGTTTGCCTAGATCTGGCCCTGAGACCAATGGGCAGGCCCACAAACATAATCCTAATGTGATATGTAGGAACATAGGGCATAACGTCAACCAGTCTACACATTTACAGAGGATGGGTCGCTAAAGTATTCGGTACTGTAGTATTGCAACATTGCTATACACATACCTGAACATATTCTATCCTCAAAGCCTTCACCCTATCCTCATTTATTTGGAAAGGCACCAAGTAAATCTGTTTCATTGTAACTTGATGCCTTCTCAAAATTCGCCCAATTGTTGTTAGGCTGATTGATGTTATGCCTTGGAAGATTTTGTTATCTGCCAGAATGTTTCGTTGTATTTTGTTGATCCTTATGTCATTTCTTTGAACCGCTATGTCCACTAGCGCCCTCTCCTGCTGGGCAGGCAGAAGACGGCCACGTCCTCCATTTGGTAGTTTTCTTTCAGTTCTGAAGTGCAGTACAGATAATAATTACAACAAGGATAATTCACACCCACACTTTAGTAGTTATGAAATATACTGTAACACAGTCAGCAATATCAGCAATATTACACTGTAATTTAAATATACAGTTAGAGTAAATTACAGGTATTGACTTACTGATTATCTTTCTTAAAAATTCTTATTATAGATGCCACAGTTGACCTTTTTAGGTTTGGCTGAACAACCCTTCCAGCTTGTGTTACTGTTAGACATCTGTTTATTACATGATCGATCACAGTGGCTCTAATTTCATTGGACACAACAGCACGTCTTCTGACTCCTCGTCCTCGACCACGGCCACAACCACGACCCCGACCCCGACCACGACCACGACCCGACCACGACCCCGTACACGACCCTGTCCTTCATTACGAACCTCATCGGCCTGCTCCATGTTGTCAGAAACTGCCATTCAGGTTTCTAAGCAGCCTTTTATGTAGTGGTGAAGAGATGATCAATTGTGTTGCAGTGCTACTCACCTGGGCAGGCTTGTTGGAAGTAATGAGACATGACTACAAACACCTATTGAATTGATTTAGTGATCTGCATTTGTAGTAATGAGCATTTGAACATTGTTGTAATATTAGGTGGCTGTATTGTGAGAATGGAGCATATGATTTAGAGTTTGGCACTTTGTATATCAGCATAGGATGTAGTGTCTTAAGGTAAGAATTCTGCAAGTCAGTTTAGCACGTTGTATTAACAGTTTTGCACTTTGTATGTCAGCATAGAATGTAGTGTCTTAAGAGAAGAATTCTGCAAGTCAGTTTGGCCCTTTGCATTTTGAGTTTTGTACATTGAAATTCTGCTGTGCAAAATGAGTCAAAGCAATTGTATAAGAGTCTGTATCAGGTGTAAGATTTAAAGAAATGTGATTGGGGAAGCTGATAGTTAGCAGCATTATCTTTAAAATGAATTAGTAGACGGCCTCCATTGTGGCCATCTGGGGAAATTATGTTTTAGTGTTGCTTGTAATTGAAGCTAACACTGTCAAATATAATTTTTAAGCAATATTATTATTTCTTTCCAAATTTGTTTATCTCTAGCTATATTATTGATTGTAAATACGGAACATTTCATGGTGCTCTCTTATTTTTAAAATGAATTGCTGAATGTTAACCCTGACAGATTGGCTGGATTCATATTGACAGTGGTCTCAGTTGACTAGCCAAATAACAGACAAACATATTTGGAAGATTCATTCAATTTCTTTCTTTGGAAGAAATCGTCTGTTTGTTAATTTATATTTGTAGAAGAGGACGGTTGGAATCAGGCATATTAGATCTACTGTAAGTAAGTGTTTTTTTCTAAATATGTATGCTTGATTGATTTAATTTACCTTGATTGACTTGATTGTACAATATCACCTGTAGTATTAGTGAAAATACAAAGGTATAAGGTATAAATTGTCTATGTACACTAAAGGAAAATCCTGTGTGAACCAAGGGAAAGAAATTTGTAAATAAAAAATTAGGACCTGGCCGAGAGAGAAAATATTCTAATATGTACAAATTAGTAGAAATCAGTCAATTAAAAATTAGGACCTGGTTCTATTGAGAGAGAAAAGTATTGGGGAGACACGAAACAGCACTGTAAATGAAACTTCAGTGGGGTAGGTCTATACCATAAAACTATTTGAATGCCTTCAGATACTCAGTAATGTATTAAACTCATACAAAATTATGTGCATTAGTCAAATAAACAAACCTTTATGCACAATTTAAATTTGACTTAACAATCAACAAATATAATAAAGTTAAACTATATCCTAATCAAATGAATTTACTTCCTTCCCAGTTGTCAATAAATAGTCAATGTTGTCATTTAACTGTAAACATTCCAGCTCAATGAAAACACTGGTACCTCCAACACTGCTTCACCATCAGCTTTTCCGACAAACTTCTCCTCTGAAAAGGGTTTTGCCCCAATGACGCATCGTCAACTTGAGCCTGAGATCAAGATGCCATTGTTGACTTCAGCTGAATCTATTTAAAACTGCATAAAAACTGGCTAGTAGCAACTATTAGTGATGTGTTGTTGACTACATGTGTCTCAGCAGTGTCAACCTAGCACTTCATTATCGACAGCCCTAGTGACAAAAATATGGACTGGATAGCGATCAATTTCCAATGAGATGCAAACTTTCTTTCATCATATAAAAATAAATATACAGTATATATGATTGAAATGTTGAAAAAATGTCTGGAGGTTATTTCTTGAATTATTCTCTGATAATCATTAAGGAATTGGGCAATTGATGTAAAAAGTGTTACTATTACTACTACGTAAGGAGGTCCTACTGGTCACTATGAAACGTTGCGTGCTCATGGGAGTTGTAGTAAGCTGGACCTGCAAAAATGAGTTCCTTTCCGGAAGTTGCTCGACTTTAGTACCCGCTTTCCCAGCGTATAAGCAACTGATGTCCTGAGACCACCAGGGTACAAAAAATCTAAATAAAAGCCTGAAATTATTTTGTTTTACTCACACAGGTTTGCCTGCGTCACTTCCGTAGTAACAACATGGCATTGGGGGTACAAGCACTGTCTAGTGGTGATGGTGGGGACTGTAACAGAGTGCATTATTTATATTGCAGTGAAATCACAGTCAGTCCTCCAAAGGCATCCATTTCACTACCCTTAATGCATCTGGGTGTATGTGGATAAAGCTAAGCTAAAAAATTGGCCTTAAATTCTGTGCATGCTCCAGCTCCCTGGTCCTCGAAATATGCCTGTGGCTTGCTTAAAGGGGTAGGCGCTGCTATGTTTTACATTGACGGAAGGAAGTAACCCTCCATTAAAACATATTTCATTGTAGTTAATCTACATTTGTGCACACTATATTCATAATGATGACTTAAAATACATACAAAATGATAAAATAATAATAACAATGACAATTAAAAAAACATTTAATTGAGAATGGCTTGAAATGGCTGCTGGGGCATCAGAAGGGATGTGGTGCAATAGTACCAAATAATAAGAAACGTATTCATGAACTAAACTCATTTCTCCATGACTTTAAATGGTAGGTGGCTGAGGATGAACTCTAGTACCTAAAATATGAATTCCTACTCAACACTGGTGCATGCTTTTACCGCTTTCAGTGAGAACAGCATTGGCTCATTACTGTGGGCTCTTTGCACAGTGTAAAATATGAAAGAAAGGCCTTTTATTTGTTTTTTTATAGAACAGAACAGAATTGAATAGAGTGGAATAGGATTTATACATCTCCCAAGGGGAACTTTCATTGCCACCGGCAGAAATTCAAATCTATATAGCACAACAGACAACACAGTATGAATACAGAGTCTAAAAACAGAAACACACCAAGCACTGTGACCATTGCACACGCACGCACATACACACACGTGCGCATGCACGTCATACATTTGCGTAGGCCCTCACACACATTCAACATTTATTTCAGTTAAATGTTTTTTAACTCCAACCAGTATTTTAGCTGCCATTTTAAAAATGGCAGAGCACAGAGAGGAGAGTAGAGAGCACAGTGAGAGAGAGGAGAGCACAGTGAGAGAGAGGAGAGCACAGTGAGGGGAGACAGAGAGGGAGAGGAGAGCACAGTGAGAGAGAGAGCACAGTGAGGGAGAGGAGAGAGTGAGTGAGAGGAGAGCACAGTGAGAGAGAGGAGAGCACAGTGAGAGAGAGGAGAGCACAGTGAGAGGAGGGGAGAGGAGAGGAGCACAGAGAGAGAGGAGAGCACAGTGAGAGAGAGGAGAGGAGAGCACAGTGAGAGAGAGCACAGAGAGAGAGGAGAGCACAGTGAGAGAGGAGAGTACAGTGAGAGAGAGGAGAGGGAGAGGAGAGCACAGTGAGAGAGAGAGGGAGAGGAGAGCACAGAGAGCACAGTGAGAGAGGAGAGCACAGTGAGGGAGAGGAGAGGGAGAGGAGAGCACAGTGAGAGAGAGGAGAGGGAGAGGAGAGCACAGTGAGAGAGAGGAGAGGGAGAGGAGAGCACAGTGAGAGAGAGGAGAGTACAGTGAGGAGAGCACAGTGAGAGAGGAGAGCACAGTGAGAGAGAGGAGAGCACAGTGAGAGAGAGGAGAGGGAGAGGAGAGCACAGTGAGAGAGAGAGGAGAGCACAGTGAGAGAGAGGAGAGTACAGTGAGAGAGAGGAGAGGGAGAGGGAGAGAGAGCACAGTGAGGGAGAGAGAGAGAGAGAGGAGAGCACAGTGAGAGAGAGGAGAGTACAGTGAGAGAGAGAGTACAGTGAGAGAGAGGAGAGCACAGTGAGGAGAGAGGAGAGCACAGTGAGGGAGAGAGGAGAGGGAGAGGAGAGCACAGTGAGGGAGAGGAGAGCACAGTGAGAGAGAGCACAGTGAGGGAGAGGAGAGCACAGTGAGGGAGAGGTGAGGGAGAGGAGAGCACAGTGAGGGAGAGGAGAGCACAGTGAGAGAGAGGAGAGCTGTGTCAGCCTAGGCATTTGGTTTGTGAGCTACAACTCCATGGTAGCAAGCAGGCCTTGTGTCTCTTTGGAGTTTTATGAAGCCAGTTTGATAATGAAAGGAAGACGTTTGTCCAGTCTACAGTATGCAAATGCTTTAATAATTATTTTTAGTGTTATGATACTATCTTCAGTATTATACAGTCTTTGGCTTCATGGCTTCTCAGAAATAATGTGTTAGACAATGTATTTTTAAATGTACATATTCAGTATTCAATTAAATTATACAGAAGCTCCTAGAAAACTGAATAGTACATCCATCAGGTGCATTTGTGTATGAAAGTTTGTTTAAAAGTCCACTACATAGATTTTCCAATTTAATAAGTATTTTCGGTATAAATACAGTACATATCCGGTATTTTATGTGAGTTTATGTAAATTGGGTGACATTGCTGTAATCAGTGTGAAGGATGTCACAGTGTGACCCTGCTGCTTTCTGCATTGCAGTGAGCTGCCTCCTGCTGTCGCTGTGAACTAAACCAGGAACAAAAGCTGTGCGTCGTTTTTCAATGGGTCACCTTCCTGCCTCCCAGCATTCCACTTCCACATCTAGAAATATCACGGAACACAGCGAGCAGTATGTACAATGGGCCAGATGCAAGAACCGCTTTTACAAATTAGTTCGTAAAACAGTCTGCGAGTGATTTACGAGAATTTGCCGCATTCACCAATTTTTCGTATTTAGAATGTTCTCTTAGGTACGAACAAGATTTACGAGTGGTCCAGAGCTGTCGTACGAGTCATACGTACAATTTGCCTGCCGTTCTCCAAAGCAAAAGAACTTAGTTTTTGACTAATGGATTGTGTCTATTTCTTTACTTAGAAGAACTGTTGAGTTTGAATATATAAATTACATAATAAATTATAGAATTCATAATGTATAATAATTTTGAGAGTATCCTGTTTGACAATTGTAGGCCTATATTTGACTGTTTTCTTTTCAAATTGTAGGATAATATCATTCATAATTCATTAATGTAATTATATCATTATCATTTGTTTCAAATGGATCGCCTTGCTTTCGCGAGACGTTTCTTTGACTCCAATTTCATATCACACTATTTTTTTTTATTTCTGTGATGCTACGGGCAACAGATGATACTGCGTTAACTGCACAAGTAATTTTTTCCAACTCCTTGGTTTTAACAGGTCCCTTAATTCCAATAGTATGTGCTTTCGGTTACTTATTTGAGATAGTAGTACTTCAATCTCCGAGCTCATAAAGTTATTCTTCTTGTTTTTTTTCGGTGCCATTGTTATGAATGACTTTCCTATGAAAATGGGGCGGGACGCCTAACCTTATATAGCATTATTGGGGTGTTAATTATGCTAATTCACAAATCACACGAACGCACAATCATTTAAGAAGACGTGGCATTCAGCATGTTTACGTTGTCACTTACGATAGTTTTCTGAAGTTACGAGCGTTTGCTGAATCTGACGTGGAACACTCATAGAAGCCACCTCATGAAAAAAAAAATGAGAAAGATACGATACAAATACAAAAATGTTCTTGCATGAGGCCCAATGCCTGGACTGAACAGATATTTTCTCTCTTGCTCTCTAACTCTCTCAAATATATTTCTTTCTACACACACACACACAGACATACACACACACACACACACACACAGCCCTTTCTTTCTAAGAAACTACAGTTTTGTGTATTTTGATGTGGCCTGGAAAAGTGAAATCGAATGATTTGTATAAACTGTTTAATTCTAAAGCGTTACACTTTTAATCATCCACGGCTTTATGATGCCTGACCTCCTGAAACGCTGCCACATGCATCAAATATGTATGCCTCTGCGTCTAGTGTGATAAATCATTCAGCAGGGAGGCTGGGCACAGAATGCTCAATCTTATTCGCCCGGTGGCACACGTTATCATATATCACATGCCGGTGTTTTTACACAAATTACATTTAAAAGTTTACTTTGAGTGCTGCAGAGACTTGAGCCCGTGAGATCTGCACTCTGCCTGATGAAAATGGCCGTTTGGTGACTCTTGCAGCGAAAAGAGTGTGCACCGAAAGTTTTGATTTTTAAAAATTCCCCTCAATTTAAGCACGGTTACCAAAAAGTAAATTTTTGCCAGATGGACTCATGTGCATAATATATGCCATTTAGCAGACGCTTTTATCCAAAGCGACTTACAGTAGTGAATGCATACATTTTTCAGTATATGTGGTCCCAGTGGGAATTGAACCCACAACCTAAGCATTGCCAACACCATGCTCTACCTACTGAGCTACAGGGAACCTATATACTGCATATACTGTACAGTTTTTGTGTTTCTATAATGATGTTTCGATAAGTTGGCTTTGAGGGTGGAGTGGGGGCTTCAGCGGAGGTGGGTATGGTTGTTCAAGTGGAAAATATTAACTCACAGAAGTCCATAGAAGTAAAAAAACAGAATATTGACATCTAGGGATAGGTTTAAAACCGAGGCGCGCATGTTAGTACTCTCCCTGTCCTCAATGGCTTTAGACATCTCATGGAAAGCAATTAAATATCATCTAATTAAAACACCTGCAGATGAGTTTGGCCACCACAGTCATTACATCCTCAAAGGTGCTGTATGGAGCCCCCCTATATCATTAAGTAACCATGATAAATCATCATCATCAATCATTGACTGTGTGTGCAACTTCTGAGACCCTGGCTTTCTGCCTGAAATTTTGGGTGTATACCATGCGCTGTGAGTGCGTGGCTTTACAGGGATGTTCTCAGTGCAACAATGGCGGATATTAAGAAAAGGTAATTTCATAAGGCGCTGTCTGAAAAATTGCTCTCGAATCTTAAACGGAAAAAAGAAAACTAAATAATCTTGTAGTGCTGTGGCTACTATAAACAAATATTGGGCCAATAATGGCGGCAGCTGAAATAATGACTGAACCGAACTTAATAAAGACACTTTCATAGGCATGCAGTATAAATCAACAAAAATTTGTAAAGTGTGAAGTTTTTCTCAACACAATGGTCAGTTGGTTTAGGTTTCTTTAGTATTACCAATAACGATAAAGGCTGTTCATTGTTATACATTCTAGGGACTCCTGCAAATTGACAAAATCTTTGATTACTGTATTGTATTGATGTCACAGAGACAGAGAGACTGGACCATAGCAGTGCTGACATTTCTTCAGAGAGCTAATAACAAAATAAATCTAGTTGATGATGAAATACAAATAATAAATTGTGAATCTGCTATAATTTAGACCATTTCTACAAGGATGGGGGCTATATATTATTGATATGTTGAAGTTGTAAATGAGTGGGGGTTCAAAATGTGTCGGCTCCCCCTCCCGCTTTTGACCACAGCAGGGAGGTTTGGCTGGCCCGGAACCCCCAGGGACAGAGAGTGGGAGGAAGATGAAAATGAATGGGCTCAGCCTGCTTGCCGTGCATTTTTGTTATTGGTACATTTGTGGTGTTCTGCTAAAATGAAGAAAAAGAATACACACTTTTAGTGCATTAGTAGAAATATGAATGTAAACCCCTAAAGAGATTTAAAAGCTCTTAGCATTTATTTTATTGCATAAAACAGAAGCAAAGTGCATTATCGGTACACAGGAATGTCATTTTAAAACGAAAGAGTGTCTTTAAACTTTTGGTTCCTTGGGTGATGTTGACCTTGGTGTGAGCATCTGAGAACAGTGAGTCTATTCCGATTGTCCCAAAGTCCCAAAATGTAACTTGTTGCCCATTGTAGAAAATGCCATGAGTTTCACAAAGTTTTAGTGGAAGCATAAAACATAAAATGTGTGCCATTGTCAGGGGACGTAAATCAAAAGCCTCTGAGACAAAAGGGTGAAAGAAGTTGAAGAAAGCAGAAAACATAACTTTTCTATCCTTGCAGTTCATTATTGTAAAGGGAGTGTTCTCTTCTTATAATGCACTCCATGCATGAAGCAAGTGACCTGGGCCCGTATGTACAAAGATTCTAAGAGTAGGAGTGCTGATCTAGGATCAGTTTAGCCTTCCATCCATCCATCCATCCATTGTCTAAGCCGCTTATTCCTGGTCAAGTGACGGGGGGCTGGAGCCTATCCCAGCATGTTACAAAGATACACCCTCTCGCCAATCCATCGCAGGGCACACACACCATTCACTCACACAGTGCTGACTCTATTAGCCTAACGTGCATGTCTTTTTGGGAAGAAACCGGAGTACCCGGAGGAAACCCAGCACGGGATAATGGATATGGCCTAACCCGAGACCTTCTTGCTGTGGACAGCGCTAACCACTGCACCACCGGAAACCTTTTAGCTCATAATGGATATGGCTAGGATATGGACAGGGGAAACCTGATCGTAGATCAGCACTCCTACTCTTATAATCGTTGTACATATGGGCCCTGGTGTCCGGTGAATTGAAATCTAACCCTTAGTCACATTTACTGTACATGCACACAGTATGCTGGATAATGGGCCTTATCCTGATATCCTGAATAAGCTATTTGCATGGAACTTGAAAGAACTGGAACTGGAGGCTGTCATGTTCAATGGGGGCTATGATATTGTTGGGATTACAGAAACATGGCTTGGTGCAGTGGACAGAGATGAATATGATGTGGAGGGGTACATATGACTACGGTTAACACTTTGTTGTACGTCGCTCTGGATAAGAGCGTCTGCCAAATGCCTGTAATGTAATATTGTTCAGGAAGGATAGAACAAATAAAAGATGTCGGGGTGTGGCCCTTTATGGGAAAGCTAGCTAACTGAACTGATTACTTTAGCTAGCTAACTTGTAAATTCACCTTAATATATGTTCTTTATTCTTATGTTCTTATGTTCTTAGATGTGTGTTCATCATCTTTGCTATGTTTTTACCTTGACCATACACAGCTCACATGTGAACACATGACCTTTCCTTGTGGAATTGTTCATGGTCATAAATGTACTTTAGTAGGGCCACGGTGATTCTGTGTCTATATTTTGAATGACAGGATAAGCACCACTCCGAAACAACATAGTCTGTGGAGAGTGCACATTTAAAGTGAGTAACAGGTGGAACCGACATGGAACGGTTTTCTCTCTGCAGTAGAGCCAGGATCAGTAGTTTTGGGGGATTTTGGCATATGTTTAACATTAGGGTTACAAAATCCTAGATGTGCACTAAGGGACAACTTCACCCTGGGGGTGTATTATAATGCATCAGTTTCATTTTCTTGGAAATAAATGTAGTAAGTAGCGATGGTAGCATTCTAGCCTGCTACATGGCAAAAAAGTAGTAAAATACTGAAAACTCTACCAATGAGTTTAACTACCACCAAGCTACTGGAAAATGTAGTTGAACTAGTAGTTACTAAAAGTAGGTTAACTACTCCCCAACATTACAGAGGAGGTTATATATTAATGTTACACACTGCCTTCGTCAGACCTGATACCAGTGTTGAGTTTCAATTCTGGGCACCACACTATAAGAAAGATGTTCAGGGAAGGAATACTTGTAAACGAGCTAAAGGAACACTCCTACATGCTCCGTGGACATGCCCAGAGATACATTCCCTCTGTGGCCCTGCGAATTCAATTTTGTCTGCATTTTCTTCCTTGAGGTATCCACACCGCATTTCACACACTATATTTTGTTTTACATTTTTCACACGCACCCATGCTTCCTCCGTCGGAAGTGATAATGCATCCCCTGGCTACATCTGTGGGCTTCAGAATGTGACAGATAGGTTAGCGGAATTATGCTAAATTAAGGGAGGCTTTTAAGGAAGCAAAAAAAACGAAGTGTCATTCCAAAGAGCCCCGTCAGCTTGATTAAATGGGCTCGTTCTGATCCAGCCGACGTTTGGAGTTAAGCCTCGACGGCGTGTCAAAGAACACTGGAGCGCCAGCAGGAGGCGATCGCTGATTTCAGTCACATATCACAGTGCGCGCAGATGTTGAAAGAACATGTTAAAAGTCAGTCTAGCAAAGGAAGAAGAAGGATAACCACATCACTAATGAAATAAATAAATGCGAATACAATAATTAAACACATATCATTGTGCGTAGCCGATGGCACTGTGGCAGTGGCACCCATTCAAGGCACTTTGGCTTAGGAAGCAGGTTTCATTAAATGGGCTTCATTGTTGTGTAGCCTGACGCATGCAGAAAGGCTCTTAATAAGTATAAAAATCATCTACACAACAACTTTCACATAAACTGGCAAATTACATCAGTTGGATAGGTGGTGCTAAATGATGGTTTCCATGGCACTGGCACAAAGACCAGGATTAAAGGGCCCATTTTAATTACAGTACAGCAGTGTTCACTTAAAAAGGCTTTTTACAAAGGCATACGAAGTACATGTGGCCAGATTTACTAATGGGCGCAAGAGAAACACAACAAATAAAACAATAAGGCTATAGTGCTATATATAATGCTATATAATTGATATAATTATAAACAATAAGGAGTAGTTACGTAAAGCAGGTAATTAGATAGTAGCAGGTAATTAGATAAAGTTGCATTTACACTGCAAATGTCATGCAAAGTAGTTCAGATCGCAGAGTTCAGATCGCATATCTGATATAGTTTGGATTTATTTCAAGTGTAAAGAAAAAAAAACACATGGAATCTGATATTTTGAATTCTGATTTATACTACGTTCGTATGTGGTACTAAATTCCTATACAATGTCTATATTCAATTGTGTCAGGGCTCTCAGATTGGATGTGATTTTCCGGACGTCACTCTATACAAAATTACATTTGTTGATTTCTTACCACTGACTGATAGATTAAGAGAAAACATAAAGGAGTACTTCACCCAGTGTTCACCAAGTAAAAGAAAAGTTGATATACCTTAAACATTGCCTAGTCAAAAAGAGACTGAGATCCTTGATTTCTGTCTGTTTATATCATCAGAGAATATGGAAATTTTAGCCTAGCCACCTGGGACAAATTGTAACCCATTGCCCACACTATATATTTTTCCCCTAAATTTCCCTGTTTCCCATTTTTACATTTCATGCATAATATAATCCACTGTAACTTCAACCCATACTGGCTAGAAATATGAGCACTTAGAATTGGGTGAACTCTTCCTTTTAAGTTTTTTTGTGTATTTATAATGTAAACACAATACAACATTAAATGAGGAAATTAGACATGAGAAAATGATGTAAAACTAAACATTTAAATGGTAAAAGAGTGGGACTGCTTGAAAAAAGTTCTTGCCCACTCACTGGCTGGTTGTCTCCCAAACTCAGAGCCCCTACATGGGAAAAGGAAATTCTTACGTATCAAGGGAATAGGCAGACTGCGATGCCATCCCCAAGAAACAGTTCTTACTAATAGGGATATTTTCTCATCACAACAGGTTACTGTGGAAGGCGTTGGTCTCAGCAGCGGATCAGGGCGATTAGCGCCTACTGGCAGAGCAGCCAACGCACGCACCGGTCTGGTGTTGCTAATCACATCGGTGTGCTTTAAAACTGCTCTGCTCTCTTCAGTAGGTGGCTGGAACAAGAAAGAAAAGGCGTGGGAGACCGAGGAGAAGTAAATAAAGAAAGAAAGAAAAAGCGAAGTAAAAGGAAACCGGGAACTGGAAAGGTAGCCTATTGTTTGATAGTTTTTTTGTTTTGTGGGTTTTTTAAGTTTATGGGTTTTGTTTATTTGTTTAAAAGTCCCGAACCCGTGAAGAGAACATTTCCCGACGGACAGATTTAATTTTGTTTATTTGTTTAAAAATGAACTCCCATTAAGGCAGTGTCTAGTTCTCGCCCCCCTAGGAAGAAGAAAACATTTGCCCCCACTCTCGGGATCAAAGCATAACATTTCCCATTAAAGAAAAGTAATAAAGTACGCCACCTTATATGATGCTAACGCTCGCTGGTTTTCTGAAGTAGCATTCCAAAGCGGGATGATTTCCAGACTGCTCTATTCCGTGATTGGGGTGTAATGTCTTTAAGTGGGATTTGTCATGCTGTCCGTGCCAACATTTTAAGCGTGTGACAGTTACTAAAACCCATGCATATTCGGGTGTGCTCCCATTAAGGTCAGGGTTTGTTTACTGAAATCTGCAATTACACTTTATTCTGGTGCAAAAAAGCATGGCCGAGCCTGAGACTCATTAAGGTCAGGAAAAAACTGCCTGAGACTCAAAAATGTCTCCTGTCAAGTACCCTGTCAAATCAGATAACAAGTGTTGTTGGTGAGGGCTGGACATGACGAGACAGTCATTGCATACTTCCTTCGTCTAAAACGAGTGTCTGGAACTCAGTCAAACAAACTTACTGAATAAGGGAAAATGCTATTCAATTTGACAGGATTTAAGTTGAATCCGGATCTGGTCAAAACCAACCTTACGCTTATAAGGGTCCTCCTTATGTGCATAAGGACTGAAAATACAGGAAGCAGGAAAAGGTGTAGCCTGAAATCTGAGGTGTCTGGGCAGGTGGCGAGAGAGATTCCATAGTACACTTACAGTAAGTACTGCTCATATGTCACAGGCAACAGATATTGTAAAAAGTTACATTAAACACTGGCAGGCCAACTTTAACAGGGATGGCCCAAGAGTGGCACAGAACCACACAGGGGGGGACTTTCAAAATGGAATAAATTTGAAAAGATGTGATGGACAACCTAATAACTTATCAAGACCACATTTCTGTGGGGCCATGTGCCCCCACAGGCCCCTCCCTGGACATGCCCCTGACACCAAAGCTACAGCCAAGTTTCGATTTTAATAGAATATATACAGTAAATTACTGTATGTTCATGTACACCAATGTATATTTTTAACCCTTCCATGTTCACTTGGGAAGATACCTGATGTCCTCTTATCACACTGAAAGACAGACTTTGTAAAAACAAACAGTCATATCCATTGCCAAACAGCCCACGCAAACACATAGATATCTGTAATGACAGTTTCACATGTATCTGTAATGTAATGTATCTGTAATGACAGGCCATACACATTATTTAAAACATAAAATAATAATTGAAAAAATTAAATCAATTGAAGGCTGGTGTGAGCCTTATAGGAGTATATTGAACCGTTTCTGGGAGAGCAACAGTTTGTATCTTTGGTTTGACCATTAGACATTAGCTCCCGATCAGGACACACACTAAGACTGACGTTTGTAGGACCTGTGGAGCATCATTTCTAACTGCCTGAACCAGTGGGCAGGAGACATGCCTCGGTTTCCAAAGATGTCATCAAATTCAGTTTCAGACAGTTAAACATCACCTTAATCTTCAGAATGGCTTCCCAGACAAAGACTGATGGAGGAAGAACGCATGCATCCTCAATGCCCTTCATGAACTCCACAAGCGTTTAATGAGCACAGTCCATGCAAATGGGATTAAGGACCCAGCTTTCACGCTGTTAAAGCTAATGGGAAACACATGTGGTTCGATTCTAATGGGAAAATGTACAGCAAACAATAATGAGGGAAGCTGTAGAGCAGTGCATGTGGGGACCTGTGTGTTTGACCACTGTCCTGTTGAGCTAAGTGGGGACCTGAGTGTTTGACCGGTGTCCTGTAGAGCTATGTGGGGACACATAGCCCAACAGGGCACCACCACAATGTTTTTAAGAGCCTTCATTTTAAATGATTGGCAGACAAATACACTGAATTTATAAGCATCCATTTAAAATGCTGATACTATCAGTGCTACTGAAGATCCCAATAGCTTTTTAATTGTATTTTAATACAGGAATAGGTTTCTTTAGAAAAGTTTATACTTTTTTGTGATAAACTTTTTATTTTGTGAACAGAAAGTGGGGGGGCGGTTATCAAGAGAAGACAGACATTAACAGCACGGTACAACAAGGTAGCTACAACAAGAGGCAAACTGGCAGCGAAGAAGGCAAAACACCCATCTATTTTATTAGTTTTATCCTTATCAATTTGTACCCCTCCACATTATATTCATCCCCGTCCACTGCACCAAGCCATGTCTCTGTAATCCCAACAATGTCATAACTCCCATAAAGCATGACACCCTTATATGCTTAGGGAAGGTCCATATTCCTCACTGTACATCCATCAGATCCTTGTAATTTCTCTAAGACTATCACAAGGCTTATTTCACACAATCAAGATGTGAGAAGACTGTTGCATCTTGCAATGTGGCTGCCTCCCTTGGCCCTCTATTTTTACATCCAACACCTGTGCTGCTGCTGCTTCTCACATACCATTATGCCACCTAGCCTGATAGCCACCCAGCCTCCTCTGGCACCGCCCCCTCCTCAGCCCACTCCTCTCATACAGCCCACTCCTGTCATGGGCTAACTCTGGCCTTCATTTTGTTTGTTCAGGCACAGAACACAAAATTGCACCACATTTCGGCAGGTGCATAACACATATCCAGGATTCAATATTTGATATGGAGAGAAGGGGAGGGAATGGGTAAGTAATGAAAGTAAGATGTTTGTCCAGTCTACAGTATGCAAAGACTTATTATTTTTAGGTACACCCAAAGTCGTAGGGTTGCATTTTCAGATCAGCATACAGCATACTGTTATGACACTATCTTAAGTATTACACAGTATTTGGCATCACAGCTCCATAAAAGGAGAGCACAACGCGGCATGGTGAGGCATGGTGAACCAGTTTGCCGTTCATGTAAATGCACATGTTTAATTATGCGTAGCGTAATTGCATGTGTTGTAGAATATGTGTAATTGCCACGGAAGTGCAAACCAGAAGTGCACAATTTAGGAAACAATTATGTCCTTGCCCTCCATTGTATAACATCAGAGCCCTGACATGGATTGCTCTTCTACTGCGGCAAGCTGCCAACAGGTATAACGATTGAACAACTTTCTGCATGGGCAATTGTACTGTAACATCCGCATTGAGGCCTAATTAATATTGAGTGGGAATTATAAATTGTAATCCGCTCTCATGGATACTTTATATCCCCTGTTCATTAAATTAGGTCCTTGGATGGCTAAACTGTAATATTACAGGAAGCATTTATACTGGATAACTTTATTCTATTTTGTATATATCTTCTTTTTTTTAAACCCTCTGTCATTAACGTTAGAAAAAAACCTTGCTTAAAAACAACGCTCACTATTCCCACTGACATTAACTGCATAGCATTAAAAACTGGAAGAGATGTATACTGAATCAAACATAACACGTTTTGTGTCCTTCATAAGACTTACTATGATACATTAACCAATGGCTGAGCAGTTTATGGCCTGGTTTCAATCAAGATTCATCTTTAACTTGGTGTAATATCTTCCTAATGCTACCACTGGGTCATTGAGGGCTGCCACTGCTTCCTTTCCCTCAGCCAGGATAGGTGCCGTAATCTCTCAATATATTTATGATTGCTTCTGTCGCGAAAGCATTCAGCACATCGATTGTACATCGAGAGCGGCTCTCGATTCAGGTTATTTTGTTTCTAGTCATGATTCAGGAGGTACTTTGCTTGTACTTGCGATCCAGGAGTACTTTGTACTCACAATTCACACAGTCCCCACGTTGCATTTGTTATACTTCCCACACCACATCCAGCTCAACATAAATGTTTTTATCCATAAACCGAAAGGATAGCGGCACAAGCAGTGGCTGTGGGGTGAGAAGTGATAGGGCTAGTGGTTAGCAGTAGAGGGAGGGTAATTTGTCGGAAGTGGTAAACCGAGATGCTTGTCAGGAATTCCATTTTCTCCGAAGTTTCTTATCTTTTGTTATTAAGCCGGCACTTGCGATAACGCAGTATTATAGGGCATGTAGTTCTCGGTCATAAATAACAGAAGCTTGTACAGAGGGGATAAAAAATACTTTTTCCAAGGGTTATCTTATTCAAAACATAGAATTCTGCTTTCCCAGAACAGGATTTGTGCACAAGGATACAGAGATGGAAGCATTCCCCCCTCTTTTTTCATCTGCCAGTGTTAAAAAGAGCATAATTATATCAATAAATATTGCATACACTTTTACTTATTATGTAGTGTACGCCAGAGGCTTAGATTGGTGGTTGGTGGTAACATCAATCTTATTTTTATGAGCCACAACACCCCCCCCAGCAACTCTAAAACCTTAATATACCTCTGAATTAAAAATAGAAAAAGGTGCTGGTCCTATATTAAGCAATTCCAGGGTCAAAGCACAAGTAGCTTGTAGGCAAAGTGGTTGCCAAGTGTCCAGATTGGTGAGCTGCCAAGTGTCCAGATGTAATAAGTAAGGGGTAATTATTGAAATGCAGAAATGTCACTTCTCAGTAATTGTTAATATGAAATGAAGGTAGGCTAATGTTGAAATACATATTGAGCCCAATAACCCTGAGATGTAATATGGTGACCATTTGTTGAACTGAGTAAATATTTTACTCACTGTCCATGATTTATGTGTATTTAGTGAGTTATTTATTCGATTTAATTAGATTTAGATTGAATATTTATTGTGTTTATTAGAGTTTGTTTGCTTATTTCTTGTCAACTAACATAAACAGCGATTGTAATTTCATCATTCCAAAAGTTATGGATATTCCAAAAATGCATGTGTGTCCGTACTTGCCAAATGTAAGAATGGACACACCTAGAAGCTAATGGGCTAACACTGTCAAAAGTTTGCTCAAGCAGGTACATATATAAGATATTTAAAGATTGTTATTTCAATTGACTGTTATAGCACAAGTGACAAATTTGCTCACAGGGCTGTTTTCATAAGCCTCTATCAATGTGCCAAGTTTCATAAATATAGCTGATTACAGAGTCCAAGCATTCATAGTCACAACTAAACCAATGGGGAGGGCTGTGACCCTTAGGGCACATGCACATGTTCCTAATGAGGAGATTAGTCACTGCATCAAGTTTTAAATTTTTCATTGGTAAACCATTTTTGCGCATCTTACTGTCAATTTTGGCAGGTATATGAACGTGTTCACACTATGTGAAGACCCACTCCCAATCCACAGTGCGCCAACCTCATCCGTTCATATAAAACCTATTCCCAATGAGAGAGGAACAGGATGAGACTGCTCGCTTGCCCTTCAGCTGACAATTCGAGTTATTGCAAGTTTTAGCAAGCACACTGCAACTTGTAACTATGGTAGCCTGTTTTGATGTCACCAGCTGTATAGTTGTTTACAATTTCCAGATTCTAAACATGCTACCGATGTAGGTCAATAGTGTAATGTTTTTGGAATATCAAAAAACCTAGCTAGCTGAAGCTATTAGCCTAGCTCAAAAGCTGTAGGAGGAGATTTGTCCTTGATATCTAGGGTGGAATAATAATAGTAATAATAATAATAATAATAATAAATAAATAATAACAGTATCAGTGAGTTGGCTTTTTCAATCCAACTTAATTATACATCTTGGGGGGATGAATATCCGTAACAAGTTTCTGACCTCTGTGAAATATGGGTGATTTTTAATCATTTAAAAAATAAATTAGCGCCACCATGTTTGTGCTGTTACTGCTGGGAAAATCAAATATGGCAGACCTTATGTTACTCTATGGCAAAGTTATTCTTTGTGAGGAGAGGGATCTATGGACAATGATTTTGTGCCTTGTGTCATTGATTTTGTGAAATGGGGCAGATCGTTTAAATATTGTGATTTTAATTGACCGGTGTAGCCCTTCCATCAGGCCAATCGGCACCATATTCAATGTGTTTTTGTTTGGTATGCCCCTCTACCATCCTGCCAAGTTGCATTAAAAGCAAGCAATGTCTTATGGTTGAACAGAGAAAAAAAATAATAATAATAATAATAATAATAACAATAATAAAAATAGCTGTGAGCAGCAATAACCCAAGCACCAGCAAACTGCCCAAAGGTAAGAAAAAAATATGCACATTAAAGTTTTATATATATATTAAAGTTATAAACCAATTAATGGTTCTGCACAATATTTGGAATCTTTAGACCATATGTCACTGCCTGGATTTAAACCTTTTACTGTAGCAGCCTGTTTGGATGTAATGTGCTCTACAATTCAGAATATGTTTCCAACCAGTAGGCAATGTACACACCCATGTGGGTCAAATTGATGGGCTCTTTAAAAAGCCATCTTTTGACATAACATTTAATATTTAACTTTTTTAGAACCACTTTGATGCTTCATGATGTCAAAAAAACATGTCAATTGGACAATTGGGAAAATCATAACTCCTTGTTCTAGGAGAGAAAAAGAATGCAATTGGTCAAAGAGCTTAAGAGTTGTGGCCTTTCGAAATTGGCATTTTCAATCATCTGCATTTTCAACCATAAGCAATTCTTGTCATATTGTCAGGATATATGCATGACATGGTCGTCGACAAACAGACCAAGTTTGGTGTGTTTTTGAGCATCCGTGTGGATTTTACAGCCAATTTTGCAAAAGCAGCTGTACAATAATAAAAACCAGTGGAAAAAACATCCTGTTCTGTACTGGGCTCTCCCTGGGTGAATGGTACAGAATCTGTGTGTATTTCATGCTTGGGTGCATAGCACAGAAACTGTATTTCATGCCTGGGTGCATAGCACAGAAACTGTGTATTCCGAAGAGAGCCTGCAAACAGCCCCATGTGAATGGAGAGAAGCACGTAAAGAGAGAGAGAGAGAGAGAGAGAGAGAGAGAGAGAGAGAGAGAGAGAGAGAGAGAGAGAGAGAGAGAGAGAGAGAGAGAGAGATTTGTGGAAATGTGACTGGGAAAGGGTGTGGCTAGAAGAAGGATGTGACTGGGGAAGGGAGAGGGATGTGACTGGAACAGGAGTGTGACTGTAAGAGGGGTGTGACTAGGACAGGGGTGTGACTGGGACAGGAATGTGAGTGGGAGAGGGATGTGACTGGGACAGGAATATGACTGGGAGAGAGGTGTGAATGGGAGAGGAATGTGACTGGGAGAGGGATGTGAGCAGTAAAGGGACATGCTTAGGAGAGGCTTGTAACTGAGACATGGACGGGACCTTTCTCACTGTATCACCCACTTGTCAGACACTGTTACTGTTACTGTGTGCATCAGGAGAAATGCCATTTCACAAAAAGGTCAAAGGTCAGTAATTACTTCAGATTATATCTAAGCATTTAGGTTTAGTAATAAAGGACTATTAACTCATAACTCACACCTGCCCACCCCAGGGGGCACAGGGAATATGTTTGATACAGAATGTCAAGAGCCAGCACCCTAAAAATGATAACAAATTACCCCCAAAATAACAGGGGGAAAATAAATGAATTTCCTACACTGCTTCACACACACACACACACACACACACACACACACACACACACACACACACACACACACACACACACACACACACACACATTGGATAAAATCTTGAAAATGGGTTGTTCAAAACAAAAAATGGATTCTGAAATCAGATCAGATCACCTAATCAAATCTTGGTTTTGATCTGGATCAAAACTTGAATATCTGTTGTTCACAAATTTTACGTAGGATTGGGATAGTTTTGATCAAAAACATCTGGATTATCTTGATCCCAGCAGAAGGGTGGATTCAGGGTGGATTTCAGGAACAAAATGTAATACAACTTTAAAATTGGTCAGTTATTACAACATTTGTAGCATATGGTGGTTGGTAAACCAGAATGATCCGGATTTGGAATGATCCCATGTGTTCCTATCCAGGATCAGGTAATTCAGCTTCTTTTTGTACTGGTTTATCAAAGCAACATTGGATTGGATCACCCTGATCCAGGTATAAACTTTTCAAGATGACCAAATCCGGATTAGCAGCGCTTTAAATTGAACTACACATCACCATTTACTGGCTATGTAAAGAACAACACAAGTAGAACAGGCAGCATGGGATCACTGTAGGTGCTTTTATTTATGCATAACTGAATAATCTTTTTAAGTACAGCATTTGAAATCATAAACAGCATAAATGTCCAACAGGCAAAAAATAAACAATGTTCAAATTTCCTCTTCATTTGTTGATGCCCTAGTGTCCGTTGTCAATGTAATTTGTGTACAGTGATACTGGGGATTCTATTAGGAGTGTAATATTTAAATATGGTATTTGGTCTGGATAGCGGAATCCATCAGCTCAAACCTGCAACCTGCAGTTGAAACTGTCTCTTTTGTGCTATTTGTAATTTAACTTCAATTTGGAGCAAGAGTGCAAGAGTAAAACTGAAAGTTGTATCAGCAAAAACTGCATAGACAAAGTAAGTAGATATAATAAATCAATCTGCAAATTACTGACTTCAGAGTTTTTTTTCTGTTGAATGTGGGAACATGCTGACTTCATTTAGTTCAGAAGACTTGTAGGGTACAGAGGCAGAGAAAATCTGATCCCTCGGTCGTACGAGAAATCCGAGGGGATGCGAGAGTTAACGGGAGTGATGCGGACACAAAAGGGACTGTCAGGAAGATTTTGGTTTTTACAGAATAAATTTGCTGACATGGTGCTTATACCACATCCTGGGTGTGTGAGAGTTGAGTAAATTAAGCTAGCCTCAATTTAAGCAATTTACCAAGGAAAACCAAGGCATTCCAAGTTGCTGCAAAAAGTGTGGTGTTATTTGAATGCCTTCACAAACGTGCCTGGCTCACAGCTCAGGACAAATATACAATTATCATGGTCATTCCAATGCAGGGGTTCCCAAACTTTCTTTGACATACCCCTTATTAAAATGTAGCCTAAGATCAGTTCAAACACGAAAATTAAATCATTATTTTAGATATGTCAACACCTACATGTATGCTCACCTGTGCAGTGATAAGTGTGAACATGGAAGGGGCATAACATGTGTTTTCATATGCATAATGTGTAGCATAATGTGTAGCTCGCAACCCACCTCAGACTCCCACAACTCAGCAGTTTGGGAACCACTGGTCTATTGGACCGCTGGTCTAATGGCCATATTTACTACCAGAACTGACATGACACATTTTCACGAGTAATTGGGGGGTTTGCTGATTGAAAATTGTAGCTAGAGCTCGACCGGGGGGCTGATGCTATTTTTAAGTATCTAGTCCACCAAATGGCGATATATAGGCTGACATTTTGTCCATAAAAATCTGTCAAATCCAAATCACTCTTAAAAAACTGAATTCATGTATATTAATTATATTTTCAATACCTGAACATTAACCTCTACATTCTTTGAAAAATTGTTTACATTTCCTAAATTAATGTTAAAACGAATGGTCAAATAAACAAACATTTAATTTAAATTTAAATGATATATTACATTCACAGAAATGAATGTAATATATGTCATTTAGCAGACGCTTTTATCCAAAGCGTCTTACAGTAGTGAATGCATACATTTTGTGTGAATGAACAGACAAGTACACCCAAATCAAGAATAAATGATTGGAGCATATGATCCACTGGGGTAATCAGGTCATGGGAGGTAAGGACCCAATTCCAGGGCCAACTTGTATAACAACTGTGCACGTGATTCAGTTCAATTCAGATTTGCGAGAAACACCAAAGTGAGCGGCTCGCTCCGCTCCATTTACTCCAGCACCGCTCGTCTCCAGGTACTGCAGATAACAATGCTACTGCTCTTCCCTCGCTCCTCCTGGACTAATGAGACATTCCCTTTGCAGCGTATTCGTACCCGCAGTAAAGGGGACCAGCGTCCCACTACCCACCAGCCACTGTGAAACACACGGCAGAACATACAGCACAGTAGATCAATAAAGCCATCTTTATTTTTGTATAGCGCCATTTACAAACAGCTAGTAACACTAGACACTTTGTGATAGACATTTTCCAAAGGGTATCATAAAAACAGAAAAAGCCCAATTGAGTACATTTCTGAAAAATGTGAAAATGATTCCCCGACCTCTTGAAAAGGTGATCAAGCTGAGCTCAGGGGCGGCTGCAGAATCTCCGATAAGTGTTCAGTTGGGTTGAGATCTGGTGACTGTGACGGCCATGGGATATGGTTTACATCATATGCATTCCATTCAGTGACCACTCTTGTCCTGTGTACGGGGCATTGTCATCCTGGAAGGGACCACTCCCCTCAGAATAGAAATGGTTCACCATAGGATGAAGGTGATCACTCAGATTGGCTTTATATATTTTGGCGTTTGCCTTCCACTCTAAGGGGTTGAGTGGACCTAAACCATGCCAGGAAAATGCACCCCACACCATCACAGGGCCACCAGAACCCTTCAATTACTCAAATGTTTAATTTATTTTGGCAGTTGCCTGTATCGGTCTGGTATGCATCTTCGCTAATGTATCAGTCTGGCGTGCTTATGCTGTCTTCAGGTTAGGCAGTTTTTAAATATTCAAATGCAATGGGTGAATCTCATAACTGCTGATTTTGACTCATTTTTCAGAACGATGGGAGCTGTTCTGTTGGTTTGCAGCTTTTAGGAGAGCGTTCTGCAGTATGTGTTTATGTTTATGCGCCTTTATATTTTGCTACTGTGGCAGGAGTGTTAATGTCCTCGGCTAATGGTGAAAATCTATTTGGAAGTCTAATGGTGGGTTGGTTGGGATGTTTTTGTTTTTTACAAAATTTCCCATAGGTTCTCAGTAGCTGGCAGAATGTTGCATTTTTGTAGTGTTATGTGTTTTTTTTGCTAGTATTTTTTTTCAATTTTCCCCTTTTTATTTTTCTTGTCAGTTTGGATTAGTCAGCTGTGCCTCTTGAGTTACCGCTGTGCCACCGTGCTAGCGCACCGGGAGCACGGCAGCTGAACTGCGTGCACTCCTCCCACGCACTCTCCTGCGAGATAGAGGCTATTTCACACCCTTCAGGCCACACAGTGTGCTACAGCGGAGCTAGCACTGATTGGAGGAGAGGCCTGTGGGCACGTAGTGCACCACTGGAAGCAACGGAAGGCTTGAGCCTGCATCCCTAAAGCCCAGCCTGCACTTGTGGTGAGTGGCTTCAGTGACTGGATTACTCAAGGGCCTGTTTTTTTGTGTGTGTTTGAGCAAATTACAGCAGCAGATGAAATACTTAACAGTTTTATCCAATTAACGCCAGCATATCAATTTTTATGGGGTGCGAATTTAATTTAAAAAACCCTGTTAAGAACAAGAGGTAAAAAGGGAAGTGCAAAATAGCAATAGACACCATTTCAGTAAAAAATGCAATTCACACTCAGCATCATGTTCTGATGCTTAAAGGTGTGACACTGAAACGGAATGCTCATTCTCAAGCAGGTTTTCATTTAAAATCATGTATCCCGCTAATTGCAGTATGCATCACATGTGTTAAACACGTGAAGTGTGAAAAATATTGAACATGCAGTGCCCTCCAGAATTATTGGCACCCTTGGTAAAGATGAGCAAATACATTTTTTTTTCTTCTTTGAATAATTTTACTTCAATTAAAGGTTAGATTTATCTCATATTTTGAGTGTAATATCAAGCTGATGAACAACAAAGAACATTTTTACATAACCTTTTTTGCTCATCCTGTACTGTACTTGAATCACAAAGATGATAATTAATTAATTAGTCTATATATAATTAGTCGAAGGAACAGAACATATCTAATATTGTTAATATAAGTTTCTTAATGCATTTCTATGGTCCCTGTTAGCATGCTCGAAATTGCACCATGAAACCACCTCATGTGTGTGTGTGTGTGTGCGTATAAAGTATATGCACACTTTATAACAAAGAGTTAGGATGCATTCCACTGACAAGTCTTATTTACAATTGCTTTAAAACATAATTTATCTTGTAGGTTATTCTGAGTAGTGGCCTGGAAACTGGGGTGGGGTAGGGGGGGGGGGGGGCTGAGCTGGCTGCAGTGCACATTATATGAAGACAGGGCCCCTGGTCTCTCCCTTATACAGTGTATGATAAACAACCCAGGTGGAGGCTGGCAGTAGAGTAAACTTAATACAATCCCCCCCCTTGCATTCCTGTAGCAATGTGATCCTGGGCCTCCATAGCTATTCACTCTTCATGAATGTCTGAATCTGACAAGTCTTTTGACGTTGGGTGACAGTTCCCACATGAAGGGCTGTGGGTACATCACAAAGACAGCGGTACTATAGTTTTCGCTTACTTCCAGGCGGGCTTGTCTTGCGAGCCCCCTCCCAGGGCACATAACGGTGTATCAAGACTTTTCAATACTGTTTATACTGAACCGCTAATGGTCTCGCCCCCCCGTCCCAATGCACCTGTCAGGATGGAGCTTGGGTTGGGGGTCATAGGCGAGTAATTGCCCCATGCTCATAGTAATCGGGCTCATATGATACAAGAGGGGGCAAGGCAAATTACATATGCAGGTTTGAACTCTGTCTAGATTTGACAACAGGATTCTGGTCCCCTGCTTATTTTGTGATTTTGGAAATAACCTTTGCCTCCATTACCATCCTCGACAAGTCGTATTGCTGTTGACTTTAACTGTGATGTTTATTCGGGTTGAAGCAGCAGCTAATGACATGGAGTCGATGTGGAGTGCAGCCAGGACGCTGTGATGTCTATGGGCAGAACGCATGGGGAGATGATTGCTTCCTGGTTCCTCTATAAAGGCGAATAAAGTAGGCCGAGTAAATTATACATGTTCTGAGACTCGCACAAAAACACAACAGTCCCACAAACGCAAGCCTTGGAAAAGCTGCATTTTTCAGATAATGTGCCTGGAAAAAGCTGTTTAAGAAACCAGAATTTTTGAAGGCCTATTAATACCCTGCATCCCCCCTGTGAGTTAGAAATATAGAACTCCAAATGATTCATCTCACTGTGCAATGTAAGTTCATACCACATAATCCTCTTTAGAAATGTATATGTAAATGTGATCAATATGTTATTGATCATATCACGGTTTCTATATGACCCAAAGACATTGAGAGGGGAAGGGAAACTAAGAATAGCCCTCTCAAGCTGTAGCTATGGACTAATGCGCCATTATGGCTTAAAATGCATGGTTCCAAAAGATATCACTGAAATGATGATAAAACGACATCTCTGCAGGGGAACATTTTAATTGAGGGAAGGTTTATGTGTGAATCATGACTTGCTGAAGCAAGGATCAGTAGTAGCTCTGTGAGAATAAACTACTTGGAAACCAGACAGGAAGTAATATGATGTACCACCTGTGCTCAGTGGGAGGGATTTATTTGAGACTTTCAATAAGGCGATTTCTGGTGTCCTCACAATGAGAAATGCGAACTCATGTTAAATTATATGCCTAAACATTCTCTCGCTTCGTTTTAAACCCTATGGGTACCCTCAAATCTCAAGAAGGGAGACCCCTCCCTTCTTGGGGGGGTACAAATGATGAAATCTCAAATAATATATCACATACACAATTTCAGCATATGTGTAACTTACTGTTCTTATAATGTGTTAGTATATATGCTGTTAATGCATAACATTTAAATTCAATTCAATTAATTAACTATGCATGGTACGTTACTTTCTTGATTATTTGACAAAAAGTGAGGTACAATGCATATTAGCATATACAGTCCCGGCCAAAAGTTTTGTCGCATGAGTGGACAAAAGTGACAATTGCTAATTACCCAACTCTTAATTAGCTAATAAAGTTAGGAAACAACACAAATTAATCATAAGTGTCTAAAGTTTATTTAGATACCATCAAAACAAAAATTTAATAGATGCTTATAAGGTTTATTGCTTGATAATGATGAACAAGCCAGTTTCTACCTGGACAAAAGTCTTGTCGCAAATCAAATTATAATCAAGAAATGTTATCTTTCTCAAAAAGTAAATAAAATAACAAATGAAAAATCTGTCTAGTATTTCATCATGGACTATAAGTTAAGAAATTAATATCTTGTATGGGTTCCTTTGGCCTGCAGAACAGTTGCCATCCGGTTTGGCAGAGAGTCGTAGAGCTTGTTGATGAAGTCGTCGGGGATGGCATGGAAGGCCACCTTGCAGGCATCCCAAAGCTCCTCCAAGTTCTTCGGCTTGGTCCTCCAAGCTTCCTCCTTTATTCTTCCACAGATATGCTCAATAATATTCATATCTGGAGACTGTGCTGGCCATCCCTGAAGGACATTGATCTTCTTCCCCCTGAGAAACTTCATAGTGGAACCTGAGGTATGGCAAAGAGCTCCATCCTGTTGAAAAATCTGACCCCTTTTGTAGTTGGGAATGTACTGGGAGGCAAGAATCTGTTGATATTTGGCACTGTCAATGTTACCATCCACCTTACAGATCTCCCTGGCACCTCCGTATTGGACGTAACCCCAAACCATAATCTTTCCACCTCCAAATTGGACTGTCTTCTGGGTGAACCGTGGTCCAGACGGGCCCCAGAGGGTCGCTCGACAATATTGGCGGTGCTTGGGATGGAGCTCAACTGACGATTCATCTGAAAAATCTATTTTTCGCCACTTTTCTGCTGTCCACCCTTCCGTCAGGCTATGGGCCTTGGCCTACGCAACACGATTTCTTAGCTGTCTCTTGTTTAGTGCTGGTTTCTGGGCAGCAATACGACCGTGGAGACCATTGCGAGCAAGAAAACGACGACAGTTCTTGGACGAAACAGGCATTGCTGGCGTCCACTCCTCCTGGAGCTGTGAGGCAGTTGACATGGGGCTGGCTTTTGACAGTCGGACAAGCAAGCTGTCGTCAGATATGAATATTATTGAGCATATCTGGGGAAGAATGAAGGAGGAAGCTTGGAGGACCAAGCCAAGAACTTGGAGGAGCTTTGGGATGCCTGCAAGGTGGCCTTCCATGCCATCCCCGGCGACTTCATCAACAAGCTCTACGACTCTCTGCCAAACCGGATGGCAACTGTTCTGCAGGCCAAAGGAACCCATACAAGATATTCATTTCTTAACTTATAGTCCATGATGAAATACTAGACTGATTTTTCATTTGTTATTTTATTTACTTTTTTGAGAAAGATAAAATTTCTTGATTATAATTTGATTTGCGACAAGGACTGTAGTACAAGACATGTGGGCTTGCTGAAAGTCACTGCTGTGACAGCCAATTTGGTTAGAATAAGTAACTTGCTATATGTTATTAAGTACTGGGAATTTTACTGTTACTACAGTATAAATCGATCTCAAAAAAAAAAATTAAACATAAGAAAAAGCAAAGTTACTCACAAAACCTATACTCTGTACATCGATAAAATACAATTTCTAAATTTGCTCTGCATACCAAATTATGGATATCAAAATAATTCCTAGTTATAACCAAACATTCATCAATATATTTCACAAAAACTACACAAGCATTGTTCCAACACAATGCTTCCCAAAATTCCCTACATTTGTTCAAGTAACTTTAGGTACTGTTGTTTGCACTGTTGAAGCTCTTTATGAATGCTGAGAGAAATGCTCTCAGGCATTTACGTTCAAAATGACTTTCTAAGAGAGCGACGAGAGATTAAGAGAACTGCAATTTTCATTTTACGTATGAAGACATGAATTGTAGAGTACAACTACGGCCTATTAACACTTTCTTTTACCCTCACGATTGCCATTTTAGAGACCCAGTGTGATGATTCATTAGTTGATAAGCTTTCCATTTTTAGGAAGAAAAAAAAGTATCATAAAGTTGATTCCATCCAGGACTCAGAATGCCTTCGCTTGACAGAAGGGTATCTTTGTACCTTTTCCGAGGTCTTTCTTGAAGCTGTTTAGATTGTGGGAGTCCCAGAGTCATTTTCTGTTTTCTGTTTTTACTCCCCCTTTCAAGCTGGCATTCCGCCTGCACTGAAACCCACAAATAAATATGAGTAATGTTCCCGAAACTTTGACTTTGCCTGAGCCGATGAAACTGTGCCACAGGGCACAGAATAATCAGCACACTGGGGAGAAGTATGCGCATCCCTCTCAGCTATTACGCATATATTGTTGGAGAAAAGAGCAATATTTTTAATGCTGGATTTTATGAATATTTATCTGTTTTGGAGCTACATAAACCAATATGAGCTGATTTGAACAGAAAGGCTGAAATCCTCTCACAGTCTAGTCTCTGGATCCACTTTTGTGATCAGACAGGCATCCAGTTCCAGAGTGAAACGACAAGGATCAAAACAACAGGATGCAGGCGACCACTTCCCCCCACCACCACCACCGCCACCTCCCCCCTCCCAATAA
The DNA here is from genome assembly GCA_029706075.1 of Aldrovandia affinis. Lineage (NCBI taxonomy): Eukaryota > Metazoa > Chordata > Actinopteri > Notacanthiformes > Halosauridae > Aldrovandia > Aldrovandia affinis. Next base: position 7,537,299 of record JAINUG010000022.1, read on the forward strand.
TACCACCCACTCACCCAACCACCAACCACCCCAACAGCACCACCTCCTCCAGCCCCCCCCTCCCATGCCATGACATGCCTTAAGTGGTATTTAGATGTGGGCCTTTAATAAAAATGTCAGACCCGCACGGACTCAGCAGCCAGCCAGGCGGCGGATTATGCTCCCTTTTACATAAAGATGAGACAACCTGACCCACGCTTCAGGCAAACTGCTCCTGCCAGCCTGCCTGCCAGATCAATCCCGTTTTTAGTCATTTCAGCCTTCCCTTGCATGCATAATGCTGCCTTTTTACCCAACAGTCTACAGGTGAAGAGGCACAACGCTCCATGAAGTTCCTCATTAAATTAATGAAACGTTTTTAATTAGTGTTTCAGCAGTTTTTAGGTGCCACTCAGTGATTAAAGGAAATGTAAAAGTGGGGAGAGTAAACAGAGACAGAAGGGAATGTACTGCATGAATTTCTTTCTTGTGTTTTGGATGAAATCCCTGGAGAGCCAGCACATGCAGCGCCCTTTCATATTTAGCCCCTGTGTTGGCCTCCTCCACCTGCCGTCCTGAAACCTGTCAGCACGGCTCCTCCTTCACACCTCATCTCTGTGGGCATCTCACACAGAAGTGACTCAGGGCAATTAGCCTAAATCTTTGCAAATATCGGATGTTTGCAAGCTGGTGGTGGAAGAGCCGCAGCACAAATGTTCTATGTACAATCAAAATGGTCAGCTTTGGTTTCCATGCTCTGAGGTTCTCCATTCTAGGAGGTTCCGGTTTGCGACAGCAGGTCTGCGTTGCCATGGTAGTCATGAATGTCTTCAGCCACACCCCTTCATAATGAGTGATAATGAACCAGCCAATAAGAGCACTCTGAGATTCAATGACAGCAGAGACATAACATTTAATGCGAAGAAGACAGAGCTGACCATCTGTTTAGCACAGACAATATGGAGCTCATAGTCAGTAGCACAGGATGTATAAACTCAGAGGGGTCAATGGCAATGACGTCACCCCCTCCTCTGTTATCAATAAATAAAAATGAAAGGTCTTTCATTAAAGGTGACCAAGGTGAACTTGGGTCTTTAGCACAGTAAGTTTAAGACTCCTGCCTGTTTGTGACCCATACCCCCCAGGTGAAAGAAGGCTCCTCTGTTCCTGTAGCTACTCAATGTCATTCCTGTCAGTATTGTCACATAATCCCTAGTTGGCTTCAAATTGCCACCCTCTTTTAGTGCATTCACCCCAGATATACAGTACATATACATGAATAGATTTAACTATGTATCTAAAGGAAAGTTGCAGAGTGTAGTAACCCCCATAACTTACATCTTAATAGCGATTTGCTATTAAGACCATTTAGTAAATCCAACGTACAAATTGCAACCTTGTAGCAACTGCTTTTGCTTTCGAAAAGCAGTCACAGTCCTTTAGATCTGTAAATCTGGCCCTTAAAGTTACCAATCTATTTTAACATGCTATTCTGCTGTAAATATTGTAATGCTCCCTCAAGTGGAAATGTATGCATATCAAATCACATACAGAAGGTACACAAGTTTTGACTCGTAGACTAACTTTTGAAATGTTCAGAGCCCAATAATTCCACTAGTTCAAAGCAGGATGAAGAAGAGTATTATGACAAACGATTGAGTATGCACTAGCTAGGCCACAGCAAAATGTCTGGTCCACCTTCCAGGTATTGATTTTCGCCATGCCTTTCCAGAAAAACTATCTCACAGTTTTTGCAGCATTAAACAGAATAATCAGATGTAAATGTGTGGCTTGGTTGTCTGGAAGACAAATTAGGCTGGATTATTTAGGGTAAAAGTCAGATCAAAGGTAGATAATTTGCATAGCAGCACATGAACTTGAACGGCTGTAGGAGAGGGAGAGAACGTCTGTATCTCTCTGCCACGCCTTTTCCTCTCCTCCATGAATCAACATTTCTCTCTTCCTTAATGATCCAGCCCAATGCTGACCACTTACGGATTACAAATGATAAAACCCACAAGTTGAAGGAGTTTTGCTGAGGTAAAACCAAAAAAGAAAGAAATCCTAATCTGTTTCAACTTTGATTTCTAATAAAACTTAGGTATTTAGTCCAAGATAGAACAGGCAAAGTGGTGTTTGCGTGGCAAGAGGTGGCAAGTACACGTTTAAGAGCAGTTTGGACAACCTTGATCTTGACACTGCACCTACAAAATGTGTGTGTCTTAGAATGTGTCAATCTGACAGCCACTGTGGAAGCATCTACAGGGATCTCTCAAATGAAACTGCCTGGATGTTTTCTTCTTGTAGGATCTGTAGGCAGCAGTGTAGTATAATGGTTAGAGAGCCTCAGTTCAGTTCAGCAGCTAAAGTTCCTGCCAAAGTTCCTGGTTCACAGAAAAGGGTACACAATGTTGAAAAAAAAGACTGGATTTAATCAACATTTGGGCGGCACGGTGGTGCAGTGGGTAGCGCTGTCGCCTCACAGCAAGAAGGTCTCGGGTTCGAATCCAGGCTGGGGGCCTTTCTGTGTGGAGTTTGCATGTTCTCCCCGTGTCCACGTGGGTTTCCTCCGGGTACTCCGGTTTCCTCCCACAGTCCAAAGACATGCACGTTAGGCTAATTGGAGAGTCTAAATTGCCCGTAGGTATGAGTGTGTGAGTGAATGGTGTGTATGCCCTGCGATGGATTGGCGACCTGTCCAGGGTGTATTCCTGCCTCTCGCCCGGAACGCATGCTGGGATAGGCTCCAGCACCCCCCCGCGACCCTGACCAGGAATAAGCGGCTTAGATAATGGATGGATAATCAACATTTGCCCTTCACTTACTCAAAATAAAAAAATAAAAACATTTCTTCACAAACATATTTTGGCACGTTCAGTAATCATCTAAACAAACTTGCCAGACTGTTTTTTGTGATGGAAGAATGCAACACATTTACACTTGCTAAGGACAAATGTTGACTGAACCCAGGCTATTCGTTACTCAGCTATGGATGACCGTATTGTGGTGTAAATATGTGGGACCTGGGAGAAAGTCTAAACTTTGAATGCTTATTTCATGTGTCGGCAAGCCAAGATTTCTGATCATTTTGAAGTTGCCAGCCAAGAAAAACAATTGAGAAGCATTGACGCAGATACAGCTTTTGGAGCATGCTGTGTTGTTTGTGGACAGAAGTGTTTCCATCATAGCGGCTGGGGACATTGGGTTTAGTGCTTCAGCTGGCCGGTATGCTGAGCTATACTCTTTATGTTACACAACAGTTTTTAAGGGTCAGTGAACCAATCCAGATGAAAAGAAGGGTCTGTTTGGTGCCAATTACCCACTCTGTGTCAAAATAACTCTCACTGCTGATGGCTTAATTACCAGGGTTTAACTATCAAACCATTAATGACAGATGACCTTGGGCCACATTCCCCCTATCGTTATTCTAATGATACCTGTCTTTGTACAGAAGATGGATTGCTTGTTGATTTATTTGGCCCGGTTACAGTGGCACCTTGCTGTGATAGGTCCACACAGATTCTGATAATGTCGGCAAATGAAGGCAGCACAGACCAGGTCCCAGCGCCCAGTCATGCAACAGCAGTGTTGATTGTGCACAATAAAACGCTGTTGCACAGACAAGCTGCCTACTCCAGTGTATGAGTTACAGACAACCTGCCTAACCCATTTTATGAGTTACAGACAATGGGAGGTGTCTCTGAGAAAGTCTCACAACCACAGCAATGCAAGATGGGAGCCCCCGATGTTTATCCAATAATGAGCCGTGAGTTGCACACACCAGCAGCGTGTTTGTTGCCTTTTTTTATTAATGGATGCAAAGCGGAGGTACAAAAAAAAAGAAAAAAAAGAAACAAGCACAGAATGTGGAAGAGCACTACGAGGAGGTGGAAAAAACGCAAGTTGCTTTTTGATGTTAAATAGTCCTCACCGCATTTTCTCTCATAAATGCATATTTATGAGTTCAGTGTTACACCAAACGCTTTCATGGCATAACAGGATTTCTTTACAAATACCTCACTGCCTAAAACCTCCAGGATATGTAAAACATGGTGGAAATGAGATTCACGTGTGTCACGTTAACACAGGGCATGCTAGCACAGGTCACGCTAACACAGATAACACAGCTCCCAATCTGTCTCAGATCATCCACAATTAAATTCTGCAGAGCAAGAAATTCAATGAATTCAAGTAACAGATGTAATCAGATTTATAGGGGGGTTGTTTTGCGCCTTTTCAAATGTACTACCAATGCAGAAGAAACACCAATGAAGCTTGTAATTACATCCCTCCAGAAGAGGCTGTAATGTAATCTTAATGTATTTGTGAGGTGGGGCTGGGTTGAGTTAGTGGTTATTCTGCAACCGTAGCAGATTTTCAGCATCTCAAGTTATTCACTGAACCCCCGTTTTCCGGTAAAGGCGAATGCGCACCTTGCAGTGCCCGTGGCTGGAAGCGGATCCAGAATCCAGGTGCAGATTTGGGATGCTGACCTGATAACCAGAACATTCAGTGAGAGACGCATGAGCGATCATCCCAGAGTCCTATCCCATTGTTCCCTGAATAAAAAAAAAGTTTGCTGAAGATAGATGGTTGCCGGGCAGCCCAGAGCCCTGTAAGGACTCGTGCCTCTGCAGGGATTGTGGCATTATTGATGCCTCTGTTCAGCCTCAAACAATGAGAGGGGGCGACCGAGACAGCGGTCACCACGGCAACACCGCACCGGGGATCCGCAAAGCATGCATTAGGCATTTAACCCGTCTCTGGACCCGGGGAGCAGGAGCGGTCACTGGACCCGGGGAGCCGGCCACGGGCCGGAGCTGATTCGGATCATAATGCAGAGCAGATGGCCCATCGTTTAAAGGTTGGTCGACCTTGAGAGCACCTACTCGAAAAATTTGTCAAACTCTCACTAATAAAGCATTGATGATTTTTCTGGATGTACCTGGTAGTACAGCACTTTATTATCGTTTGGACGCTATAATTGTTTGATGCTTAGTAACCTTTTATAAAATAATGATTTCAGTGCTGAATTCTTCATACAGTTTGGTGTAAAGCAGTTGCTGTCAATGTACCCCTAGGTGTGTGTTTTGCTATTGTGTTGTTAGCACTCAGGTATACTACAGTTCTCAGAGGATGGCCCATTTCATTAAATAATTTCATGATCAATGCCTGGCAGGATGCTGCAGGTTGACTCTGACCCAGTCTAAAATATGTGTAATTAATATTTTACCATATTCTTTGCTGAAGCAAAATATAGCCCGAGATGTTTTCATTTTCACTTTCAATTGGGAACACACAAATTGGCTCTTTAGAGAAAATCGCTTTACAATAGTGACATTTTTCATGGAACTGACTGAACCTCCCTTGGAAATGACATTCATTGTGCCTTAATAGATTATTTAAAGCTGTTTCTGTGATTCACAGGCTATCAGAGGTTCATTCTGAGTCATACGCCACAGAAGACTCGAGACAACAGCTTATAGATGTACCGTATACTACATGGAGTGGTGCCATTTTTATATTGAGAGATGCGGATGCAGTTTGTCCTTACATTTGCATAACAGATCTGAGCGTGCATTTCTTTCTTTATTACATTCTTTCAAAAAGAAAACCATTTTAGAAGATAAAATATAGCTGTAAACAGTGATTCAGAGGTCTAAGCATAAGGCCTCAACAAGCAAAAAAATAAGCATCTACAAAAACATTTCCCAAAGATCTTTTTTATTACTGTAATTATGTGGAAAGTGTAATGGTTTTGTGCCAAAGCTGAAAAATGCATAAGGTCAGGGGTTTCAGGTTAACTGGGCCACTGAGATGTCAATAGTCCTTCATCAACCAGAGGTAAAGACTGTTGAGGGATAGTTGACCAAGCAATGACTGAAACTGAAATAAATAGTATTCAGTTACCATTTAGCAATTTTTTTCCATTTTGTTAGCACCACCATGTGCCCAATTGGTACCACATTGGTATGGCTGGCACGTAGCATAGTCCTGTATGATCATACAAATACTTTTTCAGTATCACTGTGGATTTTATAGCCATTTTCCAACGTGGCAGAAAAATCTAAAATAAATATAGATGCAAGCATATAGCGCCAATAAACAGAAAATGAGTATGTACAAAGACAATTTCACACATATAACTGATATCACATAGAAAGTTTAATGGTTTCATTCCATTGTTGAAGAAAGTTAAAAGATAAGAGCATGTGCTATACCTGAACTCTAGCCTTCATCACTGAGCATTGTATCAAGAAGAAGATGTAACGCACTTTCCAAGCATTATCAGCCAATACATTAGGTCAATGAGCAGAAAATAAGAACACTGCAGATCGATTGCAGTGCACCTTCGTTTCCTAGTGCGCAGCATTGTATTAAGGCGGATTTCCAAAGCACTGCGCGTTTAACTGTGTGCAAAGTTTAGGAAAACCCAATTGCAGCGTACAACTGGTGATGCGTATCTGCTGATTCGCAGCAAATCTCCTGCTGCTCCCATGAGATTTGTTTAGTTTTGCACATTGCGGTGCCCATGCTTCACCACAACCGATTTAAAGGGCCATGACGAAAGCAGAGACTGGGAATGTTTTCATATTTGACATGGCCTGCCTATTTCTTTTCATTCATTCCTGAAACATCTGCAAATGCAATAATTACAACAATGCCTTAAAAAACAACTTTCAAACAATTGAATGTGCTCCCTAAACGTCCTTCTAAATGAAGTGCCACACAGTGTTAATCAAAGTTTCCTGATTTCCATACTCCCCAAATTCTGCCTGAGTCGATCACATCTCACGTTAATGTTTTGATTACTACAATTAATTACCGCTTCTCTCTTTCCATCAGAGTGCCATTGGAAACAGATTATCGGATAATTACCGGTGGTCAGTATTAATAATAAGAATTAATGAGTGGATACTTCGTGTTATGAAAGTGAAGGAACAGCTGCCATTAATAACAATAATATTCTGTAACTTTGATTAATTATTCAGGCTGCTTAGATCCTGTGCACCATCGGCAGGTTGCTAAGAATCATGTTGTGATAAAGCTTGGGCACAATGGCGTGCTGATTGAGGAAATAGTTTGTCATCCAAAATTAGTGTAGCTTGTTTGTCAATCAATGTAATAATGAGTAAACTGTTTAGAAATGGTAATTTAACTAATCAGTAATCAATTTATTGTTAAAGCTCAAATGACAACATTGTTGTTTGTGTTGACGCCACTATGATGCCACTGTGTGTAACCCATAGCCAACCGTTTGGATAAAAATAGCCTACATAAAATCATATTGATTATTAATATAAAAAATATAAATATATGAAATAAAATCAAGATTAAATATTTTCTGTTTGAGCAGGCAATGATGTAGTTTTAAAATTCCAATGTAATACTTAGAAAAACAATTCATTCTGAATTTAATTTAGGATGATAATTGTGGAGCCACAAACAAGTGCGTAAACATCGAACAAAAAGTTAGGAAATTTGTGTTTGGTAGATTATTTCTCTATTGTAACAATGCTTCTTGGCAATCGAGATCAGACAAACGTGGCATGACGATTCTTGGAGCAGACACCAATTGACCATTGTAGCAGGGCCCATGCTCACAGGTGCTGCCAATCAGGTGCCAATTAGGCACCTGATTGTCAGCACCTGGGTGTACCAGAAGCTCAGAACAAGAGTCAATAGCAACAGCAGAATAAGCTGTTTGGCATTGGCAGAGAAGATTTGGCAAATTTTTCATGGGCGCAACCCACATACTCAGCTGTGCTGCTCATCCCACAAATGCATGTTCCTTACAAATGGGGCACCATTTAAAAGGGAAATAAACAGGCTTTCCAATGGTATAAAATGTATTGCCAAGAAGCATTGTTACAACAGAGAAATAATCTACCAAACACAAATGTCCGAACTTTTTGTTCGATGTTTATATTATACAATGTTTTCATTCTGTTTTAAAATGAACCAAAATATATTTTTACGTGAATGCTTCACGAAAAAAATTATAATAGTGAAGTTTAACTGGCTCAGATGTTGTTGTTTCAACTAAAAAATCATAATTGAACAAATTTGAAGTATGACAGTCCACAGATGATGTGCATGTGTAAGTTTTGTGCAACTCAAGAGTAACGGTTCTCGAGAAGATGTAATTCAAGCTTTATGTAAAAAAAAAATAATCCAATGGGCAGACATTATGAGTCCTTGATTCATATTTGTTCCTTGTGAGGAAAGGAAGCTATGCACAAACTTTCAAAACACTTTGAGAGTTATATGTTTTAAAAATGAACATCACCATAACATCACCATTTGGCCAATTTTACAAAGTGGTGGAAGAAAGTCACCAACAAAGGACAAACAATAACAATGGTTATAATAATCTCATAAATAATTATATGCTTAGGGTAACGGACGAGTATGTATTAAACTAGGGGCTGCGGGTGCAGGGAGTGAAATTAGTATTAGTATTAAGGGAAGGGAGGCACACACTGCTCGAATGGAAGACATTATGGAAAAGTATAATAACACTTGTGAGGATATCATAAATAAAGACCTTTTAGAGCATAATAATATAATAGTAATATAGATTGGGTAAATGTGTGTGAATGAATAATGTAGTCAATTTAAAAGGGTTATTGTTGATGCACAGTGTAAATCCATTCCAATATTAAGAACAAATAAGATGAAAAGGCACAGTGGATGAATAAATCTTTACAGGAGACTTTGAGACAAAATAAGAGACTGTATAGAGTAGAGAAAAAAATACAATTTGGAGAGAAACAAGATAGAGTATTGTAATATCTGGACTATGGCTAAAAAGGAAATAGTGGCAGCTAAAATGCACTTTGAAATTTCCCAAGATGCTAAAAGTTATCCTAAGTAGTTTTTTTTTCCAATATTGCAGTTGAATAAGGAAAGTTAAGGATGATGTTAAGTACATTAAGATTAAGGAAGGAGCTTAGGACATATATTCACAATTATGAAACGATACTTTCAAGGCCCTACCTAACAGCCAGGTTTCTCCGTAGTCCCACCCCATTCCTTAGCTGTCTGTAGAAACAGCTTTTTCTGAAAATAAAGCTGTCATGACATGAACCGGGGCACTTTTCAACAACATTTGTGATTATTTGTTTTTCATCGCTGGGACAAAGCAAATAGCACCTTGGAGAGGGCAATACAAAATGCGGATTGGAAAATGTCAATCTCAATGCCAATGTAAAAAGCAACTGTGCTTTTAAAAGACCTGGATGTAAGAAATGTAAAATTGAGAGAATCTTTACCATATCTGGCAGGGAATTTGATCTGTGGGTGCTCAAGTTCCTCATTTATATCCTCCAGTAGTGTGATTAATGTGTGGTTGTGTAACCTGTATCGCTTCACTGTTTGCTCTTCAGTGCACATTCACATTATTGGACGAAAGACCCTCTCCTGTCTTATTCTTTTTTGTCCTCTGTGTATTCCCCTGACTCTGATGACTGCCACGTTTGGGAGAGATAACTCCTTATTGAAATACATTTACAGAACATGAGATGTTATATCAGCAGTCAGCAAAATACCGCCTGCTTTCAGATGTTCTTAAAATTCCCACGCAAACAGGAGAGTCGCAATTAAGGCATGCTTTAGTAAATCAGACGTAATTCTTAATCGGCCTAATTTACAAATCCGCACCCTGTTTTAGAGCACTCACCCCAAGTATACATATGCATGAACAGGTTTAACTATGTATCTAAATGAATGGTGTAGTATGACATAATCCCTGCGAAGTATATCCGAATAGCGATTTGACCCATTCCAACCATTTAGTAAATCCAACGTAGATATTGCGACCTTGTAGTGACTGCTTTTGCGTTCAAAAAGCAGTCACACCCCTTTAGCAAATCTGGCCCTTAATTTATTCAAGTTTAGCAAAAGGAGACTAAGGAGTATTGCACTGATGTTTTTAAATTCATAAAAGGGATTAACAAAGTGAAATACCAAAGATTTTTCAGGTTCATTTCTTGCAGAACAAGAGGGCACAGGTGGAAATGAGTTAAATTCCGCACTGATATCAGGGAGTATTTTTTTACACAGAGTTGTAAATGCGTGGAACAGCTTGCCAGGTCAAGTAGCGGAGGCAGAAACACTTGGGATATTCACGTCCAGGCTTGATGCATTACTGTATATACGTAGCTACTTTAGACTAGGAAATTATGAGCCTAGATGGGCTGAAGGGCCTGTTCTAGTCATTGTGTATTCATATGTTCTAGTGTTCTTATATACTATATATAATAATAAGCTAATAATCCTAATCAAATCAATCAAATCAATTACCTCTAAGTAATACTCAAGATTTAGGACAAAACACAATTTGATTACAGTTGATTCCAGCATTATATATCAGTGTTTGTGTGGTTGCTATAAAATAAAATGAATTCATAAAAAAGCATGGAATATTGACATGGAATAAAATGCACAAAACTCTTATAGAACTGAACTCCCATCTGTTTCAGCTGTCTGTCCAGTTCTGGGTCATGTGTCTGGTTGCCAGGAACTTTAATCTGGTCAACTGTCTTAGGAAGCCAGTTTGAGTTATTGATTTGCCAGTCATCAGCCCTGCCATTCTACTGCTGTTTAATGAAACAGCAGGAAGCTATTTGACGTGCATGGATTAAATGTCGCAGAACACAAGAGACTTGTGCTGAATCCAAGCTTGTTTGTGATGTGACATTCAGGCCACAGTAGCCGATCCAACATCTTACAGTGTTCTGAATGGCATCGCTGTCTTATTGCCTTAATGACTAATTCAGGGGTAGATTTGCTAAGATGTCAGTTGAATATGGGCCAAATTCAATAATAATTCAACAAATTCAGTAATAAATGCAAATGTTGGGTGCATGCAAAAGACTGGAGTTTCATACATGTGTTTGATATTACATTATTACAAATATTACATTTTGGGAGCCGTAGAATATTGTAACGTGACATTTGAAATAATTTCACAACAGACAATGTAGTTCTTGCTACCTTCAGTTTTCTGGGCTAAACATGTGTTCAATGCATAACTGAACCTCTTTCCCTTTGTGTTCCTACATAAGGAGTGACAGAAAGATAAATGTTTAATTCATATGAATAACTTAAAATAGCCCTGAGTCTGTCATCTTTTTTTCCTCAGCACCCGTTTTAACCATGTTCACTATCTGCCCACCTGTATCAGTCTAAAATAGCAATCGCTATACTTGAAAAATAGATTTCATATTCTGGTAAATTAATGTTATTAAGCGTTTCATGTAATATGCTGATAATATCTGCTATATATTTATTTTTTATTTTTAGACATGATTCAGAATGTAGCCCCCACCCACCCAAAGGGATAGGAGACTCTCAGAGTCTGCACTGCATCTGCACTGGACAGACGGACATCTGGACAGACATCTGCACTCTATAATAGGAAAAGAAGAGGAAAGAGGAAAGTGTACAACCGTTGATATTTTCTACTTCAAGAAGACATAAGATGTGATGCTAGGAGAGACTCCAAACATGAGAGGCAGAGGACAGCTTATGCCAAAATATGTCCGGCCCTGCAGTTATTTTTAGACATTACAATCCATGTTGCTAATTCTATTCAGAATGAATGATAATGAAAAGTACGGTGGGTTCTAAGGGACTCCTGCCAGTTCCACACACAATAGTGAAATAGAGCGCCATGTACAGCAAGTATGCCAGAGGATCGTAAAGCCAGATTATGTCTGTAAGGACTGTGTTTCACTCTGCATGCTTTTATCACATTATATTCCTTTTCTTCATCGAGCGAGCCTTTGGAAAGATTAGATACATTGATCATCTGTAATTGTTCGCACCATGTTCTTCAGACTTTTTCTCACAATTTCACAACTGTTTTGAATACCCACAACTGTAGTTAACCGTGTTTTTTCTAAATGTTATGTTTACAAAATACGGTCTCCTAAAAATCTACGTGTCTTTGGTTTGTGCGGTTTGTGCTTTCTGTTCGGCAGTAGAGGACAAAGTGGACTGAGTAGTCTTATTTCCATTTCCCACACAGAATCTCCCACGCAGTGAGTATCAGCACTTATGAGGTCCATCGTAGTTAAATATGTGTACAGGCATTATGATACTACTTTCTTCAGTAGACACCCACCCACACACAGGGCACGTGTTATCCATTGGCACAGTTGCTGATGAAACGACTCACATTACGTGCTGGTACCTTGCTAAAAGGAACAACACCAGAACTGCAACCCAGGATGTAACCCTACCACCTTATGGCTACAAGCCCAGATCCTGGACCATTATTACACTGCTCCAGGTCACTCTTTATCTTTATATTGTGCTTTCCCGTTGCTAGACATTCTTTCCTTTCTTTTCCTTTTTTCTCTTTATGCCGTCGTTGCTATTGTTGTTGTTGTGTCTGTGTCTTGTTTTCCCGCTTGAATTTACATTAAAAGCCCAGGCCCATTTCCTATTGGCAAATGAAAAAGATTAAATCAAATGAAGGGGGGGGCTTTCCTCGGAGACCCAGTGAAACGACGCACAAAAAAAGACTCGGCTGCATACCATTACCACTCCCCAGCCCTGCCGTAAAAAAACACACACACAATTGTCATTCAAAAAGGGAAGCAGCTTTGCTTTTCATACATGAGAGAGCCCGCTATCAAATATAACTGGTTTTAACCGCTGTGCTTTGGGGTTCAGTATTTCTCAAAACACAGCTACTGAGAAAGCCCCTGCTTGTCCTTCTGTCCTTTTCTTTCTTCTTATTCCTTGGCAGAGGAGATCTTTAAGATCCTCATTCTAGGAGTAGGGGGTTGATATAGTAGTTCTTCTCAGAATATCAATATGCTGTGTGTGCAATATGTTATGGAGGCATTTACAGTGACAACTACAGTATTTCGCTGCACCATATAATTCAATCCTACTACTTGTAACACAAATAATGCAGATTTTTGAAGACTGACCATTACTATTGTGGAAAACCGTTTATTGTTTTGCATTTGTATGTCATTTATTATGCATGATGCACTGATAATCCAACACACAACATAAATAATGGGGGAATTTGCACTGCAATGTTTGTGAAACTTTTGGATAATCAGCTTTGTTTTCTAAAATATGCTTCTTTTTTATATATATATCCAAAATCGTATGTTTTCCAAATATTATCAGTTCTTGCTCTCCTGTAGTGCTAACCTCTCCTCCAATCAGTGCTCACACTCCTGTAGTACTGACCTTTCCTCCAATCAGTGCTCACTCTCCTGTAGTACTGTGTGGCCGTAAGCAGTGTAAAACATCCACTGTCTCGGAGGGGTGCATGCACTTGAATGGTAGTGCTCTGTCACTCATGACAGAGTGGCCCGTGAGGCACAGTTGCCGATTCCAAATTGAATAGAAAAAAGAGGGGAAATTGCTTATCTTATTGACTTCTCATTTAAAAACTATTTAATTTTCCTATACAGTTAATCAAAACAAGCATATGTTTTCTCCAATAGAGCCAATGGATCAAAAATGTTCTAAGGTCAAACAAAGGTCATATCAATAGTTCATTTGTACCAATTCCAGTGAGCTCGGTTGCCCCTGATCAGATAGTGAAGCTGAAATATATGTGCAAAACCGATCGCTCCTTTTGTGTGACGGGCTTAATATTTCACAAAGGCTATGACAGCAGTGGCTCTGACATGGCAGTGACGAGAGCAGATAATCACGCTTCTGTTCATCTGTTTCGTTGTGTCCTAGGTTCCATTATGGAGCGAGAGAGAGAATGGGTTGCAGAGTAATTAGATTTGCGTGAGATCCGTCCTATCTCGCCCACGCCTCTGTCTGGGCTAACCAAATTCTCTTTAAGAAGGTTAAAGCAGAATCAAGATTTAAAAGTGAAAAGACGTGTCCAATGTCCTGCTCTGTGTTATTTAGATTGGGATCAGGACCATGGCTCTATCAAAGATGCAACCGACCTGAACAGTTTAACACCCAATTAAGCTTTAAATGCAGACTGGCACCCCCACATGAAGGAGAATAGCTGAAGTCCGGGTGAGGCCTGTACTTACACTGTTCAGAATCCAGGCACTGGGGCTTTGTCTTGTGGGAGAGAGGCCTTTCCTGCATTATTCTGGAGAATTGCCTTGTGAATATAATGCCCGGGCCTGCTTTTTATGAATCATTTCGTGCCATTAGGGACTGCTCATCTTGGTCCTGTTACTACACTGCTCTTACTGCTCAGCTTTCTATGCATAATAAATGAATATGTTTCTATTCTGAACTGCTTATTTTGGTGGTGGGGTAAGGAACTTCAAAAACTGGTGTTGGGGAATAGAGGAATGTCTCTTTAAGCTTTAGGTTAATTCACATGTGTACTGAGAAGACACCCACTGCTTTATATAGGTTATTACCATTAAAGTCGTGCTTTGTGGACCAGAAGGTTTAAATTGTTGCATGTTGTTGCACTATTGCATTTTTTCTTTGTTTAATTTTGTTTCTATTTTCTCCCAATTTGGTGGCCAATTGTACACTCTATTGATTCAAAGTTCTGTCTCTACCATCGTTGGAGTTCAAAGTGTTCTGATTTGTTGGCTCATTGTGAATATTTATGTAAGGACATGGTCCACAATAAAACATCCACAGTTATTATGGACAGGGCGGACAGCACCGGAGCCCCCCTATATTAATAGTGTCCCCTATATATACCATATTATGGGGTCTGTAAGGAACACAGGAAGTGACTGGTTTGCATAATAGACAGTCTATGGCAGCACTTCATGATTTTTATTTTGTTTTTGTTTAATACTCTGCCTATAAATCTTTTTCAATGTCCACTGAAACCCTGTATGATTGGCTGTATGCCCCTGAGCTGAGCTCGGCTGTAGTTCCAGCCCACAGCCCCCCCCCCCCCACCCCATTCCAATCACTGTCCACTTTTCACAATACATGATGATGATCTTTGATTACAGTAGTGGAAGATATCAATGAAGTTCAGTGCACGCACGCACACACACACACACACACACACACACACACACACACACAGCTGAGGCAATTTAGACCCGTTTCATTTGCAAACTCCCTTTCAGGCAATCATGATGACGCTCTGTGTCCTAATCAATGATGAGCCAGTCATTAAGAGAGCGGTAGGACCTGAATTCTAATTCGAACTGTTCTCTTTTTTCAGTCAGATCCGCAGAAGGCAATCAAAAATGGCCAAGTGATCGTTAAAGTGAGATCAATGTCTAGACGAAAGGTGCCTCCTACCCTCTGTTGATTAGGAAAACAGAAAGTATTTTGTTGTACATTAAAGTCTTTATCTGGGTTTATTTTATTTTACCTGAGTTTTATTCATTCGGTCTCAAGCATCGGGATCTTTTTTTTCAGGATGAACTATTGTAAAAAACATCCCAAACATCCCACTTGTGCTATCTCAAAATGTAAGATGGAGTCCAAGATGGCCACCATATCAGGCAAATCAGCAGTAACTTAATTGTGTTAATTAGGTTGTGACTTTCAATGTGCCCTATTCACTGAACATCTTTAAATGCTGTATAATACCCTAATTGTACTGGAACAGTGAAAAATTATACAAGACAGCATATTAATACAATGTATAAAAAATAAAAGGATATATGATCAGCTAAGACTACTGCATGCTGAGCAGAGATTGGATTGGATAAGGAATCCCACTTCCCAGCAGCCACAGGCCTTCCCTGCCCTGGCCTTGCGACCCGAGAAACAGAAATGTTTTGCGGTCACGGTTCAAAACCCGACTGTGCCAGAGCGGCCCTGGCCGGGAGCCCCGATGGGGAGGGGCGGCATTTGGCTGTCCGCCCCAAGGGGAGGGGGAAGGGTGAGCCGGCACAGACTCGCCGAGAAACAAAGGGTGTCTCCAGGAAAGGGGGGCGAGTTCCGTCTCGGAGGAGGCGAATCATCACTGGCCTCAGGGGAATTAGCTTGACCCGAAGGACCGGCGGCGAATTTGTGGGGGAGGGCAAATCAAAATAAATAGAGGATATAATTGGCCACTAAATTGGGAGAAAAAATTAGGAAAAATCTGAAACAAAAATGTTATATATGTATTTTTTAAACAGAAACGTTGAGTAGTGGAAGCAGACCGGTTTCATTCATAGGCCATTGTGATACTCAAATAAGGGAAACTAGAGCATCCTTTTGCACACAGTTTTCTCACCCTCAAATGAATTTTAACTAGAGACTATAAATACCACAATCTGTTAAAGGCAGATTAAACACCTCTCCTATCACCACCCCCACAGCTATCGATTAAACAAGCACTCATAAACATAAGGACATTGTTGACACACTTTTGTTGAAACTGTTACCTTTAAAAACATGCAACATGCAGTCCAGTAATAGCTGCTGATTATCTACTGTATTGATGATGTAGTTCTCAAAATTACATGAATCGCAAAATGAAAAATCTACTTCCAAAACATTTCACTTCCCCAGTATTGTAAGTGTACTCAGTGTGTATAGGTAGCACATACTTGAATACCTCTACCTACAGTACAGTAAATATAATTATTATGATTCTATTTCATCTGGTTCAATCTGGAATTCATGGCTGCTGGTCATGGATTTTAAAGGTAGAAAAATGTTGCCCATGTCAAAAGAGAAAAAATTACATTATTACAGAGGCAATCTATGCAGAACAGATGCTGCCCCTGTAATTCGCTTTCTGCCAGTGACAGGGAGTATAATGGAAATACTTTTTAAATTCTATTCTGATAACATGACAAATTACTTGTAAATTATTACACTTTGCCACACATTGTCCTTCATCTGAGGTGCCCCATTTTCCAGATATGACTATTGTAATGAAGGTTGATGTAGGTATTCTATAAAGTACATAAGAATGAATGACAAGAACAGGGCGTTCGGCCCATTTAGGCTCATCAATTCCTAGTCTAAAGAATATCCAGTACTGCATCAAGCCTGGACTTGAATACATGAAGTGTTCCTGACTCCCCTACCTGACCTGGCAAGCTGTTCCCTTAACCCAAATACATCCCAAAATACTTCCTGATATCGGTGCAGAATTTACCTTTAACTCATTTCCACTGTGCCCTCTTGTTCTGTGAACTGAACTCTAGGCAGGCAGGCAACATGCCATCTGAGGCTTATTTTCATGTGAACACACTATACTGTCTACACTTATAATAATAGAGCCCCCCACTATGACTAATCATTTCTAGGTGGGTGTGGCTGCCAGGGTGTCCTGTCATTTCTTCCCTAATGGCAATGAAAGTTAGGACCTTAAGAGCATATCCGCTCATCTACTTAGAGATAAAACACCAAATTAATATACACCCAATAATCAATAATCAGTAGCGAAAGCACAACACAGTCAAACTTTTGTACAAGCACAAACAAGAGAGCAGAGCAATCGATCAGGCAACAGCAATCAACACACACATTGTGTCTTTGTTTCCCACTCGTATACTGTGGCTGGGTGTAGGGGTATAGTGTGAGCAATTTTGAAAGAGAAATGGTGAAAACCAAGACTGGACCACCATGTTTAGTGAGTTCTGACCTTTTTTCTCAATGGTCAGTTTCCCACAGCTCTCTACCCACTGCAGTGCTCATTTAGTAAGACCGATGGCGATTCCCCCAAAAAATCTAAAAATGTTAAAAAAAAGTTATTGAATGGCTGTGAAAACTCTCAAAACGTATGTAACTGGGTCAAAAAAAAGCTTCAGGTGTGAAAAGAACCTTGTGTTTTTGTTTCAGTAGGTGAACACTCTTTGGTTTACGTACTTTTTAGCCAGCTTGTGAGCAGTAATAAACAGATTTTGTGAAGACTGAGATATTTTAAAAAGAATCCGCATGTCTGTTGATCCTATAAGTGCCCTTACTTATAGGATCAGTAGTACACTAAAAAAGATTGATTATGCATTTAGGATATGGGAATTGAAACTCTAACATCCAAAAAGCATCGTATTGTGTGATTGAGGTCTGTATATGTCTGAAGGCGAGATTTAAAGTAGGCCAGATGATAGTCACGTTTTAAAATGAATCATGAGGTCTAACATCGATATTTCACTCATTTTGCATACAAAGCAAGGGCTTTTCTGAAAAAAAACTTAATTTCCCACTTAATCTGTCAATACGATTATGTAAAGCACTGTTAAAACGGCAAGCCTTCTGTTTGTGTCTGATCCCTCCTGACTGATTTTGCATACAAATTACCATTGTGTTGTTATATACGTAGTCCTGAACGGTTTTATATAAACAAATAAAAAGCTTGTCTGTGTTTGACAATCATTTTTAACCAATTTGCACCTCTTAAAGCAGCCCAAAATGTCATAATTAGCAGAGAGAATTAGATATAATATTGTTTGTTTGAATTATTTTGGAATTATGCTTTTAGCAGACTGATTTACTCTTGTACATTTCAATCATGTCTGATGTGACACCCAGTTCATTGTGCTAAAACCTGTATGTAATCATTTGTGAAATATCCCACTTCTACAACACATTCTAAGGAAATATGGTGAATTGACAGAACCCAGGCCAGCACACATTCACAGTGTCATAGCAACAGTACAGTATGAGCAATTAACATCCCATCATGCTTAAGATCATGTACAAAAATGCTAAGCAAGCCCAGCTGGCCATTATTCCTGTTACCATGGCTAGAAGAATAGATCTCTACAGGCCTAAAAGAAAAGAAGAAATAGAAACCTACAGCCCGGAGTGCTTCTTTCCCATGGTGAAGGGTTCTGGCAGCTCTGTTATGGTGTGGGTGCATGAAAATGATGTAAAGCTCTTGCTATGGCCGTCTCAGTCGCCAGATCTCGATCCAATTGAACACTTACAGGGAGATTCTGGAGCAGTGCGTGACACCATGTTTTCCACCACCGTCAACAAAACACCAAATAATGGAATTGGTCTCAAAAAAAAGTGTTGCATCCCTCAAATAGACCTCCAGACATTTCCAGAATCTATGCCAAGACAATTTGAAGCTGTTCTGGTGACTCGTGGTGGTCCAATGCCCTATTAAGACACTCTATGTTGGTGTTTCCTTTATTTTGGCAGTTACCTGTGCATAATATAAAACTATAAAGGGCTGGCGTCTGTGCCTCTGCCCTCCTGACCCCACCCTTTTCCCGTGAAAATCCATCCTCATTCAGTCTGTCATTCTGGACCCCCGTCTGTCTGGTGCACAGAGCATCACACTGGCTCTTCCTGACGCTCTGCTTTCGGCATGGGGATGAGCTCGGCTCGCCGTCTTTAAAAGGTCAAAGCTGGGAAACCTTACACAGCACGCAAGGTTCAGTCTGAGCTGAACCATGACCGAAAGCTGGAACAGAAGAGAACTTTTCGGAAACAAAATAAATGCATCTCCAGCGCCCAGAGAGTCAATGTGTCGACGGTGCAGGAGCTCGCCGCTGCGCATGATCTCTTCCCCTTTTCCGCATACCTTATTTCAGCAGAGCAGAGGGTAGCTGGATGGTTGTCAGCAGGGGACAGTTGTCAGCCATGACTGCAAGTAAGGGATAATGGACTGCGGACAAGTCGCTTGTTAAAAATAACAGCACGGCAGGGTGGTATTGAAGCACTGCTATTTCCAACAACCGACTTGTCTCCAGCACATTACCCCGCTTATACCATCGCTACTTGCCTATGGATGATCAAAACAAAGAACATAACCTAGTTAGATACCAAATTGGCAACCTAATCCCCAGGGTCATTGCAGCTAGCTAGTTACTTCGTCATGCCATTTGCCCCCAAAAATGATGTTGGATGGCATTTCAGTCTGCAAGAGGGTAGCTAACTGGTATCTAGCTAGCTAGGTGCACCATAGTGATATCTACCAGCAGACACACAGGTTAAGGGGAAGCTCAATGAGTTGAGTCGAAATACTCAGATAACTTTAAAGAATCAACAAAGTTGCATAACTGACTTTCAAATTGACTCACTATCTATCTACACCGTATGTGATGTTCTAGCTAACATACCTGAAAGCATCCTAACTTTGCAAATCTTTTATTTATTTTCAAAATTAGTTTACATGTTTGCAAACCATCTATTTACTCACAAGCCATGTTGCATGCTTGTAAATCTTACTGTATTTATTCTCAAATTGATGTTTGCAACCACAACTCAAATTTGCAAAGCTTGCTTTGCAAGCCTGCCTACTTTTGATAGTGTTTAGCTCCATATACTATCATTATACACAGTATCCGAATTACTTGCTTAATGTATATTACTATCGTATCATATCATTAATGCTTTATAAATATGTTCGCTGATGATTAGTTCATGTCAATTAATGTAGCCTTAAAAAAGTTTTAACTTTAGTGTTATTGGAACAACGTATTCAATTTAAGATTTTTGGTTAGAAGTTTCCTTTTAAACATTTGATTTAATGTAAGCATAATCTAAAGTTTAACCATTGTTCCCTATTCTACAATTTATCAGGTATACAAATTTAAAGGGAACAGCTTGTAATATGTAATATAAGCCATTTAGCAGATGCTTTTATCCAAAGTGACTTACAGTAGTGAATGCATACATTTTCCAGTATATGCGGCCCCAATGGGAATTGATCCCACAACCTGAGTATTGTCAGCTCTACCTACTGAGCCACACAGAACCACCTCACATAAAAAAACTATCTTTATCATCTTTTTTACTGTCTGATGTCATTACTGGACATTCCTCCCTTCTGTACGAACAGGTCTCTTCTTTTTAACTACCTGCCAGAATTGTTCTGCTCTGATCTGTTAAAGCCCGCACAGCTGTCAAACCCAAACCATTTATTTAAACTTTTTATTGAAATGTTCAATAAATTAACTTTTTTTTACATTTTTATTGAAACGTTGAAATTTCTAAAAATGACTGAAACTCTGTTGACAGTTACTCCATCTCACTTTCACACTCCATCTCACTTTCACATGTCTGCCAAGCCTCCAGAATGAACTGCAGAGCTGGTCACACCTCTGTAGCCTGTTAGCACAAGGCTATTCAAGTTCCACACAATTAGTCACACCACAAAAACTAGCTCATATCTTTGGGGCCTGTATTTAATATAAGTGAAAGAACAGTCACATTTGTAATTGTGATTTGCTACACTACATGGGAAAAAAATAGAGATTGTCCAATGCTTTCTGGGCTTTGTGTGAGGCTTAGATAGCCTGGAGTAGGTTAGGAAACATTAACTTCTTAGTTTTCAATGAAACTTTTTTTGTGTGTGTGTAAAAGAGTGATTTGTATATCTACTGTATTAAAGGTAACAACGTATTCAAATGTAAACTGACAGTAAGGTTACCCTTCAACTGCTGCGTGGGATTATTAATAGAATTCCTTTGTTCAGAGAAGAAGGAACATATTATGCAAATAAATAATGTTTTAAATGATTTTACAAACAAAATCATCAAAAAAATCATAAAGTATACTTAAACTCCAGCATCGTTTCAATGAGTACGTGCTAACACTGAATAATCGTATATATATTCAATTTTATAATGGAACCAGTGCATTGTATTAGTCTCCAAACTAAAAGGCAATTATCAAATGCTTGGTAAGGCTTAGCCTCTGCTCTATAATAAATTAATTATGATTGCCAACAACAACACCAAAAAATCTGTCCTTATTCTGTATCGCTCTGAGGAGATGCTAAGATATGCAATGAATTTTAATGGCATTTCTGCATTTATAATTCATAATTTAGTTTATTAAACCCATAATTTAATTCCTAAATAATTATCCATCTCTTTAAATGTATTCAGCTACAGGAATAATTTCATTACAGATAAAGATAATTAGGACCGTTATTATGGCACTAATAAAAATGCCAGGATGATTGCATTCACTCAAACGAGTATTGTGCAATGCCAAAATGCACCAAGGACTTCCTCACAGCACTGTGACTGTCCCGTCCCCCATATTAATGTTTCTTGATGGGAAAACAGAGGATTTAAATTATGCAGACATAATTCATAAGTTAATATTCTAGGTACGTTTTAATCCTTTGATTGCTAAAGTAGCTAGAGGCTGTCCTTTCGTGGATTCCACTTGTCACTAGTAATTCCCTTTAATCATTTCATTATGCCAGTTTTATCATGCTGTCCATGATGGCCCTCACGCCAGTCTTCTGTTCGGGTGAACGGGTTATCTCCGTCAGCAGAGCAGGTTGGACCCTGGAAATCAAATCCATATTCATGTACTTAGGAATACTCTTTTGAGAGTCATGCCGACTGGCCCTTCTGCTTTGACATATCAGATTAAAGGGGTTACACACAGACCCCCCTTGCCCCCCTCCCCGGGCCTGCCCTTCTCTATACTGGCAGCTCATGTTGAAACGCTACCCTGTGAGTCCGTCTCCCAAACAAACAACAACAAACAAACCAACGGGCGCCAGCACAGCTAGCAGCGGTGTGCTCATTGTTATGGATTTTGAGGCGAGACGCATGGCGATGTGGGCCGCTCGAGATCGATCCGTCTGTCTGGGAAGAAAGGAACGCAAGTGGGCATATTACCCCTTTCACGGCGCAGGCCGGGTCTTTCTCGGTCACTCAGGAAATATCATCTGTGAAGGAGAAGTGGCTCGTCAAGCCAAGTGACAGACTGCCCCTCACGTACCCAGCGCAGGTGAAGCAGAGGCACCGCTCAACTTATTTACGGTTGTTATATGATGTTTGCCTCAGTGGGTAAAAATTGATTTATATCTCCTTTTTTTTAAACTCTGGCATGCTGTAATTCAGGGGACAGATTCAGGAGGGAGGATGCCTGCTGTCAATATGAGAACTATAATCGGTGGGGATTAAGGTTCTCGTCAGCTAAGTGGCAGTATTAGTGAATGTATTCACTGCCACTGAGGCAGCGGGCGTCTTTCACTTGCTTTTGTCTTTTCCACAGTGTTTACCTCGGAGGGAGAATTGATTTACATCTCCGTCTAACTTTGGCCTAATTTTCAGATTTCATTTGGAATTCTTTGTTTCTCTTTGTCAGAGATAACACAAGACACGAATCCACATGGTGGAAACTAAGCCTCCACTGTGTATCATCCATGTAGTCATTTTCCCCTCCTCCTGTCAGTTTGACTTCAGCATTTCAGAACTCAGAAAAAGCATTCTCTGGATAGTAAACACTGCATGAGATTCCATCCACACGTATTTACTCTGTAACTGCAAAGATCTCAGAACATATTTCTGTTTACTGGTAAATAAGACATGTATTTCATTGTATATCTTATCATATATATCTTAAGCATTGGAAATCAAATGCTTCAGACAAAATATATGTAAATGAAAGTAAATTATAATGGATATATTGAAGATGTGCTTCACATATATTTAAATATATGTCCATATTTTTTTAAACATACATTTTTAGGTTTATTTCAAATGTATGTTCAAATGTATTTTTAATACGTTTTTTAATAATGTCATTTTTAATATGTTGGGTGGTGCCATGGGAGTGCTGTGAATTGGATATTGTGGAGCTGTGCATTTTGTTTGACTGAGGTCGATGTGCTTTATAAGAATATGAGCATGGAGTAGACCTTAGAAGAGCAGGAAGTAAATTGAAGTAAAATTTGTTCCCTGAACTGCGGACCTGGGTCTTTAGCTCAGTAAGTTAATTATGCCCCTTGATTTTAGGGGTGGCAGGTGGTTGCAAGTGACAGTTTTCAATTCCCTGCTTGCACCACATCTTAATTATGTCACCTTTTTATGAGATTTTACCATTCTTATAATGAATATGCCTTACCTGCAAAAACAATCAAATTAATTAAATGAATGAATTCCAGCTTTATATTTCAATACTATATCTCTTAGATTAGGTTGTATAGCCTTAAACTAAATCACCAGTCACAAAACACCTCAAGTGGGACTTTATTTTGTGGTTGTGTGAAGTTGTATTTGAATTCTGTGTGTTTACATTTGTTCACTGGGTATACAAGTTAATGTTTGCAAGGACTGAGAGTCCGAGGCCATTGTAGTTATTTCTGTGGGAGACCCTGAAAAGTGGCACATGCTGGTGCTGTATAGGTATGGGGTATGCACCGCCAACCCGTAACCTGCCATCCCAATACTAGTACTCTCAAATCCATATCAGATATGGATTTCATTTTTCATTGGCCTTGCTGAACCTCTCAGGGATCTGTTTAGAGTTGAATTTATTGCCGGATGTGATGTGGTGCAAATCCTTAATGATCTTTCATATTTGAATAGTATAATTCCCATTGTGAAGGTTTCTCATGGTTGGTGACAGATGGCGACATAATTTACTTGTGCTCAGTACCGCTAAATTAAAATGTCTAGACCCTAATACAGCCTGGCACTCAGAAAGCAATAACAGGGGCTCTCAGCTCAGGAAACGGTCATGTTTGCTCAACCGCCTCTCTTATATTTGAGGAAAATGTCCTCACCAAATGAACTGGGGCAGGGCTCCAACCTGGGACCGTTTTTGATGGTGTCTATTGTAGAGAGAAGAGAGCACCCATGGGTACAACGCTGGGCAGTTCTTGCCCATTCAGTGCAGTTCTGTGGGGAGCATGGCAGAGAGACATTCTGGGTGGTTCTGTGGGAAACCTGGCAGAGATACACGCTGGGGCGGTTCTGTGGGGAACATAGCAGATAGACACGCTGGACGGTTCCATGCAGTTACATTTTAACATTTACATTTTAAGCATTTAGCAGATGCTCTTATCCAGAGCGACTTATAAGATTAATACATCTTGGAACAATCATAGTGCAGTAATACAGCGATAGACATCTTTGCAGGCAGCTGCGTACCATACCAACACTGGGAACATGGGGGAACATGGAAGAGGTGTGCTGGGCGGTTCTGTGGGGAACATAGCAGAGAGACATGCTGGGCGGTTCTGTGGATCCACACATCATCATCTCCCACAGAACCATTACCAGAGAAATGGGACATGTTTTCACAAAATGACCCACTACCTGACGAAAACTATATTTTTACCCACTGGGTCTCAAATTAAATTTGTATCATGTCAGAAGGAGCAGGATTCAATAGTGTTTATTGGCAGCTCTTAGCCTGAGGGAAATTAAGTTCTGCTGCCAGTTTCAGAATGCCCTCAGGTTTTGCTATAACGCATTACGCTGACCTGTTCCAGATGTTTGTGCAAGCGCCGTGCGAGGGAAAGGATTGAAAAGTAAGCCACGCAGCAAAGGATTCAGGGGGGAGAGAAAAAGAAAAAGCATGACTGCCACAATGCAATGCAAACGGCTGGTGTTATAAAATGGTGCAACTTTATAAAGTTGCTCTTATTAGTAGTTCAAGGTTCAGCATAAGCCATGATGGCTCAATACCTTTTCTACCCTTTTCATCTTTATCATGATTGACGCATAAGGTCAGCCTCAGTGGTGGTGGTATCCATGGTGACAAGGCAAACACAACGGCACAAAACTGAATGGTACAATATGAAATCATTCAGAAAAGATTACAACTTGGTCTTCTAATGGAGTCTAAAGGAGTCTACTGATTCTCTGCAGTCAGTACCTGGGACAAGCTTTCTGTTATTATATTTTGTACGAAATTTTTTTTGGTAAGGCCTGTTCTGTGTAGATTGGAAAATGTTTTTACTGAACTAAACAATGTAAATAATAATGAACATTAACAATTAAGAATCATTTCCTAAGTTACCAATACCTTCACCGATTAAAATGAACTCAAATTAATCAGTAATAATCACTAGAATAAAGAGACAACACAATTTGTAACATCAAACCTTTATTTACAAATAATCTACAAAAAGACATAGATATAATAATAGAAGATCATATGAATTTTGTTCAAACACAACGATTACCACATACTCTCAAACAGGGGCATCACTTTGTGTTGAAAATTGGGGGGGGGACAATCCAAAAAAGGGGAGATCTGGAGTTCTCTCCAAGAAAAAAATGATGTGATAAGACAAAATCTACAACATCCTAGTGATTCCTGAGGGTTAAAACAAAGAAAATAAAACTTCATCTTTTTGGAAAATGCTAGCTTATCATTTTATGACAGTGCATGATTTAATTCATTAAAATCTTGAGAAGTTAGTTTGTTGTGCCAATTGCAGAGTCACGCACTGCTCTGCTGTAAGGGTACTAACTGTTCAAAATGATGAGATGTTATTGTCAACAGAATTCAGATTAAGCAAATGGGGTAACAGAGCCTGCCACATCATCAGATGGAATACATTAAAAGCATTAGATGCGGTGTAAATTTTGTCTTAATACACTATTGCATTTCACCTATTTATGTGGCATCACAGCCTCCTCAATGTTTTGCAACTCGTGCTCATAACTGCATCATTATTACCCTGTGGAGTAGCTTAACACCAACAAGAAGGAGCCAGTGGAGTCTACACTGAGCTGTGCTAGTACCTTATCTTCCTGCACTTATGAAAATTGCATGCATTTTTAAATCAATATTACAGAATATCATTGACTTACTACCATACTTCTCAAACTTGTGTTTAACATGAAGATTGACATACACTGTAAAGTTCCTATCATGTTGCAAAATCTGCCAGAAATAATAACATATCCTTAGTTCCTTAATCAAGAACAGATCTGGAAATAACTATCTTTGCTACGCACTAAGAAGGTCTCACCTGAAAATGTGTCTCCTGTCCTGCCTTGAGTCTGCAAGCTATGCTGGTACCTCATCTTCCTACACGTATGAACATTGCACATATTTATTTATCAATATCACACAATGGGGTGATAATTGACTCATTCTACTCATACTGTACTTCTCAAACTTGTGTTCTTTGTGAACATGGACACACTGTAAAGCAACGAGTTGCTGAAGCCTGTTGAGGGTCCAGCTGTACACCTGCTGGGGTGTGTAAGGTCTTTTCCATGTGGCTGGATGGTGTCATTAGGCTGTGCGCTGACCCTGAGGGGGTTGATCCTTCTTCCTGCTGATCCAATTTTCTCACGGTGTTGACCTCCGTTGAGTCTTCCGTCTCTCGTCTCGGAGTGCAGGGTGTTGCTTTGTTGCACAGGTGAGTTCCAGCCAAAGGCGAGTCTCGGCCTACTAGGAAATGTCTCATCACGAGGCTTTGTCCAGGGCACAGGAATCTACGCACATTAACATTGAACTAATAGAGATACACTCCTAATGCCATCATTTATTCTCCTCCTTTATTTCAAGCCAACAAATTGCTGCTGGTCCATAGGTTGTTTTTCTGCCATAGCTAAGACTGTGACATAAAGTTGGAGTTTCAGGGACACAGCATGTGATAATCAGTCAACAATGAAGTAGCTTAAAATGTCAACCTTAAGTAAACAGCAAAGGTTAACTAGCTGGTAAGTGGAGTTAGTTAGCTAGCTAGTGATACTGTGCACCCAAGTTAGTTTTCGCCCCATATTTTATTTGAAAGATACCTGTCTCATTTAAAAGAAGATATGGTCAAAACGAATGACAATGGTACAATACAAATGGAACTTAATTTTCATCCATGTCTGTCTCTGCCATTTAACAAAGAACATGTACAAGATACTGGAAATGTCACATAAGAAGACGGACTTGTTAGAGTATCCATAAGATGTGCTACAAATTGTGACTTACTTTTTCACATTTTTTATTTTTTTATTTTTTATTCGCAATTATTTTCTCACTGAATCCTTGTTTGTAAATGATTTATGCTAATTAGTTATAACATGGCTCTGATTGGTCCAGGCCGTTGGCTCCACTGGAGTGATGAGTGAGAATGAGGAGGCATGTTGAGTGATGTGTGCAGCTTTATTCATGCTTTCACCTGGCTGACTGCAACAAATTTACTTTTTCCATCAGCAAGGTCGCTCTCGCATAGACAGTGAAATACTTTCCGTGTCTTATAAGATTACATTTTTGTGCCTGGCAATGATTATTTGTAATATGCAAAATAGGTCAGTTATTAGCTTATGCAGGCATACTGGTTGTATTCATAACAGTCAGGATGCACTTTTGTCAAAACAATCAAACTTTTACCACGTCCAACCATTTTTCGAAAATGATTTTACTAATGTGTGAGCAATTGTAGCTAGCAAACTGTAGCTAAATTACAATTTTCATTGATTTCCAGAGCTAGGGAACTATATAAATCAGGTGACTACATTGATAAAGATTTTTCGTTTTATTGTATATTTGTATTGCATTTTCAACTCAATAATGAAAAATTATCTGAGTTAGACTATGATTTTACCTGGACCCCTAACATAATCTCATGTAAGGTACACTGCTGTCTTGATTCTCGTTCTCAACCAAAGTCTTTGAATGTTGGCATTCACCAGCATGGGGCTTAAGTTCTATGGACATTACAGATGGATTTAGCAACACAACAGTGGTTGTTTGACTTCTGACTGTTTTTTCAATGTGCATCCATTGCCACAAGAATGTATTATAACACACTGCCACTTTAATATAGTAATATTATTATTTCACATTTCTTTACTATCATTCCCTAACACTTTTAAAGGGAGGATGTTTCTGTAAGGATACATAGTGATACAAGGATAAATTGTGATACTATATAATCAATCAAACATACTGTACCCATACAGGATATTGTAATTTAACCTGCAGTATGATCAGAAATATCTCATTTCCTGAAATGGGCTGGCAGGGTCTGTTGTTGTTTTCTTTTTTATTTTGAACAACTATTTATCCCACTTTTTTATTTCGCTGTTCTTCATCAATTCGGGAGGGCACAGACTAGCACACACATGAAATGCTTCTTCTCACAGCTGTGCAGTCATTGTCTAGAAGACTGCACATCTTACACTGCAGTCTCCAAATCGACCAGAGGGGTCGCTGTTATCTGCTAAGCAAGTAATATATGATCGAATGGAACCCTCCCTCCTTGAGTGAGTCCACAGCCAATTTCACATGTTGGCTTACTGTTGTCGAGTGAACAATGTTTCCCCTTTTAGCCATACAATACAATCAGATATTGAGAATGAGAACATGACCAAAGAATTTGTATAATGACGGAGAAATATTGTTATGCATGAGGCCTCAGCTTTGAAATTGATTTGAAGCTTAACTGACATACTTTTTTTCACCCTTGGTGTTGGTTTCTAGCACATTATGGATTAGGGAAAAAAGACCCACTATGCTGCACCACAGGCACCAGCCCCACTGCAGCTAACATAGAGCCTTTTATTAAACTCTAGAGATTATTTGTCCAAGAGCTAACGGCACAATTTATAGATTTTCTTATCGGATGTGTCTTGAATCTCTGAAGGAAAAAAAATTGAGGGACAGGAAAGTAATCATTAAATTATACGAGCAGTGATAAATTGAATAGCTACTGAAACATTTTATAAGCGCTTGTTTTCAAAGGAGGGAACTGCCGCATTGCCCTCTAACATTTTTAAAAGCAAAATGTCAAAATGGTGGATACATTCAGTGGCACGGTGGCATCTGCATGAAGGAGGTAGGTGTTAACGGGCCCATTAATAACAGCCCGCTACCGTCTTCTCAGGAAAATCCCTTGAAGCGGGTGATCAGTTTGCCCTTTCGGTGCAAAAAATCATTTTAAAGAACAGGGACTGGCCAGCTCATCTTTGCTCGTTCCCACACAATGCTGTGCCCATTTCCAATGGGGTTTCGTTACATCAGAAAAATGACATTTACGAATCACATACATACAATTAATATTCAGCACATTGCTACATGTATCTTCCCTTCCCTAATTTCCCCTCTTGCACAAATCTCTCAGAAGACACCTTCCCACCCTTCCAAAACTTCCTTAAGACCTCAAAAACCCGGCTCTCACATCACTTCCCTAGGCCCTCTTTTTGTAGCACTGCTTCAGTTTACCAGAATAATGACATACAGTATATGTAAGATATGTATACATTTGATGATGATTCGTTTTCTCTATATTTCTTCTTAATTTTGCAATCAAGCTTTATAAACCATTCTTCCATCAACGAAAAAGATAAAGAAGGAATGGGTAGAACAGAGAGAAAGGTTAGAAATGAGCATGACTGGCATTTAGCTGCAGCCGCAAGAGGCAGAGTGACGGTTGTCAGGCCCTGATTCCCTTGGCATAGCGGGGCTGCAGTGGGTCCTGGTGCCCATGGAGTAGCATGGCTGCCGTGGGGCTTGGTTCCCTTGTAGTAGAGTGGCTGCAGTGGAGCTTGGTTCCATTTACATTACATTTACATTTTAGGCATTTAGCAGATGCTCTTATCCAGAGGGACTTACACAGTTTACATTTCTTTACATACAATCCATTTCTACAGCTGGATATTTTACTGAAACAATTCAGGTGAAGTACCTTGCTCAAGGGTACAACAGCAGTGCCCCACCTGGGAATTGAACCTGCAACCTCTGAGTTACAAGCCCAGCTCCCTAACCATTACACTACACTGCCAGCCTATAGTTCCCTTGGTGTAGCATAGCTGCATTGGGCCCTGGTTCCCTTGTAGTAGAGTGGCTGCCATGGGGGAGTAGCGTGGCTGCTGGCACTTGGTGCCCATTCCTATTCCATAGGAATTTAGATTTCTCCCAATTTTCTCCGAATTTAGTAGCCAATCATATCCTATTTTCATGTCAACTATCCCCCCCTTGTATTGTGAGCTCGCTGTCGTAGTCCTGACACCAGCAGTGACAAAGGCGGTGTACCACCTCCTCCGAGTCGGAACTCGCCAAGCCGTTAACTGTAACTCCAGTACACATAGAGCCTCTCTTATACACATACACTCTTGTATCCCTGGGGCGGACAGCCAATTTAATAATATAATAATATAATATATGCCATTTAGCGGACGCTTTTATCCAAAAAAAAAAATTCATCCCCTAGTGGCACTCCTGGCCAGAGCCGAACTGGTGACAGTGGGCACACATGCATCCCGGTCGGACGGTCTTACCGTTACACCACCCAGGAGGCCCTTGATAAAGCTTTTAAAGGCATTAAGGCTTTTCAATCACCCTTCAAGGCAGTAAACTGTCATTTAAAAGTATTGGTTTCGGTTAAATCATATGGCCCATCTGAAGAGGTCAGACTTTATTGACTGCAATTGATAGCCAGGCCACACTCCCTGCCCCTCTCCCCACCCTACCCCGCCCCGCCCCTGGAAGCTTGGTCAGCTCAATGCCTCTCTTTCTGAGATGGCAGGACCTGTAGTTTTGTGTTCTATTGCTGGGCATTTCTATAAGTATCATGCAATCCCAACAAGCTCATTTCTTGCTTCCCCTGAAGGCAACATGAATTCTGTAATCAGCTGCATGAATAGTTGTCTGTGGGAAGCCTGGGGTCTCAGTAGCATTGCTACTAACGCTCAATAACATCACAGTAATGTATTCCTAGTTAGTACAGTATTAGCTCCTCGTCTCCCACGTCTCTTCACTTCAGGGGAGATAGTGGAAATCGCTTCTATTTGCCGCATATGATTTGCATGCATTTTCATAGCATCTCCATTCTAACTTTGAGCAATGAGTCCATTCTCGTGGACTGACCTAACCTATTTCAAACAGTGACTAAACATGGCTGGATTATACATTCAGGTAGAAAACAAAGGATGGAAACGCAACAGTAAAGGGTTCTTAACATTCCCACCAGAATAGATACTGTAACTTTGACAATAATTATAATGATAACTATAAATCATTGTCTTGCATCCACATCCAGAAAATGTTATTTTTAATGTATACGATACGTAACGTAGCCTACCTGTGATTGATATCTGCCATGATCCCAAGCGTACCTCAAAATGAACCAAGAAATGATTAACTGACCACAAAACTACTGTTTAACATTTCGGTCCCCAGACTTGAACCAAGAAATGATTAACTGACCACAAAACAACTGTTTAACATTTCGGTCCCCAGACTTGAACCTGATTGAAAATGTATGGTTTGAATTGAAGAGGGCAGTACACAACCACACACGGAAGGATCTTGAATTATTCTGTATGGAGGAATGGTTTAGATCCCCCCCCCCGAATATGTTCATCAATCTCATAAAACACTATCGAACAACATGTTAATGCAGATTTATTTTTGTTGGATTTAATTTAAAATAATTATTAGGGGTGTGACTAAATGTGACACATATCTTTTTGGGGAAAAAGATTACTTGTTAAACTAAATATTTTTCTCTGAGCAACTGTATTAGTATAAAAGTATTAATATATATATATATATATATATATATATATATATTACCATTTTTCTGAGCATACAATGTAGCTCATAACCTGTATTGATTTTAATAGTCTTTTTTGCTCATCTTTATCAAGGGTGTCAGTCATTTTGGAGTGGACTGTAAATATATTCATATTACTATTTTCGGCCAATGTTGCTCCTTCAGATGCAGAACATATCCAAAACCAATTAAGGCAGCTGTCAGCTTGTTCTTTATTGGCATTTAACTGTGCATTTTCTTTAGTATATTTTGACATCCTCACTCCTTTTTTTATGAGAGTTATTAAAAAAGACAAAGGGAGGGACTCAGTTCCCTATAATAGAGATCAGGGGAGCATGCTAAGGGATTTTTTACAGCTATTCTCTGGGGGAGCTGGCTTTAAAACGTGAGCACGTTTAGTTTTATGTGCTCTGCTTGTTTCACCATTATGAGGTCTACACCAGATAAGAGGATGGAAACTCTTATCCACTGAATCACACACACGAAAACTATAGTGTGGAGGGAGCCCGTTCCGTCCCAGTTCTACAGAATCCCATAGGATGTTCCCACATATTCCTCCTTACACTGTAATGGAAAAAGGAAATGGCTTTTGGAAAAGGTTTTAATCTATCGGCAGTGTATCTTGTTAACTTGTGCGGTGGGTAAAGCATAAGTGTTAGACCCAGAGTGTGACACAAACCGCATTGTAGTTCATGTAGACAGCACCTAGACACTGATACTCCGGAACTGCTGACTCAGCTGATGAAATGAATGATATATTTGGCTCATGTCAATCAAAAGTTGAGACTCTCGGTGAGGTGGCGTTCCCTGAGGAGCTGCAGAGTGCTCACTTTCAAGCCAGCTCAGGTCTTAATTGCCGGGTCGAGCTCAATCATCGGAGCCACCAGGTGTTCCGGGTGTCATAGCCAGCAGCTGTTCCCTCCTCACACTGGAGCCACTGGTTGTAGTGAGACCTGCTGCAGCCACTCACACAATCGGCACAACAAGCATTCCACAACATTGGTTGCATGCGTTCCCTATCCCCTAAGAATTGTTTTGCATGTGCTGTTGCTAACAGGTTTAGTAGAAATGTTGATGGATAAGAGCATCTGATAATTGCTTAAAATGTAAATGTAGGGGCTGGCGGATGGCCCAGCGGTCTAGTGCACCGCGCTTTGGAGCGGTGTGCGCTGCCCGTCAGAGACGCGGATCGAAACCCGCGTTTCTACCAGACCGGCCCTGGTTGTCAGCCCGATCGGAGGCAGCATTTGGCTGTCCGCCTCCGGGGGAGGGGGGAGGGAGAGCCGGCACGAGTCCGCCGAGGAGAAGGTTAATGGAGTCCGTGGAAGATCTCCGTCTCGAAAGAAGGCGGGGAAATAGGTCCAGGAATACGAATCTCATTCCCGGAGGACGGGCGGCGGACTCGTGAGGGTGGGGAATTGAAAATAAAATAGAGGGTATAATTGGCTACTAAATTGGGAGAAAAACGGGGGAAAAATCAGAAATAAAAAAAATAAAAAAAATAAAAATGTAAATGTATGATGGGGCTGTTGATGTCATTTTGATTGGGGGGGGGGGTGAGCATAACCCACAGACACATTTCTTTTTAAAGCCTTTCATAAAGCCAACATTTTGGAGATTTTAGGATCTGGGTGTATGACAGTCCTCCATCCAGTGGTCCAGTCTGATGCATGAGACTTCAGGTCTGTGTAAATGTGCAATAAGACTAATAAAAATGTTGCAATTTAGTAAATTGCTAAGGGATCAAGTACATTTTATCAAGGGTTTAGGTGCTTATTTGGCCTTCGAATATTCACATAATAATATAATATACACCATTTAGCAGACGCTTTTATCCAAAGCAACTTACAGTAGTGAATGCATACATTTTCAGTATATGTGGCCCCAGTGGGGATTGAACCCACAACCTAAGCGTTGCCAACGCTGTGCTCTACCAACTGAGCCACAGAGAACCACATAGGTCAAGCTAACAACTGGCTATGAAGGGAGCCAGTGCTCCACAATGTTTTATGTTACATGTGCTTTCCATTGTCATTTTGAAGCAAATTTACCATGGCGCAGGGGGAAAAAAATGCTTTTTGTTTCATGCAAAATGCTCACCACAGTTTTTCCAAATATCTTTGTCAGAGAAAAGAAAGTGGAATTATGTGATTTCAGCAAGCACCACCACTTGTGGGTAACAATGTGTTGATTTAATCATCGTTTCATCAAAATTCCATCAGCAGCCCCCAAGACAACAATTCCATCAGCACCCCCCCAATCAACAACTTGTCCGACATGAGAAAGTTTTTATTAGAACAAGCTGTTCGCACTCACTTGACTCTTTGTCTGCAGTATGTGATGCCTGTTCACAGAGTGAATGCATGCTAAACTCAGAGCAAATCTCTCACAATTACTCCTTCGGATACAAAACGCATCCAAAACCGATTAACATAACTGAGTTAACATCTGTTTCTTTGGTGTCCAAGACACATTCATGCTTAGGTGGCAGATGCACAGACTCGCACATAATGTTTGCTCTGTCAAATTTGTTGCACTGTGACACATCTGTGAGAATATGAATAGGACTTGATACTGCAGGGAGGATATTAGCGACATTCCCAATGCGAAGATCGTTTTCGTTAACCTGAAGGCAGCATGCTGGTTTTCCACAAATGGCAGAGGGTACCCGGTTAGTGCCCAAGTGGAAAACGCTTACCTTAGTTCCATTTTCAGACGCAACAGAAGACCCACTCCATGTGAGAGGCAGTTGACTTTGTGACAGTGGCAGCATTTAGCTGTTTAGAAGGTCTTATCTAGAGCAACTTGCGCAGTTCATATTTCTTTTTTTTTCATGAAATTTTAATTTTCCAATTTGACCCTGTTTTTCTCCCAATTTGGTAGCCAATTACCCGTTGTGCTTAGTTGAATCCCCTTCCCTCATAGTTCGCTGCCATAGTCCTGTGACCGGCAGTGACAAAGGCGAAGCACTGCCTCCTCCGAGATAGCACTCGTTGTGCCATCGACTGTAATTCCGGTACCCCAGAACCACTCCTGTGCGCAGCGAACTGTGTGTGTCGGCTTCCCTCCCCCCTCCCTGGGGCGGACAGCCAATTGCCGGATGGGGAATCGAACCCCGGTCGCCGTGGCCAGCGTTGGACGTTGAAACCACTAGGCCCGGTTTATATTTCTTTACATAGAATACATTTATACAGCTGGATATTTGCTGAAGCAATTCAGGATAAGTACCTTGCTCAAAGGTGCAACAGCAGTGCCCCACCCAGGAATTGAACCTTTGTGTTACAATCCCAGTTCCCTAACCACTATACTACACTGCCGCAAGTCATCACTGAGCACTCGATCCAGCCTAGAAAAGCACATTCAATCACCTGGCACTCACCCTTGACATAGGTGTGAGAATGTCTACCCATATATACGGCAGGGTTACTAAAATCTGCATTTACATTTCACATTTTAAGCATTTAGCAGACGCTCTTATCCAGAGCGACTTACAAGATGTGCATTGATACATGGTAGGAACAATCATAGTTTGTGCAAGAGATCAGTGCAGTAATACAGCAATAGACATCGTTGTAGGCATCTGCATACCATACCTGTAACACTGGGAAGGAAAAGGTTAGTAATTTATTTTTATTTTTTTAAATGAGGAGTAAGCAGGGATACATATACAAAAACGTATTGAACAAGTATGCAGTGGTGATGACAATTGGCTAGATGTACACAATTCAGTGGTAGAGGAGAATGAAAAGGTGGGTTTTGAATCTGGCCCACAAATCAAAATTCGGTCCTGGTTTTCCATTATAGCAGGTAGTTAATTGAACTAATAGTGCAATTAATTGGCCAGAGAGAGTTTCTGACTCCCAGGTAAAGGAAGTGTGGAAAAACAGCAGTGCTCGGCCCACGAGGACCATGATTTGAGTAACCCTGATATACGGGGATGTACCTGGATGTGCTATGAAACTCTCACGGCCCCATTAAAAACTCAGGAAACAGGCTGTTCTCCAGTGCACAAAGTCATTTGGTAGGAATAATGACAAGGTTTTCATAAAAACATGCTGGTGTAGTGGGATGCTAACAAGTGGAAGAAAAAAATGAAATTCCTTTGTTCCCTCTGAGGTTACACTTTAGGATTAATTAAAGTGTGCACTCAAAGACGAATGCCTTATTCAAAAAGGTCCACAATTTCCACACTTTCATTATGTCAGGTCTTGCCTGCTTTTATGTGGTGTTACAAAGTAGGATAATTCAAAACGATGCATCATTTTGACTCATGTGAGGTGGACTTTGCTGTGGAAATGAATGTTTTTTCTTTATGTGAAATCGTTGTTTTGTATGAGCATTGCTTTAAAGGTATACTCAGTGATTTGACATCACTGCAACGAGAGGAAGTGGTAGTAAACACATGACAACGGAAGTACCTGTAGTTCTTTGGACCATAGTCTTGCATTGCCAAATGACCGTTCATAACGGATAGCGGGAAACATCAAGCAATTTTTTATAGAAAGGAAATTCATGCATAAATATATTTGATTCTAGATTCCCTGTACTGATATTTAGGCATTTACTCATTCCTGGATCCACACCAACTACTATAGCTAGACCTGATCAGCCGTGGTAAGTATGCCCATCAGTCACTGCTTAGTCGTAGCCATTGTCAAGTTAGGCTTGTTACAGGTGATGACTATCCTAGTAAACTCACCTTGCTCACCTGTCAAGGAGGAAAGATGCCATCTCGGCATCGGTGATAATAAGTTTCCACCTTCCACAATAAGAGCCACTTTCAGCTCTTGCCATCTCGAAAATGGCTCTCCAATGTTTACATATTTTCTACATCTGTCTGAGTACCTTTCTTTCAATCTTTTAGGTTTTATAGGTAGCTAGTGTTATTCTTTTCTTCTTCTTATAGCACCGACGTTGCGTAGTGTACTTTGGAAAGACCTCCATAAAGATCGTAATAAAAAGCAGCAGCTTTAATAAAATAATATGACTTTCAACAATATTGTCACTGCCGTAATGTAAAATTGTTACTGCACTTTGAGTCTCAAGGTAGAGCCTGTTGAACTTTCTGAAAGTACCATTATTATGCACGATAGTGTGAATTCCACACTGAATGAGACATTTTAACATTCACAGTTATAGCCACAGGGTCTGAAGTGTCAGTCAACACACTTGCCGTTCTTCCAATTGTTTCTGACTGACAGTTTGAAGATCATTTGAAAAGCCATCTTTTTTTTTTCCGCCATGACTGCTTTCCATCTGTAACGAACTAGAAATGCCACGGGTGTGCTTGCATCTTTTATCCAGCTTTGATGTGCAAGATTTGCCACGGTCATCTCTCAGTCGCTCACCGTATTTGCACTTTGTGAAATTAATGGTTTCAGTTGCTTCAGTGATCCCTGGTATGAAAACGTTGTGAAATGCAGATGATTGGTGGGAAGTAGACTTGCATTTTCCTTCTCAAAAAAATATCCATCCTCTCATTCTCTTGGTAGGCCGACTAATTTTACTCTCTGCTAAGCAGTTATTGAGTAGCGCTAGTTCCTAAAGTGCATGAGGCAGCACAGCCGGATCCATTCAGACAATTTACCAACTATGATCATTCCGCTAATTCACAAGGAGTGCCACTTATCAGAAAGGAAAGGAGGCAGGATGTTTTTCTAGGGCTTTGCTGTTGATATATCCTACTGTGATTCCATATTAAGGGAACTGTGCATGCATTAGGCAGGCAGTCCAGGCATGGATATGGAACGGCTGGGGAAGTTCCCAGCTTATCCCCTGTCAATAAGCCAAAAGGCCTTTGGAGATATCTTATTATCTCTGACTCTTATCATTTCATCAGTCTGTTTCTGTTGCCCAGGCGAGGCGCCATTGTGTGTTTTCAGTGCCAACACGCTCGTCTGAGGTTCCACCCTGTAAGCCTGATTGCGGCTTTTCTGTAGCCTAAGTGCCTAACGACTAACGTAAGTGAACTCACAAACTTTAGATGTGTCCTCAGTCGCTGTAGAGGAGCCTTCTCCTGTTGTAATTGCGAGATAAGGGGAACGACACATAGATTGAGGGTTTGGGCAATGAAAAATGATCTGGAGTTGACAGCTATCTTTGTTACATTTCTTTCGGATGGCAAGCGCAGAGAAGTAGGCAATGTAGCATTCTGAAGAAGAAGAAAAAAGAAAACGCATTACTCTGTCAAAAGTTTACATGGCTTTGGGAGTTCTCGGCTCCTGTGTGAAAGATGAATAATTAAACTTCGCTTTACTTATCATTCTCTTTCTCTCTCTCCCTCCCCTCTTCCCTCCTCCCTCTCTCCCTGCAGGATTACGCAGAGAAAGAGACAGCCATAGCCAAGGCTCTGGAGGACCTGAAGGCTAATTTCTACTGTGAATTATGTGACAAGCAGTACCACAAGCACCAGGAGTTTGACAACCAC
Source organism: Aldrovandia affinis (assembly GCA_029706075.1). Classification (NCBI taxonomy): domain Eukaryota; kingdom Metazoa; phylum Chordata; class Actinopteri; order Notacanthiformes; family Halosauridae; genus Aldrovandia; species Aldrovandia affinis. The sequence goes on from JAINUG010000022.1 coordinate 7,575,800, forward strand.
ATAAATTCCTATGACCACGCTCACAAGCAGGTAAGTGCAGGAGCTCCAGTAATTGACAAAGCAGGATTTACGCACCTCAGAAGTGGCGAGAGGGCGGGCGGGCGAGGGGCAGAACGGGGAACTGACCATCTGTTAACTGACAGCAGCCACATGTCAGCATTGCCGTCTTAGTGAGTAGATGAGTCCCACACGTTTACCCGCACAAATGGATAAAAAACATCACAAATTTTCAACCCCACAACAGCAAGCACAACATGGGCAGAATTTGAAAACTGCAAAGTCATTGCTGCTACATCCTCCATCCAGACTTTGGTCAACTGCTTCATTTGAATTACTTTAACCTTTAGAGAACAGTAAAATTCCTCAAGATTGCTGACAATTTTAAAAGAAACATCTATTTTCACCAATATTCAGTACAAACTTCTGTCTACTTTCTAATGATTGTACGTGTGGTTAGTAAAATGTTTCATTGAAAATTCATTGAAAAATCCAGGAGGATCTCAGAGTAGAGCCGTTGCTCCTCCACGTTGAGAAGAGTCAATGGAGGTGGTCCGGGCATCTGCTAAGGATGCCTCCTGGGCGCCTTCCTGTGGGGGTTTACTGAAAGGAGACCCCGGGGCAGACCCCGGAGCCACTGGAGAGATTATATCTCTCAGCTGGCCTGGGAACGCCTTGGAAGTGGAGGAAGTTGCTGGGGAAAGGACGGCTGAGCTGCTTTACTGAGACTGTTGCCTCTGGACCCAGATAAGCGGCAAGAAAATGAATGGATGGATGGATGGATAATATACTCAGGATAAAAAATAAATAAGGGCAGCTAAAAGGCTGTTTGAAATGAAAATTGCCTAAAATGCAAAAAGGAATCCTGAGTGTTTTTCTTCCAATATTGCAGCAGAAAAGGGAAAGGAAGAGGTCAAGTGCATGAAGAATAAGGAATGAGCTCTGTTTTATAATAATACGGGTACTGATGATACTCTAAACAGTTATTTTGTTGAGAGCTTTACCAGAGAAGAGGTTATAAATATGGCTACAAGTACATCCAATGTACAGAATGTTTTAGAGGACGTTGAGATGGGAAAGGGATGGAGAAGTACTACAAAAAATTAAAAAAATAAGGCAGCAGGCCATATATCCAATAATGCTCAAGGAACTTGGGGAAATTATGTATAAACCACTGACAGATATATTTTTATGCAATCCCTGGTAAAATGATAGACAATTGGAAGGAAAGGTAGGATAATTCCAATATATAAGAAGGGTACTGACCCGGGGAGCAAAGGCCTATCAGTTTAGCTTGTATCTCAAGTAAAATACTGGAATGTATTTTTCGGGACAAGTTGAAATTATTTATTTTTATTGACAAGGTACCACATGAGAGGCTCAATGTCAAAATGTATTCAGTAGGAATTGCAGGAGTTTCAGGGTGGGTTCGTAGATGGCTGCAAGGTAGAATACAAAGAGTAACGGTAGGGTTGTATCTGACCTAGGTGCTGTGGGCAGTGGAGTTCCACATGGATCGGTGCTGGGACCTCTGCTTTTCCTTATTTTCATAAATGATCTTGGTAGGGATGTCAGTAGCAAAATAGTTACATTTGCAGATAATACAAAACTTGGAGGTTTAGCAAACAGTGGAATTGACTAAGGTAATCCAAGATTTAAACAAAATCCAGAAGTGGATAGAAACATGGTAGGTGACATTAAATATTTCTAAATGTAAAGTTATCCATATGCAAAATATAAATATCAAACATTAATATTTTATGGGAGGAGAACAATTTGAAAAAGGCTTGTGAGTAGTAGTTGATCAAAGTCTGAATGTAAGCAGTGTACTGTGGCAGTGAAAAAGCCAACAGGATGCTGGAATATATAGCAAAAATTATTGATTATAAATCAAAGGAAGTTATATTGATGTTATATAATATATAATGCCAGAACTCACTTAGAGAACTATGTTCAGATCTGGGCACCACACTACAAGAATTTTTTTTTGAAAAAGTACAAAGAAGAGCAACTAAATTAGTACCTGGTATGAAAGATAAAAGTTACAAGGAAAAACTTAAGACACTTAGGGCCAGATTTACTAAGATAGTAGCAGCGCAAAGATGGTCACTATTTTGTTGCGGCTATTTTTCAGTCCCAAATAGCAACACATTAACAACCAATTTACTAAAACTGATTCTAATTATGGGTGGCATGGTGGTGCAGTAGATAGCACTGTCACCGCACTGTCACCGCACAGCAAGAAGGTCCCGGGTTTGATCCTGGCCGGGGCCTTTCTGTGTGGATGTTCTCCCCGTGTTTGCATGTTCTCCCCATGTTTTAATGTAAATGCTTAAAATGTGTCTGCGTGGGTTTCCTCTGGGTACTCCGGTTTCCTCCCACAGTCCAAAGACATGCACATTAGGCTAATTGGAGATTCTAAATTGCCCGTAGGTGTGTGAGTGAATGGTCTATGTGCCCTGCAATGGATTGGCGACCTGTTCAGGGTGTATTCCTGCCTCTTGCGCAATGCATGCTGGGATAGAAATATCCCCCGCGACCCTAACCAGGAATACGTGGGAAGTGGGTTAGATAATGAATGAATGAATTATTGTAATTACGCAATCAAGTAAATGAAATACCCTCAGTCACAATTTGCACAGGATAGGGATTGCATTAAAGGGGTCAGAAACAACGTAGCACACTCACATATCCAAATCATGCCAAGAAATGGATACGCATCAACCAAGCACAAGTAGCGAGGGAACAACGATAAAAAGAAAGCGTACATTTATAGATCAGGAAGTAGACGTATTAGTCAACAAGGTACAGTGTCACAACGCCTTATTACAGGATAGGAAAACAACACCAGTGGAAAAGAAAAAAAAAGAAAATTAATTCATTAGGCATAACAAAATGAACAGTAGATGATGTAAAGAAAACAAACAACTGATGATGTAAAGAAAATATGACATGACATTAGGCGGTATCCAACTGAAAAACTTTCCTGCGACACAATGTGGGAAAAAGACACTGGCAGTGGTTCAACCGAGGAAAGAATAGTAGAATAAGTATAAACAATAGACACAGCTAAACCTGTGATGGGAGAAGGCCATGTCAAGTCATGGAGTAGCTGGCACTGCTGAACTTTCCCGGAACACGCAAGAGAAGTTTCTCCACGAAACTGGATGCAGGCGTTCACAAGACAGAGGATTCAGGAGCTTCCTCAGCTGGACATGGCATGCTTCTTGTCAGAAACCAGTTACCACCTGCACAGGATCAGATGTGTGTCTTCTCAGGACAGCTCTCACCTTCTGCACTGTGTAGAATGTGTGTATTGTCCTTATACCCCAAGATCAAAGGGGCCTGCCATCAGGTGAGCAAAATGTAGATGTTGTCATCTTCAACATTGTTGGAACATTGGACTTACGTGAGAGCTTGGAGCTTGGAGAGCTCGTTCAGGGTGTACAACCCCCCTCCATCTCTGGGCAGTTTCAAACAACAGGGTGCCATCTGAAGCACTGTTTCTGAGGAAATTAGATCTCTGTCCCAAAGAGATAACAGTGCATGTGCAAATAACTGCATGTGCTACAATTAAGACTAGGAAATGATGACCCTAGATAGACCGAATAGCCTGTTCATTTCATTATGTATTCTTATGTTCTTAATAATTGAATTTCAGAAACCATGACCACAGAAAATGCATTGAGAAAGGTTTAAATAAACTGAAGATTTTACACCAGAAACAAACCCCAGGAGAAGTCAAGCAGAAATTCATACTTCTGCCTGTTCTAGGTCATTTACTTAAGGTGCATGCAATATTCAGCTAAACTCCTTCCCAGTGGTCCAATATCAGATTCTCTTTGACTATTTATAGGGGAAATATTGCTCACATTCTCTGTGATTTCCAATGTAATGATAAAATGGCTGTCAATATTGTGATCTCAAATATGATCTAAAATTCAGCCTTGATCTTCTGGGGCTAAATAATAGTCCATCCCAAAGAAACTGCTAGCCAGCACTTCCTAGTTAATGTTAAAGCTGAATTAACCAGCTGACAAGCTAGCTGGCTGATGTTTGTGGTACCATTGGCGAACTAGCAAGATATCACGTTATTAATGCAGGTAGCAATAATGATAGCTAACTACAGTATTACAATCAACGTTACAGTTAATGACTGTCACCGAACATAAATTAGCTAATGTCGCCAGGTAGCTAATGTCAGCTGGATAATTATTTATATTATAACTGTCTTTTCTTACTGTAAGCTTAACATGCTTACATTTGAAGGGCCAAACTGTAGCTACCTATCGAGAAAGGTCAGTATAAACAGAAGACTATGATAATACTAACAGTGAAAAATCCACTTAACATTACCTCAACATGTTTAAATACATTTGATGGTGAGGTTTTAAATGCTGAAATGTCATGCACCCGCAGCAGACAAAGGAGACACTTCATTGGATATAAAATATGAATGTCCTTTGGTGCCAAGAAATTAGAACATATCTTAAAGGTATGGCCATGGTTGGTTGTCCGCTGATGGGGCAGCTGAACTGTCATCCCGCCAGAACCAGACTCCGGTGACCTTTGACACTCGCTGTGGGCTGTCTATGTGAGGGATCTCACATAAAATGTAGCTGAGTAAAAAGTTATTTTTTTTCTTTAAAAATGTAGTGGATTAAAAGTAAAATGAAAATATCTCCTTTGTTACTTTCCACCACTGTAGCTACACATATCCATACAAATCACACATATCAACGCAGCTGCATATTTAGGATCTGCTGGATGTGAGCTTTGTTAGCGTGTGACTTGAGCCCAGAGAGGAGCAGTGATGTTCAGCCGTGTCAGGACAAGAGCATACCAAGAATGGCTCGGTAGGGTTGAGGTGGATCGAACTACCGAAAATGCTCACTGAAAATGTATGTGAACCCAACCAAACACGCATTAACGTGGCTTTAAAGTTGTCGACAATAATAACAACGGCTAAAGCGCGTTTGGAAGTTGTAGTATTTTTACGAAAATAAGTCAAATTTCGGCTCTCTCATTGTGATCTATGAGAGGTTGCCGTTACCTGCGACATACGAAAGATGGTCTATGGATTCCGACCAAATTCAAACTATTTACGGTCGGATCAAGGTCTAATCCAATAAGAGCCTCTTGGTGTGCAAGTGTGACAATAGAGTCTGCATTTATTTAGGAGTTTGATGATTTGCATCGGCGTCTGGCAAGGAGGTGTTATAAAACAGATACCTTCTTAGCGTTTGATCGCATTGTCGATGACAGCATGGGATTGAGCCTCACGGGACCCTTAGATGGGGGGAGAAAGGTAGCCCATAGAGGGTTTCCCTGAGAACTGTGATGTCTGGTGTCCTACATTCTAAGGTGGTGACATTTACGACTCAAGGAGGGGAAGAGGAAAAAGGGCCAAAGAGACCATAAAAGAAACAGAAGCAGTCAGAATAGAAGTATGTATAATATGATAATAAGTATAATTATAGTTCACTATCTAGATGCATGCATACTGGAATAATATTGTCAACAGCCTGACAGCCGGCTAATCTGCTCTGCTTGTTTCTGAATTAAGTTGACAAACACCTCTGATTGACACAGCTGGCTAAAGTGGATGAACATGATTAATATTTCCTAAAAGCCCTTCATTTTGGAGGAATCAAAGCTTCTAGAAAGCTTCTTAAAGCACCTTTACAATATTGCAATATAAATCTCCTGTCCATCTAATAGACTTCAAAGACCTCATCACCATGATTATTTTGGAAAATAGTTATTTGTTGACAGATTTAGTAAATAGGTAAGAATTACTCCTTGAGATGAGTAGGCTGGGATTTATTTTCTACCCTTGTAGTTTTTTTTCCTGCTTGCGATGCAGTCAGCCTGTAGGCAGATTAAAGTTTAATTTAGGACTCGGTTTCTCTTGTGGATAATCTTTTCCTCATAGAACGGATTCGGAAAGGGACTATCAGAGTTTTGTTACTGGCTTGTGGAAGTTTCATTTGAATATAGTCTTGCTATCTTAATTAATTATTTCTTTAAGAACACCCGCACACATTTTATTTATTTACTTTCTTTCACAATCAGACTCTGTGTCTGGATGAGACTATTTTCTCTCTGATACTGATGCTGTACTGATTTCTAGGTCCTGATACTGTACCATGTCACCCCACTACTAACCTCTCTGTACTGGCTACCTATCGCAACAAGCATCATATTTAAATCACTGGTGCTGGCTTATCAAGCCGCTAGAGGAACTGCTCCCTCCTACCTCCAGACACTCATCACACCCTACACCCCAGCCGGACCCCTCCAGTCTGCATCCTCTGGCAAACTGACTGTCCCATCCCTCAGGGCCCCAGGCACCCGCTCCTCACATCTCGCCTCTTCTCGGTCCTGACCCCTCGGTGGTGGAACGATCTTCCGCACTCAGTCGGGGCTGCGGAATCACTGGCCATCTTCCGCAAGAGACTCAAAACCCACCTCTTCAGACTCCACTACCACTGAAATCTGTACATTTAAGTAATTGTTATCACCACTGCTTACATGTTTAATATTGCTTTTTGTAATATGTATCATGTTTAAAACTGTTTCCTAAAAAAAATCTACTAAACTTTTCTTTCCCGGTGTTACAGGTATGGTGTGCAGCTGCCAACAATGAGGTCTATTGCTGTATTACTGCACTGATCTCTTGCGTGAACAATGATTGATCATACCATGTATTAATGCACATCTTGTAATTCGCTCTGGAGAAGAGCTTCTGCTAAATGCTTAAAATGTCAAATGTAAATGTGCCACAGATTCTGGAAATAATAGGGTATCAGTAGGAATGCTTTGTAGTTTGTCAGTGCATGTGCATTTGTTGTTCTGTGCTTCATTAGAGCACCTTGCAGCCCAAAATTGCATTGCTATTGGCTTGAATTACCAGAATTGCACTTCCAGTGTTTATTTATTTCTTTTTTATTTCTTCAGGGAATGCTTCACTATATGGTTAATCAAAACCCAAACAAAATAGTATTTCCCCATGCGAGGAGTCCACAGAGAGGGTGTTATGAAGTGGAGAGTCAGCTGAGCTGTACTTATTTATTTTTTAAATAAGAGCCTGGGGCTTATCAGTGGTAATCTCCTCCAGCTCTGGGCTGATGATTGCCAACACCAATCAGAGTGCTCTCCATGTGACTGGCGCATGTTCTCAGCAGAGATGTTTACATTGTTGTTGATATTATTGGGATGCTTAGCACATTACACACTCCTTAATGTGTAGCATTGCCGGACGGAGAGGGAGAGTGTGGCTTGTGTCAGACAGATTCTTTACCATCTGTGAATTGCACACAAAAGCAGGGATTGATCCTTATTAAGAAGGAGGGTACATTACCATCTGCGAATTGCACACAATAGCCAGGATGGATGTATATTAAGACGGAAGCCAGAAGGTTAAACGTACGTCCTGCAAGGAAACATGTTCCACACCTGACACCGGGCTCCTGTTTCACACCTGACACACCTGTTCCTCACTGACGCCAGGCCTCTCGCATGTTATGAACACTGTCACCATCATCTCAGGGAGCTGGGACTATCATGTGATACTCTCTAATAAAGAGTAGAATAAAGAGGCAAATATACAAAATCTAGCAAGCTAGCTAAAATGACCAATGCTAGAAATGTTATTTGAGCAGGACTTTAGATCATCATCTATGGAGCGAGAAGTAATATTTAGCTGTATTTTAGACATTTGTTTGCCGCCTTGTAAACCAACACAATAAAAGCGATTAGCCTGTCGTTAGCAGTGCTTACACTACTGCCACTGTTCAGGTGTTTATGTGTACAAATAATCAATGTTTCTGCATCAAGTGTTAGCTAGCTTATTACTAACCAGTTAATTACTATACATAAATAACGTTCATCATGCCATCATTCAGAAAGTTCAGTTAGAAACATTCCAAACACACTCATGTGTCCATAGTCACCAAGACTGGACCCGCCAGTGTGAACTTTGTTTGATTTTGTTTTGGCTCATCTTTATATTAAATTAATGTTGATATTATGTTGATTTTCCCAGAATCTTTAGCAATAATGCCCCTTTTTTGGAAAGGTGTGATTATTTTATTGCAAATAGTAAACTTAAGGATTTTTTGTTGGTAAGTATTACTTAAAAACATAATGAACAAATAATTTATAAGTAAGGTACCTGTTTTGGTAAGTATTTATAACCAATATCAAATGATCAGACAGTGCAAAAGTTACAGAACTGTTTTGGTAAGCATTTCTTCAAAAATAAAATGATCAACCAGCTCAAAATCTTTCACGTTTTAACTTCAGAAATGTATACATTTCATTATAATAAAAATTCCAAACCATTCTGCAAAGAAAAATTGGATCACAAACATGATGTAATGAATCAGAATATAACATTCTTTACCATAGTGAGTACAGTATAACTGCATCGAACGCGAGCAACTTGTTTGACTACTATTTGACTTTACTACCATCACTTTATGTGTGAGCCTGCTGCAATATCTTATTCTGTTGATTATTGCATGAAAACAATACCTTGCTTTGCCTCCCTTCCCTGGCAACTGGATCTGCCTTCATCTTTGCCCTATGCCATGCAGCTCTTTCTTTATTTGATAATGGCATCAACAAAGATATATTAGCCTTAAAATGACTAAAATCACAGAATTTTTTTAACAAAATGATCAAAATTCAATATACTTCATATGGATCAAATAAGTATGCTTCATGTGCTTAAAAGTGTATTAAACTATCAAAAACACTGGATAACATAGGTACTGACATTCAGCCTAACAGATGACATTGCAGCATAACAGAAATGTTTTGTTGTACTGAATAACAAAAGCGCGACACTTAATGACGGATTTTCTACTTAAACATATTTAACAGGCAATTACTTGGCCACCTATGCAAAGTAATGACCTCGACCTTTAAAGTTTATAATAATTTTTCATATTGAATATAACATATTACATAAAATATATTACATTATAGAGGCTTTTACAAAATGTTGTACTGAATGATATGCATTTTATACAGTCTACCTGAGAGCAAAAAGGTTAAATTATCAAATACTTAGGAGAGATTGTACTAAGGAATAGACTAATGGGACTGGCCTGATGTGTATTCTCATGAGTATGTATGAATGACAGAAAGCCAAAGGCAGCTGAGACTGAATAGCAAGCGAGTGTGTACTGTGTAAATGAGTGAAAAAACAGCATGACAGTTTAAAGAAAATAACAATAATAATGTGCATCTCAGATCTTGTACTGCACTAGGCCAAATTGATTTTACAACTTGGAAATACTGTCATCGTGTGGCAAAAAAAAAGACTATGTGAAGATTGGTCTCTTGCAATGATAATTATGCAAGTATGCTTGGAATATCTTTTTGGAATATCAGTGTGTGACACACCCAGGGGAGGATTAGCAAAACTAGGCCAGCTGACAGTTACCGTTAGCTATTACCTTTGTGACCTCAGTTCATTCTTGAAAACATACCAAATACACGTATAACAAATATTCTTTACAATAATTATTCATGCTTCATTAATATACCTAGTTGTTAATGATATATAATATCTTACGTTTGCTAACCAGCATCCGTTACTGTTAGCTAGCCGACCTAGAGCCAACATAGCTAGGTAGTTAGTTTAATGGACATACTGACTAAATTAACAATGTATCATTAGCACACAACATAAATATATTTAAAACACAACATCAACACAACATTGTTGTGAATTCTTCTTCACCATTATGTTATTGGACAGAGTTATGTTACTGTATACATGAAAATAGTTTAAAAAAAGAAGTGACTTATACTAGCTATTGTCACTGCAATGTCACTTAACTTGTCATATGCTGCCCCATCTTGCAGATACACCAATAAACAAATATGATGGGAAATGTAGCACCTAAACCCCAGAAATCTTCAGCTGTAGAACATGGTGAAAATAACAAAAGCAAGGGCTCCAGTGAGATATGGATGAGTGGAGAGGCAGAGGGATGCCTTCCAGTAAGATTAAATGTTAGTACATAAGTGACTAATGTGTATCTACTGCTCCCATGCTGTAAAGAAGAAAGAAATGTCTGTATAAACCGTTGCAACATTATCTTTCCCCCCAATAAAAAATATCTAAGGAAAGGAAAATGCACTAGATCATCCTATATCCTGTGGTGGAAATGAGCACGGAGGGCTGTGTTCCCCTCTTCCTGTCCCATGACTGTGCTTCTGTCCTTTCTCCAGTCTTCTTTTCTTATGAGTTTCACATTTTTTTAATACTTTTGTTATTAGAATTAGAACTGTGGGCAGTTACACCCAACACAATGTTTACACTCTAGAGACTAGAACTCCTTTAATTTATAATTGTTCAGCATAAACTTGCATAGTTAAACAGAGAACAATTAATTGCCTTCGGTTTGTCTCGTCTTTGACAGAAATAAAATTCCATTCCTGACCATTCCAGCTATCGGAGACATTCACAAATATTAAAATCCAGGTTCACACATTAGTAGTGTGATATGGCACCACAAGTATGGTAATCTTGGCTTACATTAGAACACTCAAAGCACATTATATATTGGTGTCTTAGCCTGCCATTATATTGATTGGGGGAGGGGGGGTGAGACCTGAGGAAACCTGATTTAGGAGACTGCCGATTGTTCTGGAACATCAACAGAAATGAAAATTACAGTCACAAACTGTCAAAATATACAGGAGTATATATACAGGAGGATGTGAAAATGGCTTCACTGTAAGCATCAGATAGCAGACCAGTGAGGAAGTAATTGTAGATGGTCAGCGATTGTTCTCGTTGTATTTACATAGAAGCACTTTCTTCTGAGGTCAAGTCCAAAGAGGAACCTGGGATCTGGGAAGGGGACACACCATCGATGTTCACACCCTCGCAACACTCGCTTGACGTTCTGGAAATCGCCAAGCTGTTTGACGAGCTTGTGTGAGTTGCAGAATGTGCTGAGCCTTAAGGATGTCGTCGCTCTTTGAATCAGGAATCAAATGAAGAGATGTGTCTCACCATGTTAGTCCAATCCCCCTGACCCCTCGCAGGTGAAGAAGGTCTCACGTTTGCTTGCCTGCCCATCTGGCAGATCAGTTTCAACTCTGGATTGGCTGGGTGGTTGTAAAAGTAAGGAACTGGATAGATGTCCTGTTCTGGAACAGTGAAGAGGAAGATTTGTCCTGATAAAGATTTTAAAAAACAATACACTAGCTTCTATCCACTCGAAGCTCAGGTCAAAGCTCATCGAATGAAGCTTGAAACAGAGCCACTCTTCAGAAATGTATTCGCTTTTAGACATTGTGTTGAAATGTTGCTCACTGAAGCCTGGACACAGTCATTGCCTACACATTACTGCTTTAGGCGCCTTCTGTGTCACCCTGGCAACTGAATATGAGAAATATCTGTATATGACCATACTCTTTGCAGATTTTGGATCAGGGTTAACATACCATTTTGAGAATAAATTACACTGTAATTACACTGTAAAGATTGTTTTATAGCTTATTTGCCATAAAACAATCTTTGTTGTGGCATTTTCTTTTTTCACAATTTTCCATCTCAGAGACAACTTTTGTCTTATTTTTATGTTAGACTTGCACATTGCTGCTCTAATAATTTCCCCATATGGTTTGGCTGTTACTGTAGGTATATGCATTTCACAGCATTTCAGGGATTAATATCCTCCTTATAGTATCATTGGAATTTTGAATTCCATGGTATGGTTTATGCTGAGGTGTGGAGACATATATCCTTCTTTGAATGACAATACATTTTGATCATGTGTACATAATTTGATTTGTTATTTTCCACTCAGTTTCTCTCCGACAGTGTGTTCAAACCAAATCCTTAAATGTCACAAAACGTGTACTATAAATGACTACACCCTGCAACATTTACTGTATTGATCCCATTTTCCAGGGTATAATTTTAGGGGGCAGCAGTGTTGTGTAGTAGTAGTGGAAACTGGGCTGGAAAATGGAAGGTTTGATTCCCAGCTGGTGAACTGTTATTGTACCCTTTACCAAAGTACAGAACTGCTTCAGTCGCTATCCAGTGGCATTCCATGACAGGGAAATGCATGCACAATGCTATACAACAATTAAACATATCATAAACTCATTTAAAAAGGCCAAACAGAGAACATTAGTAAAGGGTTTGTGAGAATTCATATTGTTTCATTCTTTGTGGTTGTGTCAACACCTGGCCCTATTTGTAGGGCTTCTGTAAAAAAAAATATACTTCAACATGACCCTGAGGACTGAATCTGCTACCAACTCGTCAAGTTTGAATCATTCACATTTTCTGCCAGCGCTGATAGCACAACAGACTTTTCCTTTGGTCAAAGCTCAAAAGCTGGATTACTACAACTGACTGATGTGGCTGGCAGACACTTACAAATATACATTTCTCTTGCGATTCTGAGAAAGTAGAATTAATTCTCACTCTTGTAATTGTTTTGTTTTTAATTTGTTGAAAACACTGTTTTGTGTTTGGCTGGGGAACACCTAGTCATGACAGTGCAGGCTGTACGGTAAAGTAAGTGCTTTTTTAAGGAAGTGCGTTGAGCTGAGTTGATATGCACTGGGTTGCGTTGCGTTGCTCCATTTCCCACTGTCAGCGCTTTGCTTGTATCACTGACAGAGCTCGTTGTTTTTCCGGAGCGCGGTGATGGTAAAAAAAAGAAAAGTGAGTTCACCTGAAATGGAGGGTACTGTGCGTTGATGTACGCCTGCGTGTCGAATCCTCCAGCTTTCCTGACACCGCCATCATTAGTCTTCCCTTTAAAAAGGCCTGACATACAGCTGGGAGCTCCACTCCTCCTGTCTCCTGTTTTGTCTCCTGTTTGCTTTGCCGGCTGTCACAGGTACAGCTCTTGTCTGGGAAAGGAAATGGCAATGTTCCTCGCAGTGCCCTCTCTCTGCACACCTAAATTGCTTCCTTTTTTGTTGTTTTTCTCTTTTTCGTGTCACACTGACAAGCATGAGCCACACTGCTCTATGCGTTGGTGGACTCAAAGAAGCATTAGCTGAATAAGACAGATATGTTGTGATATGCTGTATTAACTGAAGGGGCTTAGTGATCTCTGTCAGTAACCATGCTGTGATGCACTAACTGAAGGGGTTTAGTGATCTCTGTCAGTGCTCCTGTTGTGATATATTAACTGAAGGGGTTTAGTGATCTCTGTCAGTGCTCCTGTTGTGATATATTAACTGAAGGGGTTTAGTGATCTCTGTCAGTGCTCCTGTTGTGATATATTAACTGAAGGGTGTTAGTGATCTCTGTCAGTGCTCCTGCTGTGATATATTTACTGAAGGGGTGTAGTGATCTGTCAGTGATATTTTATGCTGTGATATCATGCTGTGATGTATTAACTAAAGGGGTTTAGTGATTTGTCAGTGCTGTGATGTATTCACTAGGCTTTAGTGCTTAGTGATCTCTGTCAGTGCTCATGTTGTGATATATTAACTGAAGGGGTATAGTGATCTGTCAGTATTTTTTCATGCTGTGATATATTAACTGAAGGGGGTTAGTGCTTAGTGATCTCTCTGTGCTCACGCTGTGATATATTAACTAGGCTTTAGTGCTTAGTGATCTCTGTCAGTGCTAATGCTAATGCAGTCAGGTTAACAAACCTCTGAAAATGTTCATAAAGAAACTGTTGTCATTTTACAATGCATCGTATGAATATACTTTATCAAAATCAATATTTTGTGATAGAAACAACATTTAAAATTGATTGTTTCTAAAGTTAAAAAATGAGAGGAAATAAAGTATAAAAAAGTATAACTCGAGACAAAATGAGTTCACCCGTTTCCATGCTCCCACGAGGCCATGGTGACACCATTTCTCTCGCCAGATCTATTCCACAGTGTTATATTTCCCTTCTAACATGGGCTGAGAAAAAGTAAGAGCTCATTTTCCGTGCAGTGGCATAAAAATAAGTGCATGCATAAATACATACTATTTAATTAATAAGCTATGAAAGGAGACATGCTAACTATTCCTGTAGCTGCTGTGTATTTCCGTTCGTGTGTCAGCTGTGACAGGAAGCTATGAAGAAGAGATACTCTGGTCACTCCGCAGGCGAGGTCTTTAAAAAAAAAAATAATAATTCTCCCGTTTTTCTCCCAATTTGGTAGTCAATTACACCCACCATTTTCAGGTCAATCCCTTCCTCATAGTTCACTGCCATAGCCCTGTGACCGGCGGCGATGAAGGCAAAGTATCGTCTCCTGCAAAACGGCACTTGCCAAGCCGACGACCATAACTCTGGCACCCCAGAGCCACCCCAGAGCCACTCCTGTGCAAACGTCTTGTCAGCTCGGCCAGAAACCACTATACATTTTTACATTTTACATTTTAAGCATTTAGCAGACGCTCTTATCGAGAGCGACTTACAAGATGTGCATTAATACATGGTAGGAACAATAATAGTTTGCGCACGAGATCAGTGCAGTAATACAGCGATAGTAATTAGTACTTTTTAATTTAGTTATTAATTATTTTTATTTTTATTTTTTTTATGAGTAGGCAGGCATACTATACAATGCTTGAGGCCCAGGGCAAGGTCTTTTTTTGATGATTAGTTGGGTGTAACGGGTCCTCCTTTTGCCTGTCCTGTTTCTGCAGAGGCTGAAGGAGCTGAAGCAGCGGGAGTTTGCGCGGAATGTGGCGTCTAAGTCCTGGAAGGATGAGAGGAAGCAGGAGCGCGCTCTCCGTCGCCTTCACCAGCTCGCTGAGCAGAGGCAGCAGTGGGCCTGGTAAGTGCCTCCGCCCCCTCAATGGGCTCGCTGGGGTAGCAGTGGCACAGACCTCTGGAGTTTGACATAAGAAGGTTGAGGGTTTGAATCCCAGATGGAGCGCTGCTGCCATATCCTAGAGCAGGGGTTTCCCATTCCATGACCCAGTTACTGAGCAAATATTGAGCACATTTTCGTACTGAGCACATTTTCTGTGATCTGAAAAGAATCTTTTGATACTCGCTATTTAAAACATGGCTGGGGTCAGATGAAATCTTGTTGGCCTGTCTCAACATGCTATCGTTGTAAGATTTGTATATGTTAAAATGAAATCTTTTTTTTTTTTTTACATATGTGAAAACAACTGCAGGTGCACTGTAACTAGTGTAGTGTATATAACTAGTACAGTGTTTGACTTGACTGGTATGAATGTTGATGGAAAGTGTATTACATAGTTGTACATGCGTAATACAGTTACTTTTGTATTTTATTATGCGTCATCACGTGACCCACATCAAACCGTCCCACAATCCACCAGTGGGAAACCACAGCCCTAGCGACTTAGTAAAACATCCAGCTGTATAAATGGGTTAAAGATAAAATCATCGAAACAGCGTAATGTTAATGTTGGTAAGGCTGTTGAGTTCCCACGCAGAGGCGCTGATGCATGCTTTAACCTGAATGCAGCAGTGCGCCAGCTCCTTTCCGTGGACGATAAAGGATTCTGTGACGGTGATTGCTCAATGCGCTGAGTGCTAAAATGAGAGGATCTTAGCACTCTCGACTGGTCGTAAATAAGTGATGAGAACACAAGCTGAACCCGGAGCTGCCTCTCTGGATGCTGTTTGATCTCCTGTGTATTTGGGTTCGCGGTGTCACCCTGAGACGAGCGAAGCAGCAAGGAGTAACAGTGAGCTGCAATCTGCCACTGATGAAGACTGAAACATCATGTTAGCAGATATTTATGTTTTTGAAGTAGCAGATATCTTTGCACCCTGTAGCTTTCTCTCACAGTATTCCTTTTTTCTTATCGTTTTCACATTGGCACATCACTCTGAATAATATTGTATTATGGCATATAGTGCTTGGTTGGGCTTTGCAAAGAATGCATGGTAATGTGACTTTAAAATAAATCAATGACAATACCACCCTTTATAGTTGCCTCTATACAACTGAGAAATGTTTAGTTGCCCCACCGACACAAAGAGTGTATACCATTAATATTTTTACACCTTGTAAAAGTGATGGGGTTATATGAGGCAAAATTAAATGCTGTTAATGGGAGAATATGTATACATTTGTGGATTTCCTTGGAATGTGAAAGTAGTTATATTGTGTCTGATGGGATCTTGTACTTATTGTTCCTATTTCCCTCCATATTATGTACACTTATTATTAAAATATATTCATAGTGTTATTCAGTCAATAAATGTAACCAATTCAATCTAAAAATGTTCACATTATTGACATTGTATTTCCATTTCTTATCAGTGGTCCTGGAAGTGGCCCAAAGTTCAGAACCACAACAGTCTCAGCTAAAGTCCAGCACCAGGAAAATTCACCGCTGGAGAAGGACTGTGGACCCAAACACCAGCCTGTTCCCCTGACCTCCGGGGCTGCATCTAAAGATGAGGCCTCCAGGTGCCTGCCAGACCTGCCTGCCCACCGAGAGCAGCCCCATGGCCGCAAGAGGGCCTCACAGTCGTCCTGTGGCTACAGCCACCAGCGGGCGGGTGTCTCCTTCTGCTTCTCCCGGAAGGCCCAGCTGAAGCTGGAGTCCTGTGCCTCCGTGTTCAGTGACGGCGTGGAGGAGGCGAGTGACCGTGAGGACCTCCGCAGGCAGACAGACAGGCAGGTGTTGAAGGCGCTCTGGTCCCAGACACACTCGCCAGGAGACTTAGCAGAGGACAGCCGCAAGGACGAGGAGCCCAAAGTGAAGCAGGTAGAGAAGGCTGCTCAGGACGGTGGGCGGAAAGTCCTCAGAGGCTGCCAAATTGCTGTGTGCAGTGCAGCCGACGAGCCAGCATCTCCCACAGCAGCTTGCCCCGGTTCTCTTGCAGCTACTTGTTTAGGCGATAAGCCGAGTGAGTCCGACCGCAGGCCGGGTCCAGAGGGGGATTTTAATGAATCCGATAAGAGCCGCTGCTTTGCTCAGAGAGACAGCATAGGCAAAGATGTGCCAGTGGACTCTGGTCAACTCCAAAGAAAAGGTCTCTTTCAGGAATCTCCTGGGTCTCAGCAAGACACAGAAATGATCAACGGTTCCGACAATGTCAGAACAGACGAAGAGGATTTTCCCCTCAGGAAAGTGTATGTTGTGACGGATGGCAGGCAAATGGAAAATCATATATCTTTCCTGAATGTTCTCAGCAAAGACGGAACAACGACGCTGAAGTGGCCTACAGAACTGCTGCTGCACACAAAGTCAGAGCCCTACATCTCCTACAGCTGCAATCCTCTTTATTTTGATTTCAAACACTCCAGGAATAGACATAACTCAAGTAAAAGCACACAAGCAGCAGGTCCAGACTACTATGTTATGTCCGGCGATGTCGGGGAGGGTGAAGGTAGATGGTCACCCAGTGTCCGGAGTCAAGTGAGAAACAAGTTAAGTATTCCAAAGCCAAAGAGAGCCAAATGTCACAAACCTCAAAAACCTGGGAACCTTAAATCAGAAGGGGTTGGCAAGCTGAGTACTAGCTGTACGCACAGTGCAAGTTCACAGACAGAATATGGAGGACCCTTTGAATGCACACATCCCGATGCCCCACAAAATAACAAATACATGAGAGCAAAGGGGTACAGATTTGGCAAGAGAAAAAGATCTGTAGAGGACGAGGCCTCAAACGAAAGTGATATAGCAAAACACAGTCAGAAGAGCATTACAAACGCACATTCTCCTTCATCGAGGAAAAAGAAAAGGGGGCAGTCCCTCATTCTGGTCGCTCCAAACCTTACAGAGGAGTTTTCTCCCTACTCAACCTACCCTGGGTACCGTTGGGACATGGACAGCTCCAAAAGAGGCCACAGCTTGACGTCCATCAGTGAAAAGTCATGCTACTGTGGCAGTTTCTCTGATTGGAATTCAGACAGCGAAGGTGGGAGGTACCTGTCCTCCTCTGGATCCTTGTACAGGTCTTCCTCGAGGAGGGACTCTGGTTGCTCACAGACCCACGGCGACAGGCCCAGCTGGGGCAGGACGCACTCCACCGGGAGGTTGATGGGGGACGGATCCACTAGCCAAAGAAGGGACACCAGCACCTACAGGACCAAAAACCTCTCCAGGGCCTCAGCATGGCCTGGCCCAGGAGGGCCGGAGGGTGCAGGTGGGTGGAGCCAGGTCTGGAAGCAGAGCAGACGACAGGGACCTGGTGGGCGGCACTGCACCAGTGCCTCCAACCTGAGCTGTGAGGAGGGTGGTGGCCCTCGCCCCTGCCACGGCACCGCTAAGAGAGCCCAGGGCCTGAGGCGGTCCTGGTCCAGACCCGGGCCCGGCGGGTTCAGTGAGGTTGCTGCGGACAGCGGGTCCCACAAAGGAAAGTCCTGGTCCGGATCCAGAGACAGGCTTTGTTATTTCACACCCCCATCCTTTGTGGGGGCGAGGGCAGTGAAAGGCATTAACAATCAGGCCAGCCCACAGAACTTCAGGAAAAAGAAAGCGGGCACTCCTTCAAACATCAGTGCCACCATTCAACCCGAGGAGTGCTTTTCAGGTGGCAAAAATCTTACGGGACGAAAAATCAACACCGGCCCCTCACTGCCATTGATAGGGAAGTTTCCGGCTGTCAAAAAAAAAAGTGCCAAGGCGGGGGAGAGCAGCAAAGCAAAAATTAACCTCAGTAACAGGCAGGGAGGGGGGGTTGTGGACATTGGGGGGGGTGCATGTTGCCACCCTGGGATGCCAGGGGCCGAAGCAGTGCAGGCCAAGGAGCCTCAGGGAGGGGGCGAACTTGGCTGCTGGTCGCCTCAGGCACGTGTCATATCCATTTATTCGGTGGAAAGGGACAAAATTGCTGATGCACACCATCGCCAGGGGCAAGAGCCCTGGGAGTCTGCATTTACCACCGGCACAGATTACACAGAGGAAGCTGAAAGCCCGGCTGTGAGGCTTCTGAAGTGCGTCTCCCCACCTCTGACAGAGCAGCCAATAACTTTCACCCCAGAGGAGATTGAAAAGTATAGGCTCCTGCAGCTCCAGGCCCAGCAGCACATGCAGCAGCAGCTGGAGCAGACACCAGGGCCCCCACAGACCCCTTTGGAGGTGCACAGCCCAAGCCCCACCCCCAACCCTGTGCCCACGTTCCAACCACTCCCCCCCCAGCAGCCGGGGCCCAGCCTCCAGCATGCGCTGTTGCACCACAGAGCTCTGGTGGCCTTCGCCTCCTCCCTCTACCCACAGTCCGCCCACCAGCACTTTTCCCACCACCTCCACCCGCTCCCCCAGCCCCACTTTACACCCGTCTCCCTCTCCCCCATGTCGCCACCGGCCATCCTCTCCACCCACCCAGCCGCCTTGCTGGCGAGACGCCCTCTCCACTTTATCCCCTCCCACCTGACCCTCCACCCACTGCCCCCTGGCTCCATCCTCCCGACCCTGCTCGGCCCCGCCGGCACCTCCACCCTGCACCTCTGTCCCATCCTCCACCCGCTGTTCCCTGGGCAGGACCTGCAGCCCCACTCTGGCCCCAGAAGTTAGGGGGTCCTCCTCTATGCTCAGGTCGTAGAGACCGGGGCACGCTCAGAAGTGTACTCCTCATTAAAGAAACACGTTTGTTACTTGACATCCCCTCAAGAGGATCCTGCCAATTCTGTCCCGATCTCTTTACTGAGCCAAAGTTTTGTTTTATTTATTCATATGTGTGTGTGTTATTTAAATGAGTGTGTATGTGTGTGTTTGGGTGGATGGGGTAACTTCACAGTTAGATTGGCGGTATTGGATCTACGGAAAAAAAGTTTTGTTTTTCATGTTTTTGGGGTTTTTTTCCAATCCATAATCAGTCAGACCACAACCTCAACCACTTAATTTGCAATGCATAAACACTATCTTATTTTCAAGGTATAATAAGAGAACTGCATTAACAATGTTGTGAGTGTGGTTCAGGAAAACATTTATGAATGAAATTTGTGAGAGACAAACAGAGGCAGAGACACAGGAGAACTAACTCTCCTGGAGTGCTCTGGTGTGAAAGTAACAAAGAGCAAGAAGTACGTTGGATCAAGAATGCAGCATGCAATTTTACTATTGTCCTGTTATCTGAATGTGAAATGTTTTTACTAAGTTATAGTGAGGAAAGTGGTATCATTTGATTAGACTATACATAAAAATTGCAACATTTTGTACTGTCGTGTAAAATACCATTGAGCAGTCTAAATACTGATTACAACACAGCTGCTTTTTAGGGACTCCCATATAGGGGAATGTAGTAAAATTCAATAATATTTTTCAGTATATTTAAAGTACAAGAATTGTATTTATGTATGTACTTTGTAATGTAAATAAAGAAATGATTTGCTGCGATGAGGTTCACAATATTGTAAATGATCCTGTACGATACTCTTTAAAGATACATTTTGTTTACTGTTATTTTTTGCAAACATTTGTTAGTATCAAGCATATTAAAGTGAATTGATTTTTTTTTGCAAAAATTACATGATTCTTAATTACTTTTCCTGATTTTGGATGTTAATGATCTTAGTGTTCAGGTATGTACAGTGGATGGGAAGGTGTTGAGGCAGCAATGAGCTGGCCAAATGTTAGTCTTACTGTCTTACATTCCACAGAACTGAATGACCAATTTGAGGAAAACAGCTCCCGAAAAGTTTAGCACTGAACTGTATTTTCTCTCCAAATAAGAACAAAATGGACTGCTTATTTATGAGCAATGCCAATCATTGCCAGTAGGGACCCACAATATACATTTCCACTAATTAGCTCTCTATGGTATGAGCTGCCAACTAAAATATGCATGTTGCTCAACTAGATAGCTGTTGATTAATAATTAATGTCTTAAAGCCCCACATAAAAAAACGTCACCTTTTACTCCAGATTTTTTCCCTAATTTTCTCCCAATCTGGTTGCCAATTGTACCCTCTTGTAGTTCAACTAATCCCCCCCCCACATACTGCGAGTTCACCACTGCAACTCTGGAACTGGCAGTGACAAAGACTAACTGAACTGCCTCCTCCGAGACAGAACTCGCCAAGCTGTCGACCATAACTCCAACACAAAGAGTCGCTTGCACGTTGCAAACTCATGTCCCCCTCCCCCTCGGTGGCGGACAGCCAATTGCCGCCTCCAAACAGGACTCCTGGCCAGAGCTGGCCTGGACTCTAGACCAGGCTGCAGTGGGCAACCTGCATTTATAACAAAGGCTCGACCCCAGGCTGCGTGGGCAACCTACACTTAGAACAAGTACAGCATTAAGGCCTACTGGATGCACCACTTGGATGGCCTTCATTTTGTATTTTCAGCAAACATCTTGAAGAATAATATCTAGGTTTGGTGGCAAATCCAAAATCAAGACTTGCGTACATGGGACAGATTTTTTTTTACATTCAGTGAATATTTTACACGGCTTTTGAATAACTACAGTGCCTTCAAATAATATAATAGATGACTTGACTAGAGAAACACTGACCTACTAGTGCTGGTGTGTGCTGCTATACGGGGATTGCAAAACTAGCTTTACAGTCCCTGTAGAAAGTATTTTTTCTACAATTTCTTGATGCAATACATGTGATTATAGCAAGGCTACCATTAAGTATAAAAAATGTAATGAAACAGCTCATTTGGCTGAAAACTAAAGTTTCCAGAGAGCAAGCTTGGCCACATTTTGTTGTGCTACAACCCGAAACCTTGATCAATGTGCTACAAAGTTTGTTGATCAAAAAAGTAATTACTAAAAAATTAAGTATTCACCCCCTTAGACATAACATGCTCAAATAAGCTCTGGCTCAACCAGTTGCCTTCAGTATTCACACAGTATGTTGATTTGAGCCCATCTGTGTGAAATTAAAAAGTGTTTAACAGTTCAAACTGAACACACCTGTCTTTGTCAATTTAAATACACCTGTCTGTGTGAGGTCCCACCATTGAACATTGCACACAAAGCAATATGAAGACAAGGGAGCTTTCCCAACGCCTCAGGGAAAGAGATGTGGACAGACACAAGTCAGAGGAGGTATATAAAAAGATCTCAGAGGAATTGACTATCCCACGGAGCACTGTTAAATCAATTATCAATAAGTGGAACACTACACAAAACTACCCAGAATCTTCATCGACCAGGTCATCGTCCAAAACTGAGCAGCTGGGCAAGAAGAGCATTGGTCAGAGGAGCGACCAAGAGTGTGAAGACAACCCGGAAAGACTTACAATGTTTCATGAGTGAGATGGAAGAAACTGTGAGGGAGTCAACAATGGCTCCAACATTTGGGCTGTAATGTAGAGCGGTGGGGAGGAAGCCATGTCTGAAAAGGCATGTAGGAGCCTCTCACACAACATGGAGAAACATTTTGTGCTTTGATGAGCCAAAAATGGAGTTATTTGGCTTTAATTCCAAGCACTATGAAAGAAGTGAAAGGAGGGCACCGCTCGCCACTCAGACAACGTCCCTACGGTGAAGCATGGCGGTAGCAGCAGAATGTTGTGAGGTTGCTTTTCATCGGCAGGGACCGGTAGGCTTTGCAAAGTGGAAGGCAGAATGGAAGGAGTCAAATATAGGCAGATCCTTGAGGAAAAACCTGAAAAGGTCTGCAATGGATTTGGGACTGGGATGGAGATTTGTCTTTCAACGGGACAATGCCAAACACAAAGCCAAAGCGACCCTTGTGAAAAACAGAAAAACAAGAAGAATGTCCTTGAGTGGCTCAAAGTCTAGACTTAAATCCAGTTGAAAATCTGTGGGAGGAAGATTGCTATGCACTGCCGAACATGCAACAGATGAAGCAATTTTGCAAAGAAGAGTGGATGAAAATTAGACCCTCAAGATGTGAAAAGCTTGTTAAAACATGCCACAAAAGACTCAAAGCTGTAATTTCTGCAAAAGGGGGAGCAACTAAATACAAAACAACTCAAGGGGATGAATACTTTTCCAAGCTGGATTTTCTATTTTCTCATTACTTTTTCATTCACAATAAAAATGATTGTGTTCCATCAACGATGTCGAGTATGTTTGGTTTATTGTAGGAAGAAAATTCCATTCAAATGTGTTACAATTTCATAACATAACAAAAAAGGTCCAGGGGGGGGGTCCCACTGTATAATTAACTCTAACACATTGTGCATGGTCCCTGCTAAAGAAATAAATAAATGTGAATCACTTTTATATGTTTACATATCCAAAGCTCCTTCAGATTCATTATGAATTTGTCCTGTATGTGTCTTTTTTTGAACCAGAAACAGTGATTGAATGTAGTCCCAGGTACAGACGGCACATCTAAAAATGACAGCAGGAAACAGTCATCTGGGACAATGAGAGCGGTTTGGCCTGTTGTTCCATTGGTCAGAAATTAAACAAATTGTCAGTAAGGCTGGAGGAAGCATCCCCTGAGGGGGATGCAGAGAACGGTAGCCAGCGTGCACGCAGCGAGCCCTTTGACAGAGAGAACTGATTTCCTCGACCTTAATGGCATCCCGGGTGAAAGAGCGGGGAAACTAGCCAGTGAGGAGCACCCCAGGGGCTTGGTGCTGTGTTCTAATTAACGAGCACTCCACAAGAAGGCACTGTCACATTCATGCCAGCACCACAGGACATGAGTTCAAAAAGACTGTAAAATTTGGAGCGAGAATAATTAGCAGCTGCTACTAAATAAACTCACACAGAGTTGTTCAGCCTCTCTCCCCCAACACACACACACTAACATCTCAAATGTTTGATTTCAAAACCAGATGAAACATTTAAAGAAATTGAATATAAATCACAGCTCCGGAGAAATGTTGACGACAATGAAAATTACTTTGAGAATGACTTTGGCTCTAAGCAATAAGCATAGCATTGGCAGACGCAGCGTAACTTCACTCTGCCAACAGCACAAAGCCCATTAAAACGACCTGCTTTCAGTTTAAGGCATATATCTGCACCATTCGGTGTCTTTAGTTTCATTTCCATAGCCAGGTAATCAGCCACAGCAAACAATTCTCCCCCTTCACTGATCTCCAGTGACCACAGACCCACTGCATGACCACAGACCCACTGATGGACCACAGACTCACTGAGGAACCACAATAACCACAGACTCACTCAGGAACCCAGACTCACTGCTGCCAGTGACTTGGCGGAGTGATAATCGGCATGTGCCGCACCCCTACTGTTCCCGATGTGGCCCCTGCTGCTCCTGGTGCAGCCCCTGCTGCTGCCAGTGTGGCCTCTCCAGTTTCAGGTTCATTAGAGCAGCTAGAGGGGGAGAGGAGCTACCCTTAAAGGGGGGGGTCACAGTAAAATAGAAACGCCTTCCCGTAGTGCTTTGATCCTGACCTAATCCACCCTGGAGTCTATGGAAATGATCCCCCCCCCGCTCTTCTCCCCTGCTGTGCAGCATGCTGTTTGGTCTGGCCTTTGGTCCATTAATCCCTTTGTACAGAGGACTATAATAAATACCTTTCACAACTGCAATTTCATCCTTGTTAAGGTGCGCAGCTGCCTCCCGCTGCGCAGACTGGCTGCGTATCGAGTGGGAGGATGTCTGCATAGCCACCTGTGAACAGCAAGAGCATGGTCTTTGCTGAGACTGCCGGCTTTTCTTCACCACTTAAAAAAAAAAAAAAAAAGGCATGAGCACACTTTTGTTCTCTTTTTTGCTCTACCCACGCCACACGGCAGTTGAACAAAGATGTTGTCTTTACAGTACAGTAGTTAGGCTCGATCCCTGCTGTCACTAATATGTGCACTTAATGATACCTTTGAGCAATGGCTACAGGTGGCACTGTCCTGTTCATTTGCTTAAGGTCAGATAAATATACTAAATTAATAAGGAGTCATCTGAAGGGACAGCTGCTCCATCCTTGAAATCTTCAAACAGAAAACCCATTATACTGTTCCCCAAGATAACCCATTACACTGTTCCCCAAGATAACCCATTATACTGTTCCCCAAGATAACCCATTACACTGTTCCCCAAGATAACCGATTATACTGTTCCCCAAGATAACCCATTACACTGTTCCCCAAGATAACCGATTATACTGTTCCCCAAGATACCCATTACACTGCTCCCCAAGATAACCCATTACACTGCTCCCCAAGATAACCCATTACACTGTTGCCCAAGATAACCCAGTACACTGCTCCCCAAGATAACCCATTACACTGTTGCCCAAGATAACCCATTACACTGTTCCCCAAGATAACCCATTACACTGTTCCCCAAGATAACCCAGTACACTGCTCCCCAAGTGGCCACCAGGTCAGTCAAGTCTGATTACCGTACATTCCAACTGAAGCTGTGACACACACAGACTCCCACTGGCACACACATGCACACATATTTACATACACACACAGGCATGCACATGCACACACATGCTCAGATACACACCCATTGGCATGCACCTGCACACACACACACACACATCCACATGCACACACACGCATGCATGCACATGCACACACATGCACACATGCATATATATGCACATGCACACACACACTCATGCTCACATGCATACACATGCACACACACATGCACACACACGCATGCATGCACATGCACACACATGCACACATGCATATACTGTATATGCACATGCACACACACACTCATGCTCACATACATACACATGCACAGAAACACATGCACACACATGCAGACAGAAGCCCTCAGACATATGCATTGATGTCTTCTGAGACAGGACTTACAGTACGCCAGTGTTTTCCTCTCCTTCTTCGTCGTGTTTACTAATTATTACTGCCCGTCTTCTTCACTTGGCCAGCGCAATCAATATACATTTGAAAGCTAATCCCTGCAAACCACAAAAAAAGCCTTAATTCAGTTATAAAAGGTAGCAGGTTGCTTTGATCTTGTTTGTTATCGATTCCTCGGGGGAAGCTTTCTGTTTGATAATGCTTTTTATTTATGTAAATCAGATTCTTTTTAAATACTCCTGGGTTTTCCACCACACCGTGGAAGATTTCACCTTAATGGGCACAAGGTAAATATTGTGGTTTAAAGAACTAACAAGCATACCCTTCACACATACACTTGCATACACCTACACACAGGGATTTTCACACAGCTGTACCTCCCGTTGTGAAAGACAGTCTGTTTTGGGTTACAAACCTTTCACTTTTTAAGTCCAGGAATCCGGAACAAAGACTATGCTTTGACATAAGACGGAGGAGGCTGTGGATGTGATGAAATGACATCAGCAGGAGGAACCTGCGTTTGCATTTGAGGCATTTATTTGCAAAAACGGTATTATACAAGCATAGATACACTCTTTGGCTTTGGGTTCGACAGCCTGTGTGTGGTTGTAGCCTACCTCAGACATCATAGAACAGGAATAATAAGACAATAAGGGTGGAGTCAGGGAGGAGGAGGGAGGACTGCTGGAAACTGCAAATACATAAACGTGCAGGTGTGGAGGACATAAGTATCTGAGACAACACGCGTTTTTGGCAAGTTATGACAAGCGCCTTTACCAACAGTGCCACTTGGGAACCACAACATCTCATTTTAACAAGATGTGTCAGCTTCATATGAACAATTTCTGGTAATGGAGGTTATTTTAACGAATGTAATTCAATAAAAACCTGATTTAATAAAGTGTTTATAATATTAGAAAAGGTTGCTGAGCAGCATTTCAGACGTAATTGGTTACTTAAATTGTGGGTTTCATTTTACTGTATGCCAGCCCAATTAATCACCTCAGAGAAGTCTAAATTTTCAGCTGGCTCTCATTACTCAGTGAATTTAAAGGACACCACAGAAAACCACATCTCAAATGAAAGGGCAAATGCAGTAATACCAAACTCATATCTGAGAAATACAGGTGAATCGTGATATTCAATTTTGGAATAGCATTGCTTCACCTGGACTACAAAGGTATCACCACATGTAGTGTTCCCAGATTCATGGAATTTTCCCCCATCCAAAAAAGAAAAATACATTTGTCAAAATCCACAAAACTCATTCCCACACACATATTTATTTTCCCCCATAGCTCATTTTAAATTCCTCATCTACTATTGACTCCTCTGCCAAATATATGGGAGAAAAAATTGTCCAGACAGTTTTCTCCCTTGTACTGTATTTGTCCTCATGGACTTTTAAAAACTCTTGCTACATGTGAAACACACAAAATTCAACCACATTGGCAAGCACGCTCACATGCTCTAACCCAGGGGTCACCAGCACGGTGCCCGCGGGCACCAGGTCGCCCCCAAGGACCACATGAGTTGCCCGCAGGCCTGTTCTAAAAATAACACAACTCACCAGTGAGCTGCGTCTAAAATTTGTTCAAAAAGGAACAAGCCAAAACATGGGTGAGGGAATGCTTAACAAAAGCAAAATATCAACATGGCAGAGATCTCGTGTTGATAATTGATAATGCTCCATGTCATTCTGGTGTCGAATAAGTTTTACTCATTAATAATAATATATAACTAAAGGCAAACTGAGCAAATTTGTTATTTCAGAAGAGTGTATCAAACTGGTAGCCCTTCGTATGACTCAGTACCCATGAAGTAGCTCTCAGTTTCAAAAAGGTTGGTGACCCCTGCTCTAACCCCACCTATCTATATTAAAGGTATACTATGCCTTTCAATAATGCCTAGCTAGTTACAATTGCTATGGGTCCGTGAATTAGTGAATGCCTAAATACCAGTATAGGTAATCTAAAATCAAATATAATTTGCATTAATTTCCTTTATATATAAAATTGTTTGATATGTCTCACTATGAGTTATGAACAGCCAACTGGCAATGCAAGACTATGGTCCAAAGAACTACTGGCACGTCAGTTGTGTACTAACACTACCTCTCGTGCAGTGACTTCAAATCACTTAGTGTACCTTTAAATGACTGGCAGTCTTCCCTGTAGTATGAGGGTTGTCAAGGAGTGGGGGTGGGGGTGGGAAAGGGGGGGGGGGGGAGGAGCATGCACTGGAATTCCTATTCATTTTCACCCCCATAGTTAACTCTTCAAAAGCAATTCTTCTGCACCACATTTCCTCCTGTAATTGACCTCTACATGAGTGATTGAGTCCATCTGTTATATAGCACGTAAATAAAGGAATGTGAGATCAGGCTGTCACAGTATATTCAGGGATTACGTCAGCGATTTATGCTCAAAATGGGCCGCCTGAACAAAACAACGTTGCCAGTTTCGTAGATGAATGGAGAAAATCTATATTTTAAGTTTTTTATCTATATAAGTTTATTTTCATGATTTCGTTTTTTAATAATAAAATGGTGTGCCCATAAGCTAAACAAATGGCAACTCAAATGACCAATAATGCAATAGACATTTTTAACATTAGCCTACCCTATTCTTTGCTAAGATGTTATGTTTATGACAGTGTTATATTTATCTTCATATTTTGCATTTTGCGCAAATAAATTTTACCATGGGAAAGACTATCTGCTTTGTCAAAGCATGTGGGTATTTAAACTACACAAAAATGAGGCTGCAGTTAAAACAGTTATACATAATTCATATTTGGACCAGAACCAAAAGTTAAGTTGCAAACTAGCATTGTAATGAAAGCAAGGTGACTTTTTCGGGAAATATTCAAGATGTTTTTTATTAACAAAAGGATACCCCCCCACCGCCCCAGTCTGTAACACTATTCAAATTAATAAACATGTTTTCTCAGAATATCGAACAGGATTGTTTTGTGAAAGTGACAGCCCTAATGTAAGAACATAAGAATATTAAAAATACTTTATTACAAGAATAGGCCGTTCATCCCATCTAGGCTCATCATTTCCTAGTCTAAAGAATATCCAGTACTGCATCAATACTTGACTCCAAATGTTTCTGGCCGCACTACCTGACCTGGCAAGCTGTTCCACACATTTACAATTCTCGCTGCAAAAAATACATTCCTAATATCCATGCGGAATTTGCCTTTAAGAATTTTTTTCACTTTTATATATAACATGCAGTAAAGGCAAGTGTATCTAGTTGTCCATATCATTGTTTTATCGATGGCGTACTCCCATTTACCTCAAAGGAAAAAGTCTTACATTGTCTTATATTGTAGGTGTGTTATATTATGGTACGTAAAACAGATTACAGTATAACAGGTTTCCCTTCTTGTTGCACGGGTCCTTACAATATGAATAATAGCCATTTACCCTCTGGAGAAATTGTTCCGCTGCCTGTGTCACAGCCCATCATTTTCAGGTATGTCCGGTCTCATTATCAGACTTAAGTGGTACAGGCCTGCATATGACTGTCTTTCTGCTGCAGGGAGGAACCACTTTATTCAGCCTGATTTATGCTGCAGAAACAATCACACCCTTCCACCCAGTTGTCTGTAATCATCTTGAGCTTATTTTTTAAGGCCCCAGGGTAGCTATCCAACAGAGGTCTATTAATACTCCTCCTGTCATTGAATGCTAATAGTGCACATTGATTTAATAGTGCTCTAACATTTCCACAGCTGTGTTTAGCTGTGTCCTCTTATTTCTCTGTGGATATAATTGTAAATTAATGGATCAGGGAAGGGGGGTGTCATTTGGTCTACCGTGTGTGAGATAATTGCTTAAATTATAAAAATGAACAATGACAAGATTTGGCCTTCTCTTCAGGGTGAACATTAAACAAAACAGTGTATATTTTGATGTCGCCTTGTTTTATTTCTCCCCGTATCGAAACGATGCAGTTGTGCAGTTATTCACATCCTCTTTCACCACTTTGGAGTGAGATACTGTGAGCTTTGTTATTCCTGCTCTGCTCTTTTTCATTTAGGGCTAGGCCTCACATTACAGACCAATTTCCATTCTCCCAATATTCTCAGAGGTTCTAGAAAAAAGTGGTGTCACAACAGCTAATTACAGGTAACTTTATTTTGCATTGATTTGAAATTGTAACCATGTCACTTCTCTTGTTTTAAGATGCACCATCAATGCCCATCAAGGAACTGGTGTTGGAAATGAGCTTCGGCAACACAAACATGTGCAGTTTGTCGGATGCTGCCGTGACAATGTCTTGTCCCTTTCAAACAAACAAATAAATAAATAATCTGTAGAGCGCAAAGAGACATTTCCTCTAAGCAGGAAAGAGATTAAGCAAGATTTTAGTCACGCTTTCATACTGTTCTAATCATTTTTCAACAATATGAAATGCACATGCATAGCAAAAATAAGTCTTTATTATATTGTATCATATTATGGTGCTCATAAGCACCTGCTACTGCAGGCACTGCCAAAAATTCCAATTCAAAGTGTGGTGTGGGGAATGGGGACCCCGCCCACTCCCGCTGATGCACGGAGGAAACCTGCGCTGCCACCCTCCCCAACCTGTCCAAGCGCCTGCAGCACCACGGACAGCGCCGGCATCCTTGCCCTCCTCTCTACCATGGACAGCGCCGTGGAGGCTCTTTATTGAATAATAAGATAGGCTTAATTCCCTCAGTAGTTTACCAGCAACATCAAAAAGCTAGGAATGGCCATTTTCAATAAAAGCAATTTTCTTCTCCAAATTATTTCAATTTTTTTTCCTTTTTACCTTTACACCTGGCATGCAAGCTTTAAATGATCCTTTATGATACAAGCAGTAAGGAGTTTATACTGATAAGATGTGTGGCGCTTGCTCCTGATTGAACAATGTGGCCCGCTGCAGCAGGTCGGCCTAACGAGCTCCGGCCCTACAAAAGCTACCCCCCCCCCTCACTCAGGGAGTCCCACCACTCCAGACTGCACTGCGGCTGTAGCTGCGGCTTTCGTACAGAATCAGGGGTAGAAGCCGCCCTCTGTGGCCGAACCACAGGCCCTGGCAAGACGACCACCCACGGACCCTTCGTGCACCCACACCTGAAACACTTTCATGTTCTGACTTTTCTACCTTTGAGTTCTCCCCCTTTGTAAAATAAACCTTTTGATTTTTTTTCACCTGATCCTGGGCTCTTGCCTTGGTCTGTGGCCCGTCTCCTGTGGCTGCTGTTCCTGGTCGTGCCACAAAAGAACATAACCGCTGGGGAAATAAGGGAGGCACTACTGTCATAAGTCATAACGTTATCTGCATCTTTTATCTACACTGCTTGTGTGATATTACCGCTCTCCTACTGTAGGTCTCTCAGGGTCCTTACACTTTAATTACACTGAATCTGATCCAATAAAAACGTTCACTTTATGAAGACCCATGACAGTCATAAAATAACAATGAGGTGATATCAGGTTTGTGCTTCAGAGCAGATAAGCTTAAGGCCCTGACTGAAAACACTGAAGGGGCACCATCCCCCACTTGCTTCCTTCCTTCCTCATTTCACTGATATGAAGTGATTACAGATCACAGACTAGGCAAGGTTTCTGCTTCTGAGTTTTTGGATGCAGCCTTAGATTAATCTCAATAAATCCAACCTTCTGTGCCTATATAGGAACCTTCATTACACTTATATGGAAGGTGGGGGGGTGGTGAAAAATTGTGGAATAAAAATGATTGGTTTGCAAAAAAGAATTATTCAAAAAAACATTTAAATGAGTGAGGACAAACCAATGGAAATATCATATTATGGCTGTCATTGTTACAGAATGCTGCACATCTCTTTTCAAATTCTGGGAAACAAATGGAAACAAACCCAAGATTATGCACAGGTAACTGTTCAAATAAAGGAAGCACTTGAGTAAATGAGGGATACAAAGAATATTGAAAGCAGGTGCTTCCACACAGGTGTGGTTCCTGAGTTAATTAAGCAATTAACATCCCATCATGCTTAGGGTCATGTATAAAAATGCTGGGCAGGCCCAGTGTTTCGTTATTTTGGCTACCATAGCTAGAAGAAGAGATCTCAGTGACTTTGAGAGAGGGGTTATTGTTGGGGCACGTTTGGCAGGATGTGATAAGGTGAACTTGAGTGCTTGTTTCACACCGATGGGTTCTGGTGGCTCTGTTATGGTGTGGGGTGCATTGTCCCATTGCCCTCCAAAAAGGCTGGTACAGTGATTGGATAGGCATGAAATTTGGAATTCCGAATTGGGACAGATAAGAAAATAAGGGAAGAAGAAATGTGTTTAAAAAAAACATGATCATTGTTTCAAAGAAAAGAGTCACTGTTACTGTACAGTATGATACTTCTATTAGTTTTGGGGTTCATGAAGTGTCACTTCTCCTGTGTCTGTTTCAGCCTCACCCCTCTACACTGTCAAAATACAGTATTTCACCTGTTGTTGCTTTACAGCCTGAAATTACAACATATTAAATCAGACTTCTCCAACCTTTATTTATAGATTTTACCCAACACCTTGCAAGTGAAAAACAATGATCAATTTCTGAACATTAATTTAAAAAAAAAACTAGAATAACTTCTACACCCCGCTTATCATACCAATTTTAAACTAGCTCATGGGTAACCAATCACCTTCCAGGTCACACACCAAGCTAATTGGCCAATTGTTCAATTGTAGCGATTCTGATTACTCCAGAATAAAATCAGCTGTTCCTAGAGGATTCCACTGTTGGGTATTGTTGAACACATTTAACATGCATAAAAAAACGAACGTCTTCCAAAAATAGTTAATTTGACTTATTCGTTGATTAATTGCCCCAATAATAGTTATATCTATTTATTTATTTGATTTTTATGTCTGAATTTACTGTGTTTGGCCCAGTTCTTCTGTACTGACAAACCTTAAAGGTTTATATTTAACAAAAAAGCTATTCTTAGATCCAGTAGGGTGTCAGCATTTGCTAGGTGGATAATTGTCTGACTGCCACAGTCTCACGTAGGCCAGTGAATTGATCTATGCGGCTGATAAGGCAACCTCCCTATACAAATCCACACCATCCACAGCCTCAGCGCTTTCTTTCCATGTTAGGTCTTCAGTATGGGATGGTGGGTACAATAACACCTCCGCCAGACACTTACAATGAAACCATTTGTGAAATGGATCTCTTTGTTTAATGTAATATTGCCTTTATTGCCTCTAATTCAACATTGCCGGGAGATTTTGAGACAAGAGGAGACACTGTACAGATTATATAAAAAAACTTGGAGAGAAGAGAACCAAGGTAAATTGTTGTAATATGTGGGCTACAGCTAAAAAGGAAATATTAATATTAATTATATTATATAATATATTATATATATTGCAGTAGAAACAGGGAAGTTAAGGAAGAGGTCAAGCACATTAAGACTAAAGAAGGAGCTTTGCTTTATAATAATAAGGATATTTCTGATACCCTAATTCCTTAACTGTTGGGGCAGCTATATCATATAACACACTCTTATTTAAATATCACAGTTAAATGTACTGAAAATATGAACATGTAGTATATGCACGGATCAAATGGAATCTCGTCTTTTCAGCAGTGGGGGCCAATTTGTTATATTATTTATATATTATAGTAATATTTATATATTAATTATTATCTTGGTGCAATATTTTGATATATTTTCTGGATACACTATATGGCCAAAAGTCAGTGGACACCCCTACTAAGTATTGAGTTCAGGTGTTTCAGCCACACTCATTGCCAATAGGTGCATAAAATCCAGCACATAGCCATGCAATCTCCACAGACATTTAGAATTCAGAATGGTTCGTAAAGAACTCAGTGACTTTAAACGCGGCACTGTCATAGGATGCCACCTTTGCCACAAGTCAGTTCGTGAAATTTCTGCCCTACTAGATGTGCCCCGGTCAGCAACAACAGCTCGGCCACGAAGTGGTAGACCACGCAAACTCACAAAGCAGGGCCAACGATTGCTGAAGCGCATAGCGTGTAAAAATCACCTATCATCTACTGCATCACTGACTACAGAGTACCAAACTGCCTCTGGTAGCGCCATCAGCACTGTGCGTCAAGAGCTTCATGGAATGGGTTTCCATGGCCGAGCAGCTGCACACAAGCCTCACATCACCATGCGCAATGCCAAGCGTCGGCTGGAGTGGTGTAAAGCAAGCCGCAACTTGACTCTGGAGCAGTGGAAACGTGTTCTTTGGAGTGATGAATCACGCTTCACTGTCTGGCAGTCTGATGGATGAATCTGGGTTTGGCGGATGCCAGGAGAACGCTACCTTCCGGAATGCATAGTGCCTACTTGGTGGAGGAGGGATAATGGTCTGGGGCTGTTTCTCAGGGTTTGGGATAGGCCCCTTAGTTCCAGTGAAGGGTATTCTTTATCCTACAGAATACAAAAACATCTTAGCCAATTGGGCGCTTCCAACTTTGTGGCAATAGTTTGGGGAAGGCCCTTTGCTGTTCCAGCATGACTATGCCACTGTGCACAAAGTGAGGTCCATAAAGACATGGTTAGACGAGTTTGGTGTGGAGGAACTTGATTGGCCTGCACAGAGCCCTGACCTCAACCCCATTGAACACCTTTGGGATTAATTAGAAAGCTGATTGCGAGCCAGGCCTTCTCGTCCAACATCAGTGCCTGACCTCATAGATGCTCTTTTGGCTGAATGGGCACAAATTCCCACAGACACACTCCAAAATCTTGTGGAAAGCCTTCCCAGAAGAGTGGCAGATGTCATAGCCGCAAAGGGGGGTCCAACTCCATATTAATGCCCATGGTTCTAGAATGGGATGTCCAACAAGCTCATATAGGTGTGATGGTCAGGTGTCCACTGACTTTTGGCCATATAGTGTATATTTTGAGGAAGATAGAAAGTGTTTTGACTTGAACCAGGCTTATGATATTATGTATTTGGATTTTTGACAAGGTATTTGGAATTTGACAAAGTACCACACAAGAGGCTTATAATTCTTTATTAACATACCTTTTATAGAACGTGAGCTAGGCTATATCAGTGATCAGCAAAATACCACCAGCTTTCAGGTATTCTCAAAATTCACACACAAAGAGGAGAGTCGCAATTATGGCATGCTTTATTAAATTAGTCAGAATACTTTGTCAGCCTAATTAGCAAAATCTCCACCCTGTTTTCGTTTGTTCATGCCAGGCATGCATATGCATGAACAGATTTAACTTGTATCTAAAGGAAAGTGGCAGAGTGACGTATCCCCCACAAATTACATCCTAATAGCGACCTTAGTAACAGTAGATATTGCAACCTTGTAGCGACTGCTTTTGCATTCGAAAAGCAAAAGCAATCCTTTAGTAAATTTGACCCTTAATCTAGTTTAGCAAATGGAGACTAAGGGGGGATTTGTTTGAGGTTTTTAAATTCATGAAGGGGATTAACAATGTGAATTCCAAACATTCTTTAGATTGAGTTCAGATAGCAGAACAAGAGGGCACAGGTGTAAATTAGTTAAAGGTAAGTTTCGCACTGATAAATATGTTTCTTTTTACCCAGAGAGTTGTAAATGTAGTGGAGGCAGAAACACTTTGGGTATTCAAGAATTGATGCAGTAGTCTACTGGATATTATTTAGACTATGATCTGATCCATTGGAGGGGGGCACTGCCACAGGAATAGTTTCCTCATATAATTTAAAATATACAAAATATGCACACATCAGTACACACACACACACACACATTATATATTTATATATATATAAAGTGGTGGAAAAGCTGTTGATGTAGTCAGTCTTTTGGTTTAGCTTTTTGACAAACTGCCTTTTATCCGACTTCCTTTTATGCATCATTAAATCACAGAACTAATGTACTTCAGAAACTGCCTAACCATTGAAATGAGAATTCGGGGGTAATAAATCAGTTGGCTTGAATCAATTTCATTTTTCTTAAATGTGTTCCTCTTA
Organism: Aldrovandia affinis; assembly: GCA_029706075.1. Taxonomy (NCBI): domain Eukaryota; kingdom Metazoa; phylum Chordata; class Actinopteri; order Notacanthiformes; family Halosauridae; genus Aldrovandia; species Aldrovandia affinis. The sequence goes on from JAINUG010000022.1 coordinate 7,611,398, forward strand.
AAGCAGCTGTTCCAAATTTAAAACTTGCAGAACCAGACGATGGAGGAATTAATCATTGTGTCATGTGACTTCTTGTTGTCTGAAAGTAACTGATTGAATAATTTTTCAAACACTCAAGTGGAGCGCAGCATGGATTTACCCTTTGAAGTCTCTCCCAATGTGTGTATTTATATGAATCTTCGGTTTTTATTCATTTTCCTCAACTCATTAACTCATTTTGATCAATGCCTCAGTCAATAATGGCCTGGGTCAGACACTGTTGAAAATACAAAAGACAAAAGTACAATATCTGAAAAGATATAATGTTGTGGGTCATTAAGAAATTAGCAGCTTTTGGATGGGTTCCGGCACAAGATGATGCAAGAACCAAAATTTGTGATCTCAATTTGGGGAGAAACGGAAAAAAACAACATTGAATGAGACATTATGGGCACATTTGAGTGAATGTTTTTAAAATCCACTCTGAAAGGAAAGAAATGTTATTTTTGGTAGCAACAAAAGTTATTTATGGTTTGGCAACAAAAAATATCCATTAAACACATGCAAGCAATGAGGTGTCAACCAGAATTTCTTTAAACATGCCACCAATCAGCTTGTTGGTGTCAGTAATTAAATGCTAGGACCTAGTAATTATGGTCTTCTGTTGCTAGGGTCTGTCGACAGTTGTCTTGTGGTGGAGAAAGAAGCCGGTAATGACGCTCTTGAGCGAGTTGAGAAAAGTCGTTCTCTTAAGCTGTTCCATCTCTGACTGATCCCTCTCTGATCCCTCTCCATCTCGGACTCATCCTTCTGTTTCTCACTCATCCCTTTACCTGATCCAGACTGGCACATTCTCCAATAAGCCCATATCAATGGAGCCCGTTCATCCTTTATCACCCTGTTAGTCAATACAAAATGTGGAATCGGAAAAATAATCTCTGTATTGAAGAAGAGACCTGATGTTCGTAACGGAAGACAGGAACGTTTAATTGTACAGCCTGCCACCGGAACACAAGCATGTTACAAAATGTTGGAAAGTTCTCTCTTATACAGTTAACAAGGTACATTTACATTCATTCACAATGGGGGTGAGACACAGGGCCCTGCCTGATTTGGCCAGAGACAGTATTGTTACAAGATATTTCCTGGCTATTTTAGGGCGTCGCCCATGCTGTATCTAATACACAAACAAAACCGTATCTGTGCAACCTCAGACCACCAACACCCAACCACCACCAACACCCCAACAACCACCAACACCCCAACCATCACCAACACCCCAACCATCACAAACACCCCAACCATCACAAACACCCCAACCATCACCAACACCCTAACCATCACCAACACCCCAACCATCACAAACACCCCAACCATTACCAACACCCTAACCATCACCAACACCCCAACCATCACAAACACCCCAACCATTACCAACACCCCAACCATCACCAACAGCCCAACCATTACCAACACCCCAACCATCACACCCCAACCCCTGCTAACATCCCAACCAGCGCCAACACCCCAACCATCACCAACACCCCAACCACCATCAATGAGGAGGCTGTCAAACAGGTGGAGCGCTACAAATACCTCGGTGTCACTCCAGGCAATAAACTCACCTTCAATCAACATGTCATGGATGCACAGAATTTCTGCCAGCAGGTTATTCATGCTACAAAAACTGCACTCCCTGTCCATAGATTCCAAACTCCTCCTCCTCCGTACATTAGTCCCAGAGCATCACTGAACCGGGACTAATGTATGGCTCCAATATCGGCTCTGGCCAGGAGTGCCACTAGGGGGCGGCAATTGGCTGTCCACCCCAGGAAAGGGGGAGGGAAGCCGATATGAGTTTGCTGTGTATAGGAGTGGCTCTGTGCACCAGAGTTACAGTCGACGGCTTGGCGAGTGCCAGCTCGGAGGAGGCAGTCATAGGCCTCGGCAGGGAGCTCACAATATGAGGGGGGGATTGACATGAAAAGAGAGGGTATAATTGGCTACTAAATTGGGAGAAAATGGGAAAAAATCTGTATGGCTCCATACGTTTCTTTTCACTACTTACAGTCAGCAATAAAAATCTCCGCAAAGAATCAAAACTGCCTCAAAAATAATCGGACTCCCCCACACCCAACGGCAGTAAGGTGATCGCTATCCTCTCCGACCAGGACAACCCACTCAGTCAGTACTTAATTATGCTCACCTCTGGCTGTAGGTACCACTCCCTATACTGCAAAAAATCACATTTTAGAAACCTCTTTGTGCCCCGAGCCATCACCTCTCTGCCTTGACCGCTTAGATTAGACTCTTCCCCTTAGTCACCACTGTACATTCCACTTATGCTGTGTGCTGGACCCTCCATTCATTGTTGTCTGTAATGGGATGATGTTGTTCGCACGTCTCACTGTGTCTGTTGCTGTCTGGTGTCCTATGTAATGTTTGTCATGTATGTTAAGTTTGCTGACAATGATCGTGAAAACAATTATCCTCTATGACAATAAACATATAATCTATTATATTCCATGTGAATATACTGTAATGGCAATTATATTACCACATCACTTAAAATATATACACAATAACCTATTATCAACAAAAATGCTGTTGGTTGTTTTATATATACTACTACATATCTAATGCCAATTATTTATTTTTAAAGGCACTGCCACTCCAATCTTTCATTTTAATATGGTACAGATATGATCGTTTCTGTGTTCTGAAAAAATGATCCTGCTCAAGAAGGTGACACACAAGACATACGTACAGAACAGAAACTGTTGCTTAGAAACCAAATTCTAAGAGCTTTCGTTATGTTTATTTATTTGACCACAGTGAAAACTGCAGGGCTTGTTCAAGCTCAACCCATGGGTAAGGGGAGCTTGAACCTCAGTCTTTCACAAACGTACAAGTGAAGTATACAGGGGGTTCACAAACTGGGGTCTGGGAAGAGCAAAAATGGAAAAGTATTTTCCCCATTAAGAATATTTTTGTATTGCTATGATCATTGTCAAATTTATATTGTACAAAATTGCTACATGTTTACACCAATCCATAATACACGATATCAAGATTTAGACATACTCCCATGTACTAGTGTGTTAAATAGCCAATGCATTGCAGCCCGCAGTGTGTGTTGTGCAAGGGTTGTCAGAGGGTTGGGGAGCGTCTGCTGTGGAGAACAGGGTGGATGTTATTGTGTCTGGAGACTCTGCACTGTTTATGGTTGAGCATGAATGACCGCTTACTTTCAAATGCAAGAGACAACATCACAAACAAAACACAGATATCTGAAGCAGATTTAGCTTTCCTGTTTTAAATCCGATTTCAATTCCCTGCTGGAATTTTTCCTTCCGAATGGAGCACAAACGTAATACAGCAGAACGCAAAACAAAAGGTATTTGACTGTAATCAGTCAGAAGGATATATCTGTCTGCTCTGTTCAGAGGGCAGTAATTCCTCATCTTAGTCTCTGAAAGCAAAGATTGAGGAAGAGAGAGACAAAAATATGTTTTTCAGGAGTTTGTCTCATTTAAAAAAGGACAAATGCTATAATCAGAAGCAATCAAAACATGAAATCATTTAGTATATCTATGTGGAATATTCAGGGCTTTTTAGCTCTTTAGCATTCGGTCTGAAAGACAGAAACCCAGATTTTCTTCAACAAATAAAAATATAGATATACTAATCACTACACTATACTACAATTACAGGAGACTTGGTGTAAAGCCACACAGTCAAGTTACTCAAGGCAGGGACTCAGGGGGAATATTAATTTGGTTTACATCAGAACTAATACAATCAATAGAAATAGTCGAAAATAGTCGTAATTTTGGTTGAAAATTACGGAGGAAACCAGAAAATTTTTGTGTCTGCCATTTATTCCCGTCCTCAGAATCTCCTTATTTTAAAGAAGACATGTTTCCAAACAGAACAGCTGAGCAGCCATTCCCAGGCCCAGGGAAAGGTGTTGATCTGTCAAGATCTGAACTCCAGGGCCAGATTTCATCCACATGTAAGGAGAACCACCTTTTATTCCCAAATGAATAATTATGACAGATCTACAAACAAAAAAAGGAAAACAACTCTTGCAGCTCTGTCAAGGACTGGGTCTGTACTTCGCCCCTTGCTCCCATGGTCCCCTCTTAACCTACCATTGACGATGTACAGACCTAGTTCTCAACAGAGCTGCAAGAGTTGTTTTCCATTTTTTGGCATGCTAATTGAGACCGAGACTTGGTGAAAAGACACACCAAGGATTAGCTCCTAAAAACTAATCTTTTAATTAATTTCTTGGCGAAATCAAATGCATACGTAACAACACAAAAACATACAAAAGTGTAGTGAACTAGTACAGAATGCAAAATTACTACGAAAAGAAAAAAGACATAGTATAAAATACAATTAATTTTTTAAATTAACATACATTTGCAAAAAATTGAATTGGAGTGGATCCCTGAGAAAAGAAGAAGGAAACATAAATAAATAAACCAGAAACAAGTTGAAAAGGGCACAAAACATAGGTCCCAACTAGTATTATAAATAAATAATCAACACCAAATGATATCAATTCAATTTTAAATCGTAAAAGTTGAAGGCTCAATAACAAATAGTCAGTTAGCAAGCTAAACATTGGACAAGAACAGTGACGGTTACCATGGAGACCAACCGTGCAGGCAGCAGTGAGCTCCAGTACCCTGTGGAAGTGACCAATGCCCAGGCCAAGAAACAGGACAAACTATCTGTACTGAAAAACAGCCCTGAATCCCTGTACTTTGATTATGAGGATAAGAAAATCAAAAACAATGTGATCTTCCACACTGAGCACCCCACAGCCCGGCACACAGATCCATGCAAACAGTATGCAAATATAACAAAAAGATTGCCATCTGTCACGGGAGACAGATTTCCATGGTGATTTGGATGGCAGCACTATAAATTTAATTGTTAACATGTACCATAATGGCACTGTATTCATTCAAGGCAGTGAGGCCAGCTTGGACTCTTTTGAGGAGATCTTTTTTAAAAGAAGAGGCAAACAAAATGAGGAGAACCCCTGACCCTGCAACCCCTGTCAACACTGAATCACCAGCCACTGATGACACAACACTGGACACAAGCTAAACTCCCAGTGCTCACCCGGTGTGCACACCTGGCATACTTCCCTACCCAGCATGCACCTAGCATACCTCCCTACCCAGCGTGTACCTGGCTACCACACTACCCAGCGTGCACCTAGCATACCTCCCCAGCGTGCGCCTGGCATACCTCCCTACCCAGCGTGCACCTGGCATACCTCCCTACCCAGCATGCACCTGGCATACCTCCCTACCCAGCGTGCGCCTGGCATACCTCCCTACCCAGCGTGCACCTGGCATACCTCCCTACCCAGCGTGCACCTGGCATAGTTCCCTACCCAGCATGCGCCTGGCATACCTCCCTACCCAGCATGCACCTGGCATACCTCCCTACCCAGCGTGCACCTGGCATACCTCCCTACCCAGCATGCACCTGGCACACCACCCTACCCAGCGTGCACCTGGCACACCACCCTACCCAGCGTGCACCTGGCACACCACCCTACCCATCATGCACCTGGCACACCACCCTACCCAGCGTGCACCTGGCTACCACCCTACCCAGCATGCACCTGGCTACCACCCTACCCAGTGTGCACCTGGCACACCACCCTACCCATCATGCACCTGGCACACCACCCCAGAAAATCCTGAAACTTTCACAGCAAACTATGTTAACTTGGGAGAGAAAAACATCACCAATAACCTGCTCTTCACAGAGCGCAGTTCAGCCATGGCAGACAGTGCCAGGCATTCAGCCATCGGCAGACACTTTAAACATATTTAAAAAGAAGCCAGCAGGAGACAAATAAGTATTTATCATGAAGATGAAACCAAAACCCCAAATATTACTGTTAACATTTGCCACAATTGAACAGTTTTAATACAGGGCAAGTCTCTTTGCTTTTATGATTGACTTTAACATATGAAAAGAGCTGTTCCTGATAAGAGAAGTGTGAAAATGAACCGGCCACCACAAGTTCAACATCAAAAAGCCCTGACACACAGCCTCCCACAGTTGACAGCCCAACAGAGCCTGGACTCAGTGACGTTGTCATTTTAATTTGAATGACCTGAGAGCCCAGCAGGGGAGGGTGGCCCCTGCAATGAAAAGAGTGGCAGAAAAAGAAACCTTCCCAAATGCCAAAATGATCATTTCCACCCTCCTCCCTAGAAAAGGGATTCACCCTCTTACAATACAGAGGGTAAACGCTCTGGGATGTGCACTGATGCCAAGGGTTCACCTGGCACATCAACCCACCCTGGGTCTCAACAGCCTCTATGATCACATCCACCTTCATAAGTCCGCAGTGGGAATCTTATCTAAAACCTTTAAAGATGTCACCCTCAACCGTGAGCCAGCCAGCCCTCAAAGGAGGAGCATGAGACCCCACAACCTGCATCGACCCACACACCACATGGCCGGCAGGAGCAAACTCTCCAGACCTGGGAGAGATCAGACAGCTGCTCGGATTAATATGCACACAGCTGTTAGGATAAGTGTTTTGAAAGTTACAGAAATGTTGCAGTTGTGAACCAAACTCTGCAAACTTAATCTTAATGTTTAGATGAATGTAAGAATGTTTCTGTGGCCTCCCGGGTGGTCTAGCGGTTACAATGTTTGACGCTGGCCACTGTGACCAGGGTTAAATTCCACCGGCCATGCCAGATTCAGCTCTGGCCGGGAGTGCCACCGTGGGCGGCAATTGGCTGTCCGCCCCAGGGAGGGGGGAGGGAAGCCGACAAGTTCGCTGCGCACAGGAGTGGCTCTGGAGTACCGGAGTTACAGTCGCCAGCCTGGCGAGTGTCGTCTCAGAGGAGACGATACTTTGCCTTTGTCACTGCCGGTCACAGGGCTACGGCATCAGCCTCACAACACGAGGGGGGGATTGACATAAAAAACTGAGGGCTTAATTGGCTACTAAATTGGGAGAAAATGGGAGAAAATCTGAAACAAAATGTAATTTAAAAAAAAAGAAAATGTTTCTGTAATCAATTTGTTTAAATATATTTTTTTTTTTAAATATTCCACATGTAACAATTATTTGGATTCTCTGTACAATATTTTTTACTTATTTACTTATTTTTTACTATATATTTTCCTTTCTCTACCTGTAATTATAAATAATTCCATATGTTTTTTCTCCATTAAAAACAAGTAAAAATTGTTATCACAATTACAATGTGGAACATTCAAAGCTTAACCTCTTCTTTGTTTGGACTGAAAAGCAAAGTCACAGAATATTGGAAAATAATCAGACCACGACATCATCATCCTACGTTATCTGGTGCAGGAGGTATGTAGTCTCACACTGTCCCTCAGGTTATAGAGAAATTATAACCCCCCAAAAATAAATCATGACAGAGACTCTGGAGGAATCATTATTTGGTATAAATGTTTGAATAAATAAATTTGAGTATAATGATTCAATAGAAGTCACAAAAATGAGATTCACACATCTGGCTGAAGATAAGAAAATAAATTATGTGCACACAAAAGGATCTGTTCCTATCTGCACCCCCCTGAATCTCCATACTATGATGAAGAAATTGTTGCCTGTCTTCACACCGAGATATGCCATTTCCAGGCCCAGGGGAATGGGCTCATCTGTGGAGATTAAAATTCCAGAACAGGCACACAGCCTGACTTTACCACAAGGGAAAAAGTATAGTTTTGGGCAGAACCACCCCAGAAATATGGCAAACAACTCCACTAATAGCTCTGACCACCAAATTAATACAAATGACACAAACCTGTTAAAAGCCCTGTCAAAGCCTAGGTTCGTACTTTGTCATTGGTAAAAAAAACTAGGGGACTTTCAGAGAAAAACAGCGAACGCAATGCATGCAGGGCAGAATTAGGCTGGTGCCCACTATTAATCGGCATACAAAAAAGTGCAGAAAAATTCTGGATTCATCTAAAAATAGCGGCCCAGAGCCAAGTCCCCTCAACCAGCTGATCCTGAGACTGACTGCACTATGAACACTACTAACACGAAGCAGCGTCAGGACAGCGCTGTAGGAACAAAAACAATTAGAATAAACCAAATTATCACACAACACAGGAAATTACATCACCTATTGGAAAACACGCACAAAAGCACAAATCAAATTAGAGTGCTATCGTGGCCTAAAAAGAGAATATACTGTGGTAGACAGCCTGACCAAAGTGAAAAGCATCAAACAAAGAAACATAGAGGGCTCTAGTTTGGGGAGGGTGTTAGTGAAAATGCACCTGGACGGTATGGTAATTGCTATTGTAATTGGTATTGTTTCGACAGTCGAAAACATAATATTTCCGCGAAAACCTCTGTTTGGTAGTTTCATGGGCCGCAATAAAGGCATTTGCCTCAACATGGGTTGGGCAGTAAAATGGGGCGGGGGGAGGGGTCAATAAAAAACAATGTGCACGTTTGATGTGTGATAATGTGTTTGTGTTTTTGTCCATCCAGACCACCTCTTAACTCAAACGCAGGATAGGGGGAATATGCAATACATACCCCATCACACAAGACTGTTTTGTGGATATTCTGTATTTCACCTCACTCTAAGGCAAATTGCTCAATAAACAACTATTTGAAATACAATTCGTATTCAACTAAGCAGTTCAAAGTATTTGAGCTTTGCTTGGCAAGGAGTAGTTCAATGCATGTGAATGAGAGAGACCATCTATAAAAAGCGCTTGACAATTTCAAAAAGCATTATTTTGTCTGAAAGCTCTGGATTGTCAATAAAAAAGCACTCCTGATCTGAGAATTCATTACTGAAGTATAAAATGTACAGTCGGTCACTTTAAGCAGTCACCTCCCCGAAAAGATATCGCATTCCACTGAAGCTTAATTCTCTCATCTTTCTTTTGTTTTTGCAGTCATCCAAAATCAGAGGGCAAAAATCAGCTGCTCTATGAGCTCAGATGAGATTTTGAAAAGATAAATTAAATCAAATCAAATTAAATCCAAAAGGTGGGCCAAGCAAATCATGTAAAAATGTGTTTCACTGATGCTTTGACGGTGAGATCAGGTTCCCATCCATGGATTTTGTTTTTAAAAGATTTTGTGCATTTCTTGTGAGAGGGAGTTGGGTGGAAGGATGCTCGTCTTTGCATCGACTCAATCCTGGTGGATTTATTCCCCCCCAGTAAAGCATGTTCATAAAAACGAGATTCACTCTATTGCATTTTTTTATATATGGACTGCAATAAACTGAATAAATTACATAACCCAGTCAAATCAATAGGGTGCTCCAGACTGCTGGATCTGGAGCTGGACTGCTAGTAAGCCTTGACATGCAATAAATGCACCACTTTGAAGACATGGCTAAATAAGGTAGAAAATACCATGGCATGGACAACTGTAGAGCGTTCCTCAATTAATTAAGCTAATGGGAAAAATAGTTATATATACTAATAATTCCAAAACATATATTTCTATAAAACAGGATGCCAGAATAGGAAAGTGAAATTTGAGCCTTTTCTGCCAAAATAAAGCATAGACTTAGCATAGATTCTACAGGTGTCTTTAAGTCTATTGGACAGATGCAACAACAATCTTCCACAATAAATTGTGGTGGAAAACATTGTCTCAGGTGCCGCTCCAGAATCTCCCGTAAGTGTTCAATTGGGTTGAGATCTGGGGCCTCATTTATAAAAAGTTGCATAGAAACCATCCTATATTTGATCTAAGATCATTTCTGAAATGTGCGTAAGTGTGATTCAGAGAAACTGAACGTACGCCCAAAAAAACGTGCGTACGCCAGTCCCCCAGATGTGAAATCTATAAATCGCAAATGATCTTGAAATTGTGCGTAGCTGAATGGTTTTAGATCTCCGCCTTGTAAACGCCCCCTAATTAATATCATTAGCATATAAAGGAGCACGAATCAAAACAGAAATTTTCTACTTGATAATGGCGAGCTGCAAGAAAAGAATTTAGCGAGGCGGAAATCGAGGTCTTGTTGGCGGAGGTGCAGCTGTGTGCAGGGACGCTGTTTGGGAGCCTTTCCAATGGCTTTACCAGTACAACCAAGGCACGTGGCCTGGCAGTCTGTAGCCCAGGCTGTGAACGGGGGCAGCAAAGGTCCCTGAAGGACGTAAATAATTTTAAAACTGATTTAAAACTGAGGTCAAAATCTCTAATAACTCGTTCCCTTCTTATTGCGCGGTTGGCGATATCTTCGAGAAGCGAAGCCATTCTATTTTATATCCTACAGATTGACCGAAGTGTTTTACACGCGTGGAACCATAATATGTATTAAATACATTTCAAGGATGTGTCAATTGTTCTAATTGGGGTAGTTTTGGAAAACCAATGTGTGTTTTTGTTTTGTTTTCCACAAGTAGCTTAGCTTATGTTGTTTTAATTTATTAATAAATGTATTGTGCAAACCATTACGTATAGCCTAAGCAATGTGTTCAATCTGGTAATACTACTACTACTACTACTACTACTACTACTACTACTACTACTACTACTACTAATAATAATAATAATAATAATAATAATAGGCAGCAGACATGTTGGCGCTGTTAGATTTCCGAATACATTTTACATTACATTTACATTTTAAGCATTTAGCAGATGCTCTTATCCAGAGCGACTTACAATATGTACATTAATACATGGTAGGAACAATCATAGTACGCGCAAGAGATCAGTGTAGTAATACAGCAATAAACCATTGCAGGCAGCTGCGTACCATACCTGTAACACTGGGAAGGAAAAGGTTAGTCAATTATTATTTTTAATGGAGTAAGCAGGGGTATATAGTGTTGAGCAAGTAGGCAGTGGTGATGACAATTAGCTAGATGTACAGAATTCAGTGGTAGTGGAGTCTGAAAAGATGGGTTTTGAGTCTCTCGCGGAAGATCGCAAGTGATTCCGCGGTACTGACCGATTGCGGAAGATAATTTCACCAGCGAGGGGTCAGGACAGAGAAGAGACGAGACCGCGAATACCTGCAGTACTCCAACATTGCCACAAGAAAAGTGCGTACGCCAGGTTGAAACCTGACGTGGAGGTAAGTACTTTTCCACGTCAAAGACCGTTTTTATAAATCTGAACTTTGACGTGGATTTGAGCGTACGCACGTTCTAAGATCAAATTTGTGCGTAAGTACGTTTTATAAATGAGGCCCCTGGTGACTGAGACAGCCATGGCATATGGTTTACATTGTTTTCATGCTCATCAAACCATTCAGTGACTACTCGTACCCCATCAAGGGGGGGATTGTCATTTTGGAAGAGACCGGGATGGAGATAAATATTTCACCATAGGAGGAAGGTTATCACTCAGAATAGCTTTGTATTTATTTGCGTCTACCTTGCCTTCTAAGTGGACCATGCTAGGAAAATGCACCCCATAACCCCTGTCATATCCTCACACCTCACACCCCATCCTTTCTGTGTTTGCTCAACTGTCAAATAAAATGCACAGTGCCCTTTTTCCAGCCTTGTTTAATTAAGTAAATTATTCAGCAGAACACTGACTGTGCCTCACACATTATAATTCAGGTATTCAGTTTTAATTTGGAGGATATTTTGGGTTTTATTTTAATCAAGCTCTGAAGCCTTCAGGGACCTGACTGGATTAACCCTGTAATTAACTCTTTAATGAACACTGGTCGTGTGTTTTAGTTCGCCAAAGTGATTTGGGCCCGCTAAGGTTTGGTCATCCCTTTGTCCTGATGACGTGAGCAACGACTCTAATCTTTTAATCCTGAATTCTTCTCTCTTCCCAGAGAGCTAATTAAGTCCTAATATTTGGATTAATTAGAGGCCCTCTCCCTGGGGGTGGCGGGGAAAATGGATGTGTCTGGAGCAGAGGGCTGAGGGACTCAGGAGACCATGGGCAGTGTAATCTACAGATGCTGCCTCCAGATACACAGAGCCGTGATAAACTCTCCGGGCTATTCTTCAGAGAGGACAAAGGCGGGATCCTTTGGTAATTTAACTCCCACGTGTCCATCGTTGTTTTGAATCGCGTGCTAATCCCGCAGCAAACAATGCGCTTTGAGTGAGACTTTCCGCACGAGCGTGATATACAAGGTGGCCTGCATTGTACGCGGTTCACCTGGCACTCTGTTGTGATGCTCATCCATTTGCACAGGGTGTGTGAAAACCCTTGCCTAGAACGCAGAGAGCAAACGGCTCCAGCTGTGACTTCAGGAGACTTCACCTCGTACTGTCTTTTTATTTTCTACTACAATCATTTTTATTAGGGTTTTTTTGGTTTTATTCCAGTTTTAATTGTCTCTTGCTCAGTCTCTCTCTCTCATTTGTCTTGTTTTGTCTGCTATGTATCAGTCTTTTGATTTGTTTCTCTACCACAGAGAAATTGTGTCTTTGTCTCTGTGTCATTCTGTCATTCACTCCTCCTCTGGTTATGCCAAGCAGTCTAATATTTGTACTGAACTCTACATTAAGCTATAACCCACCTGGTAAGGGTAACATCCACCTGATAAGAGTTTTTGTATTTATTACTTTTTGAAGGGAGCAAACTGCTTGGATCAATTATCATCAGAATGAACTATTTCCTGTTTTTTTTGGTGGAGTGGGGGGGTGTCTAACAGTGATAGGTGAATGAGGTATCATGACATCAAAAGTGGGCGGAGCTACCATATGCTACCTGTCACTTGCTGATTTGACCCAGTCATTGTGTTTGTTGCGAAGAGCAAAACCATTTGATTGGTTGAAGTGATGGACAGCTAATTGTAGCTCCACCCATTTTGGTGTCATGAAACCTCACACTCACATCACTAGTGTCTAGTCACTATGTACAATGAACTTCAAAATAGGCTTGTATCTTTTTATAGATATTTTTATATCTGAAAGGCTACCATTTCATTATCCCTTAAAAGTCCTTTTACATCAGGAAAATTAATTTAAATCTTAATACATTTTTAATACATATTTATAGTACAGTCCTTGACATAAAGTGTTTTTGAATGAAGATTTAGCCTACTTCAACTGTGGAAAGAACTGAAACGAAGGGTTCTTCTTCTTTCTTTATAAGGTGCCGAAGTAACAGCAGGGTAATTTTTTTCTGTAAACTTTATGTTGGTTTTTCCTTTATTTTGGCAGTTACCTGTAGAAGTGACAGTCAAACACAATGTACTGCCAGTGGTTAATATCAACCCATGTTGAAAGCAATTCATTGAATTTATTGACGGCATTCATTTAAGTTTGAGGAGATGTTCAGATGCAAGAGTAACTGTGAAACGCGCACAAAGCATTTCACATCTTTATAACATCTGAACACACCTCCTTTAGAAAGCAATTTGGTAATAACACTTTACAGGGACAATACAGTACAGGAAAGTTTGTATCTTGGAAAAGTAGAATTCATTTCGCAACTGAAAGCTGGTGGCAAAGCACAACCAAAGCACACAAGCTGTAGTGTGGTGCTGTTCAGTTAGCTTGTTATGTCCTCTCGAATAAATCGCCTTTATATCAGCACTAAAAGCGGAAGCTCTATGTCTTGCCAACCCTTCTGAAAGTTTACAGAAAATAATTTACATTTTGAATGCAATAAAACAGCTCGGCAAGTGATTCATTATATACATTCTGAGTTGGTCAGAGTTGTCAATGCGTGGAACAGCTTGCCAGGTCAGGTAGTAGAGGCAGAAACACTTGGGGTATTGAAGTCCAGGCTAGATGCAGTACTAGATACTCTTTAGATTAGGACATGATGAGCCCAGATGGGCTAAACGGGCTGTTCTCTCCATTATAATATAATAATATAATATATGCCATTTAGCGGACCCTTTTATCCAAAGTGACATACAGTAGTGAAGGCATACATTTTTCAATATAACCCCAAAGAGTGCGAACTGTGTTTGTGTTGCCAGCGGGGAGCCAACGGGCGAGAACAATGGTTTTGCCCCAGATGTCTCACAGGCCCCACACTGATCCTGCTGTCTCAGCAAAACAGGACACGGTATTTGGTGTTGTTGGAGAGCTGATGTAATGAGCAGTGGGTTGGTGTCATTGATGATGTGGTGCGGGTGGAGCGTACTGAGGATCTCAGAACACTGTTCAAAAGTGAACGGTGCAAATGCAAATGATCTGCGGTCAGCGGCCGTCTGTGAGATGCGCGTACAGAAACAGCGCAGGAAGTGGTTCCGTTTTTCAGTGATTATGTCCTTATTTGGTGTTTGATGGTTTCTTTTGATGTGTAGGTATATAGGCGGAAAAGTGGCATACATCGAGGAGATTCGTATTACGAACTCCTGGGCAACTTTCACGTTCAGCCATTTTTGTATTCTTACATAACGCAAATTCTGTTTGATGTTTTTCTGCAAGTCCGGCTAATAAAAATTTTCATACCAAAGCATCTCTCATTAATCTAGACTGCAGTTACACATTGTGGTTTGAAGATTAAAGTTAACACACACACATAGAACGTTGCACTCCGTAGTCACTCGCCTATACATTAGTGCCGTTGCAAGATACGCAACTGTATCCTTGCTAGGCTTTACACAGGCCAAAGGCACGTCTGCATCTCATATAGAGATAGCAACACGTATAGAGCCACACTATGCGAGACGAGAGACTACAGTCTCTCATATGCCTATACGATTCTAGCAGTAACAGTTAACAGAGAGAAAAGCTAACATATATTGGAGTCAGATAGAGTTGGAGTTAATTAACCTCATTTAGTCCCGGTAACACTAAGGTAAGGCTATATGCTATACTTCAACACTCGGACACGTCCACCATTTGGTGTGTTTGGGTGGAATCTTACAGGATTCTACACCTGCCTCCTCTGAATTTCATTGCTTGCTTCTGTAAATGCTGAAATTACAAAAAAACACATGTAACAATAAACATAAGGAATATCAAAGCAATGTTCAAGAAAATTTTAAATTGTCTCTAAATCTTGGATTTCTCAAAATAGCCACCCTTTGGCTTGATAACAGCCTCACAAACATGGGTCATTCGGTTAATAAGTTTCGGCAGGAAATCACCCGACATGTCTTACCAGCTCTCCTGCAGCAGTTTCCAGAGACACAGTAGGTTGCTTTGCTTTGACTCTTCTGTCCAGTTTGTCCCATACAGGTTCTATGGGAGTGAGGTCTGGACACTGGGCAGGCCAGATCATTAGTTTGAGTTGTCCTTCACGTTCCTCCTTCACCAGATAGTTCTTGTACAACTTCAAGGTGTGTTTCGGATCGTTATCTTGCTGAAGAATGAAGGAGTGCCCGATTAGCTGTAATCCAGATGTACTTAAACTTTTGACTGGTACTATATATATATATATATATATATATATATATATATATGTATGTATGTATATATGTGTGTGTGTGTGTCAATGTATGTCAGAAATATAATATGGCCTATAATTTGAAGAATTTCTATTACTTTGCATGACATTCCATATATACATTCATTCTGTGTTTATTAGCATTTACTTTGCCCTCTAAGGGACTGAGCAGACCAAAACCATGGCATAAAAATGCACCCGACAATATAAACACTTGTGCCCTGTGGATGGGGGTACTGTCACCCTGGGAGAGACCTCTCCCATCAGGATAAAAATGCTTCACCATAGGATCAAGAGGATCATTCAGAATGGCTTTGTATTTATTGGCATTTACCTTGCCCTCTAAGGGGTGGACCAAAGCCATGCCAGGAAAATGCACCCCACACCATAACAGAGTCACCAGAACTTAACTCACTGTTTCCTTTACTTTGGCAGTTACCTGTAGGATGTGCATGTCCATTTGGAGCAGCACTTTTCCAAACGGATGCTTTGCTTTCATCCTGCAGAAATATCAGGGGGCTCATATAACGCACACAGAGTTTCACATATAGCTCCAAAGGAACTGAATCAAACGAATCAAACCATACGTGAGAAAGGCCCGTAAGGAATCTGTGCTCACGCCATTGAAAGTACTTGCATTCCTGCTGTCCGTGTCTCACTGCACTGCGCCACTACCAAGGTACATAACACATTTAACATCGACTGGATGGACAAGACCGAGAAAACTGATTGGTCAAAATTTTACAATTTGTGAGACACACTGGGAGCTATTAAGTCACGGTTCTCATGTGCTGAACCTAGTAACTTCTTCCCTGAAAGGCAGAAAATTCAGTTTGTGATGTGTATTCCAATTTTCCTCAGTTTGTGACAGTATGAGCCTTGAGCTTGAGCCTGCTGTCTGTCCCTATGGAAACTGAATGTTAAGAGAGGGATTAAGGAGAATGCACTTCTTCCTTCAAAGTAATTTGCTGACTTCAAACTGACCCAGAACAGGAACATAAGAGCATTTAAATGACAACAACAAGCCATTCAACTCATGTTGTCTCATAATTTAACAATGATTAACTTTCACATTGCCCTTCTCACGCATTAGTAATGCCCACTATGTGTGCACATCATACCTGACAGTGATTGATCAATCAGTGAATCCAGTAACTGGCCGCACATACAGTGCCCCTTTAAAATCTACAGCCAATCTACACCCCATTTTACAGCCTGAAAATAAAACATATTCAATCAGACTTTTTCCACCTGTATTTCCACATTTTACCTTACAAATTTCAAGTGAAAAACGAATTCTCAGAATTTCGAACATTAATTAAAAATTAAAAACTAGATTGACACGTGGCTCTCGTGTTATATGATGCAGCAACTTTTCCTTTGCGAATTAAATAAAACATGCCCAAACATATACACCATACGCCACAGGTCTTCACATTAATTACAGTTACTGTATTATATGTTTCCTGAGAAGAGGAATTTATGAGGATAATATGCTAATAATTCACTGTGCAGTAGGCCCCTCCATCATGTGCTTGCCTGTGCTGTTGCGGATTTGGACTGATATTAAAAGAGGTCACAGCAGTAGCTGCTCTGATCTCTACGGGAAGGCTTTTACGAGTTCAGGGGCTTTGACCAAGCGGGCACGGTCTCCTTTGGGTTTCAACCTAGACTCTGGAACAGCCAGCATAGCCTCTTCAGATAACCTGAATGCACAAATGGCGTGGTAGGGTGACAGGAGCTCAGTGATATAATCTGGTGCCAACCCATGCCTCGCTTTGTAAGTAATTAAAAGGATCTTAAAATCAATTCTGATCTTAATTGGCAACCAGTACAAAGAAGCCAAAATCAGGATAATATAAGATCTCTTACTTATGGGGTTGTTTTGTGGTGGTGGGTTTTTCAATTTATGCATTTGTTTTGCATGTACTGGTCCTGAGGCTCTTGCTAAGGTCAGTGGAATTATAATCTCCAGCAAGTACCAATACATTTTTGGCCAAAAGCCTGGTTCCTTCTGCCAGGAAGCTGAAACTTGGATCTTTCAGAAAGTCAATTATCCCAAGCATACCTCAAAATAAATCAAGAAATTATTAACTTACCACAAAATGACCATTTTGTAAAGCCCATCTCAGTCTCCAGACTTCAACCCGAACTAAAATTGGTGGTTTGAATTGAAGTACAGTACACAAGCACAGACCGAAGGATCTGAAAGATCTTGAAAGATCCTGTATGGAGGAATGGTCAACGATCTCCCCAATATTTTCCCCAATCTCATAACACACTGTGGAAGACGACTCAGTCATGTCATCCTTGTGAGGAAAGGGTACACAAAGTACTGAAAATGGGTGTGAATAATTGACAGTAAATCATTTTCACACTTTTTGAGTGTGCTCCTTACCTGTATTGTGCATTTTATAAATATAAATAATCTTTATCAAGGGTGTAAATTATTGTGGAGTTGACTGTATTTGATTAATAGGTGTCAGTTTTTATACTTTTCAAGTATTTTTTCACATTAGATTAATTAATCAGATTATTTCTTTGATATCTGTGTCAGTTAAGCAGCTCTCTACGGTAATGTTTTGGTTGCTGATTGTAGATGATTGCTGAGGGTGCACACTCCGTATCAAAACTGGCAACACACTCAAGCATTGCAAGCCTGTTCCAAATTACTTTGATACAATACAATCACCACTCAAACACAAACGACCGGTTTGAACAGATTTATTACCAGTGTGATGCCTGGAAGGGTTGGGGAGGAGTAGAGGGGGCTGCTCCTCCTCTGCCTGCTGTCAGGTTCTCCTGGTTCCTCCTACAGCCTTCAGACAGCAGCGGCCTTGGCTACAGGCACACACAGCTGAGGCTGATTGGTAATTAGCCAAGCTGCTGCTCCTTGCATTCCTCAGGCCCAATATAAAGGCACTGATTTCTGTGCCTTTAGGGAGAGGACAATGTTGCATGGTGCTGTAGCTTGGTATGGTATGGTATGGTATGGTATGGTATGGTATGGTATGGTATGGTATGGTATGGTATGGTATGGTATGGTATGGTATGGTATGGTATGGTATGGTATGGTATGGTATGGTATGGTATGGTATGGTATGGTATGGTATGGTATAACATAACATAACATAAGGGGGAGACGAGAACAGGCCATTCAGCCCAACACTGCTCGTCCGTTCCTACCACTAATCTGCTCACATGCTTAGTTTATCCAAAGGCTAGAGTGTCTAACACTGGATCGAGCCTAGCCTTGAATACCCCTAGTGTCTCAGCCTCTACTACATGTCCAGGCAAGCTATTCCACGCATTGATCACTCTCTGTGTGAAAAAATATTTCCTAGTGTCCGTGTGAAATTTACCCTTTGTCAGTTTCCATTTATGCCCCCTCGTTCTGCTAACCGAACTCAACTTGAATAATTTCCTAAAATTCACTTTGTTAATTCCTTTAATAAATTTAAAAGCCTCAATCAAATCTCCCCTGAGTCTCCTTTTACTAAGCTTGAACAGTCCAAGCATCTCTAGCCTTTCCTCATAACACTTGTTATGGTATGGTATGGTATGGTATGGTATGGTATGGTATGGTATGGTACAGTTATTACACTGTGAAAAGAAATGGTGACAACAGTATAGAGCTCAGCTATTGAACGAGATAATGAGTAACCAGTTAAAGAACAGTTTCCTTTTTCCTTCATTTTTTTTTTTTGCTGAGCCAGACACTGAGTGGCACATCCCCATCCTTCAGTCCGTGAAATAGCAAAGTGTGTAAAAAAATAATCACACAAAATGTAGCTTACAAACAGCCTCCCGCGTGGTCTAGTGGTTTCAACTTAAAAAACGTAGCTTACAATTGATGGCTAACTTGAACAACCAAAAATTCAATATAATAGTATGTAAAGTAGCCTAGTTGCTAAATTAGTATATTCAAGCTGATGAAGCCAGTTTGCACATGTGTCAATTACATTGATGTTTTGGCTGGCATTTATGAAGATGACTAGGATTTGGACAATATCGTAGAAGTAACTAGTTAAAGAACGCTCATCCCCATACTTCAGGCCCCCGAAATAGGAGACAGTATTGTTATAAATAACATAAGCATAGCTTATAATAAAACCTAGCTAACTTGAGCAACAATACAATGTGCTGCTGTAGGTAATGAAGCTTAGTTGACAGGCACTCATTTAGTAGGCTATATTTAACCAGTGCATATAATTAAGTTAAACCGTATTTATAGTAATGGTAGAACACTTACCTGGAACTATGAAGCCAGCACACAACATATTTCTTATTGATGTTTTGCCTTGCATTTATGATGACAATTTGCTCAATGTTTTTTTATGTTTAAAAAAAACCCCATTTTAATAAATGTTATTGCAAACTTGACACAGATATATAGTAGACTTTTCTGTTACTTTTCTTTCCACATCCAACTCCTACTTGTTCAATACTTTTTGTATATGTATCCTTGTTTACTCCTCAATTTTTTTTTTTAATTGCCAGAAAAAGTTTCCGCCTATTGCCCAGGCAATGAGAGTTCAGGCCACACCTTTCCCTGTTGTGTAAATTCCAGTGCTAGAGCTGTGTTGCTTGACAAAATGTGCCAGTTTTCTAACATTTTTCCCACGTTTGGAGTGTTTTTGTGTTGTGGCAGTGTGCTGTCTTTGGCCTGGGGGCCTTAGGCTGGGCACGACCGGTCCCTATGGAAATGCATCTAGCAACAGGCAGGGTCCGGAGATCAACACAAGCACGCTGGATGCACAGTGCCTGCAGCTTATTCCAACTTGTCTGCATTGAAATTCTCATGGATGTGTGTTTTCTAAACAAAGTCCAATGACTAAGCACTGATGTAAAACTGTGACTCCCTGCTCACTATTAACATTAATTTCCCTTACTTATTATTATTTATTTATTTTTTATTGCACTTGCACGTCCAGCCCTAACACAGCTCTGCTGTATCTGTCTGTTTCTTGTCTGTCCTTACCATGCCCCTCTGGGATTAATAAAGTTGTATTGTATTGTATTGTACTAAGGGCAGAGCAGCACGACCGCACCGCAGAAGATGCTGTAATATAATATTGCCGTATGAACCACTGGTGGCAAGATAAATACCAGGGCCTCATTTATAAAACGTACTTACGCACAAATTTGATCTTAGAACGTGCGTACGCTCAAATCCACGTCAAAGTTCAGATTTATAAAAACGGTCTTTGACGTGGAAAAGTACTTACCTCCACGTCAGGTTTCAACCTGGCGTACGCACTTTTCCTTGTGGCAATGTTTGAGTACTGCAGGTATTCGCGGTCTCGTCTCTTCTCTGTTCTGACCCCTCGCTGGTGAAATTATCTTCGCAATCGGCCAGGACCGCGGAATCACCTGCGATCTTCGCGAGAGACTCAAAACCCACCTTTTCAGACTCCACTACCACTGAATTCTGTACATCTAGCTAATTGTCATCACCACTGCCTACTTGCTCAACACTATATACCCTGCTTACTCCATTAAAAAAAAAAATGGACTAACCTTTTCCTTCCCAGTGTTACAGGTATGGTACGCGGCTGCCTGCAATGGTTTATTGCTGTATTACTGCACTGATCTCTTGCGCGTACTATGATTGTTCCTACCATGTATTAATGTACATATTGTAAGTCGCTCTGGATAAGAGCATCTGCTAAATGCTTAAAATGTAAATGTAATGTAAAATGTATTCGAAATCTAACAGCGCCAACATGTCGTCTGCTGCCTATTATTATTATTAGTAGTAGTAGTAGTAGTAGTAGTAGTAGTATTACCAGATTGAACACATTGCTTATGCTATACGTAATGGTTTGCACAATACATTTATTAATAAATTAAAACAACATAAGCTAAGCTACTTGTGGAAAACAAAACAAAAACACACATTGGTTTTCCAAAACTACCCCAATTAGCATAATTGACACATCCTTGAAATGTATTTAATACATATTATGGTTCCACACGTGTAAAACACTTCGGTCAATCTGTAGGCTATAAAATAGAATGGCTTCGCTTCTCGAAGATATCGCCAACCGCGCAATAAGAAGGGAACGAGTTATTAGAGATTTTGACCTCAGTTTTAAATCAGTTTAAAAATTATTTACGTCCTTCAGGGACCTTTGCTGCCCCCCGTTCACAGCCTGGGCTACAGACTGCCAGGCCACGTACTTGGTTGTACTGGTAAAGCCATTAGAAAGGCTCCCAAACAGCGTCCCTGCACGCAGCTGCACCTCCGCCAACAGGACCTCGATTTCCGCCTCGCTAAAATTCTTTTTCTTGCAGCTCGCCATTATCAAGTAGAACATTTCTGTTTTGATTCGTGTTCCTTTATATGCTAATGATATTAATTAGGGGGCGTTTACAAGGCGGAGATCTAAAACCATTCAGCTACGCACAATTTCAAGATCATTTGCGATTTATAGATTTCACATCTGGGCGAGTGGCGTACGCACGTTTTTTTGGGCGTATGTTCAGTTTCTCTGAATCACACTTACGCACATTTCAGAAATGATCTTAGATCAAATATAGGATGGTTTCTACGCAACTTTTTATAAATGAGGCCCCAGGTCTTCAACACAAGGCAGTGTACGTTTTTGCTAAGTTTTTGATAGAAACTAGCAGCATAAATGAAATGTATTTTTATTTTATTTTTTGGGCTAGCTGGTGAAAACCTCTGGGGGATCACACTTCATTAAACAACACCTCTGTCTCCCCTCACTGATGAACGGCTTGAAGCGGGGCTGAAACCGGACACTGCGGTCAGGCTTCTTAAGTGCTATTACATTGCCCTGTTTCCCTAATGACAAAAAGGATCAATTAAAGAAACAACAAAGGGGAGAAAAGAGATCATGAACAGGAAAATATCCCAGAGGTCAGAGAAATAGCCTGTCGTTGTATGTCTCCTGGCAGAGCAAGGTCAGAGCTTTTTAACAATTTTAGGCTGCATAGTCTTGCAAGCTCTATTGCTCAGTGCTCGGGGCATAGCGCTACAGTACCTAGACACACATTCTGCGCTGGGAGAAAAATAAAAACCATGCGTGAGCTCAGGCTTAGAGGAATGAACTACCAAGACACCAAAATATAACATGAAAGAGCCCAGTGTGCCCCGAATCCTGAACCAGGATCAATATTGAGTAATATTTCAAATCTGACAAATCCACACTATGCCAATGCTGGTTTAGTTTGGTGCACTACATATATAGGAGGCACAAATAGCAGTCTACTATTACAGTTGTGACTTTGGAACGTGCAGTGGAACTGTGGGAACAACCTAGAGTAAGCATTTATTAATGTTGTCATGCTGTCATTTTTTATATAGTTAGGGTGCACTATAGACAACTAATAGTGCAATGTGAATAAAAACCCCATGCCAAAAAAAGAAACACAGTTTTTTGTTGTTTTTGAGTGAGCCTCCATTTTTTGGAGATGCAGGTTTTTTGTGCAACACCAACTAAATGTATCCCTATATCTGAGCCAGAGAGGGGGGAGAGCAGTGCTCTTTTTGTACACCTCACACCAAACGGAGAGACGGGTTCCATGCCATTTGCGATAGACAAGGAGAGAAACTTGGTGTGACATCACAGGGAAGAGGATCCCACACAGACACAGGGCTGCGTTAACACAATGGGCAACTGGGCCTGCAGTCCAGGGCCCCGCCCCAGCCAACTTCCACACTGGCAATGATGGCTGCATTCCAATCCGCCCCCTCTCTGCTCTCTCCTTAATGCGAGGCCACCTCTCCTCCTCCTCTCCTCTCTCTCTACTTCACACGAGGCCCCCTCTCCTCTCTCCTTCACGAGGCCATCTGGGCAGGCTGTTTTGCTGACATCACAGAGTGGGCTTGCTGAGGAGGTGAACATTGAGGGTAGGGGAGAGGGCAGGAGATTCACAACAGAGCTTTGGGACACTCACT